>KB663832.1:16924729-17030405 GCA_000349025.1 Anopheles minimus | reverse complement strand
AAGTAAGTAAGTAAGTAAGTAAGTAAGTAAGTAAGTAAGTAAGTAAGTAAGTAAGTAAGTAAGTGAGTAAGTAAGTAAGTAAGTAAGTAAGTAAGTAAGTAAGTAAGTAAGTAAGTAAGTAAGTAAGTAAGTAAGTAAGCAAGCAAGTAAGTAAGTAAGTAAGTAAGTAAGTAAGTAAGTACGTACGTAAGTAAGTAAGTAAGTAAGTAAGTAAGTAAGTAAGTTGAATTATCAAAATAAACATTAAGCATTAATCGTTGATCCTCTAATACGACGTTTAAATAAAGTGCCAAGCGCTATTCGACAAATGTGGAAATTCGAGATTCGAATTTCTCTGGAACGTTTTATTCGTGTACTCCGGGTAAACACTGTATTTGTGCATAATGCACGATAGGAGAGGTTCTTTCCAGGTGTTTTGGTTTTACATTGTGATTTATAATTGAAAACGTAGTGTGGTTTTGCTACAAGTTCGAAAAATTCTTATCATTTAATATTTAACCCTTTTTTTAACTGTTTAATGAACTTTCTTTGTCTCTTGCCAATACGCCTTTAACACTGTCATTCTTAGCTGTATGGCTTTGTGGAACCCGTCTCACGATGCATCAAAATAAGGTGTTAAATATTGTAACAGCAATCAGCTGTGCTACTTCCAGCTCATGTGTCCCTTTGCAAGCCATCATTGGGAAACAATTTGAAAACAACTTTCATGAATCTGCTTGCCTTCCGGACCCACACCAACCAAACACGGTAGTGTGCCATATTTTCGAGTGCTTTACCACAACAGTTTCACCGTAAAGTTTAATCTATTCGATGAACAACAACCCACGGCAAAGTTTTTCATCTTGCACCATTCCGATAGCGTGTTTTATTGAGCGACTGGAACCAGACTGGAACCAACACTTGCAGCGTGAATTATCAAGTTCGGAAGCTTCCAAAAAAACAAAACCCCGAAAGTCAAACTTTTCCCTCGAGTGAATGATACTTTTTTGGTCGCGAGTAGTTTGAAGTTGTACCGAATTACCGCTGGACCAGACCGGATGGACACTTATTATGTGGCTGTGTCCGCTGTTGGAAGTCGATGAGAAACATTAGCCGAACTGCGTGTCATGAGCGGGGCCACGGGTTCAATGGCAAAACTAGCGAATGGTCGTTAATTCCGTACCTGGCAGCATCCGTAAGGTCAGCGGATGTTCAAACACCACCATCACCACCCGCACTTTGTCCCTTGTGATCGATCCAGGTGAAAGAGAAAGTGCAACATCCCGTGATGCGCTCGAAGTCCATCCGCTGGACCGGAGCCGTTTTTCTACCGTCGTCTAATTTTGACGCCTCCAAAAAGGGACCGCTCCACGGAACGGAACACCGAAGCGCAATGCCATTACGCATTATTATGCACCGTTCCGGTTGCGGTGGCCCGAGACGTACCATCGGACGTTTGCCGTCGTTGGAAGCGTAACCTTAAAATATCTCACCTCGCAAGAGCAAACCCATTTCGAGGTCTCTGTCCGACAACGAACGGTGAGTTTCCGTGTTATCCGTGGAAAAATGATACAAATTGAAATTGGTAAAGAAAGGCCCAAACAAAACAAACCTTGGAAGAAAAGCCAACCTTCACACCAACTCACCCTATCGCCTGGGAACTCCATGGCCATTCTGTGCCGGGGGCAACGATTGGGAGAGTTCGCGTGCGTCCCAAGAGGTAATCGCGCAATTACTTGCTCATTTAGTCATCTGTCAGAAGAAAGCTAACAATGGGCCATCCTTCCCCAAACGGGTGACGTTCGGCGGCGTCCACGCAGCGAGATGGCCCCACTGTCAACAGCACGCCCGCAGCTTCACGCCTGGGAAATGGGAAAGAAACACGGGCAGCAACAAAGTGAAAGAAAGCCGTGTACCCACGGGATGGACTGGTCCGGTAGGAGCAGTGATTAAATCAAAAATACGTCTTTTTTTTGGCGCGTCGTTATTGCCTCTGGCTGGTTGCTTCAGTTTGGTGAGCCGTGTGCCTTGAGAAAAACCATTGCCAGATGCTATCGATAAATGGCTTTTTAAGTGAGTTCGTCAGTAGCCTGCGTTTGAGGTGCGCCTTATTTTATTTTTCGTTGCTTACACCGGTTCCCGTTGCGTTCTGAGAAATATTTGTCATCATCAGATCAGTATTTGATGGAGCCTTCTCAAACATGATGCACTTTATGGTAGATTGATTCCGGGGAAGTTGTTCGTATTCAATTTGCAAGGGAGAAACATGTGAGCTTCCCTGCGTGGATTCGGGAAAAACAAAACGCTGGTGTATTGAAACAGATCCAGCAAAAGACTAGGGAGTATTTTCGAAAGGAACAGTTCGTGGAGTGGACTTAATATATGTAACATAGTAAATAACAT
The DNA here is from genome assembly GCA_000349025.1 of Anopheles minimus. NCBI lineage: Eukaryota > Metazoa > Arthropoda > Insecta > Diptera > Culicidae > Anopheles > Anopheles minimus. The sequence continues at coordinate 17,028,023 of KB663832.1, read as the reverse complement.
ATGTATGCTTGAATTGTGCAAATGTAACACCAATTTAATACGTGACGCAAACATTGAGGATTCTCAACCCTCTCTCTAAAATTTTCACAAATGGTCCCATGGCCCAAAAAAATGTGTTTTTCCAATTAACTTTTTACATTTAGTCCCCTAAATTGAAAAAGGAAAAAACGTAACGTGTGACAGACTTTAAATTTTGCTAATAGCATCATATCATAACTAATCATCATAACTAAATCATTGGTAAATATTTCAAAGTTGTGAATTTCGTTGTAATTTGCATCGTTTGCCATCTTCAAATATAATCCGCATTTCATACGAAAGTTTTCTGTTAATGGATGTAAATTGTAGTGATTTGATAGATCCAGAACAAAGTCGGATTTATAATAAATATCTGCATTGAATTCAAATCCTTTCCTTTCTGAATAACTTGTTGATCACAAATTCCATACGAAGCAATAATTTCTTTTGCATGATCTTCAGTTATTGAAAAAGTATATTCGGGGACTTATCAACGTAGGATTCGGAACATTGACGTCACTATAGCCTGGGTCATCCAACTTAGTTTCTACAACTTAGTACTTACTTAGGTCTTCCTCCAGAAGTAAGTAAATATTTTAAATACCTGTTCGGAAATGTATAACTTCTCCACTCAAAACACCTGTCGCGAAGGTCGAAACTGGAATTGTATAAAACTTATATAGTACGCAGTACTCACATACGCCTCTGAGACTTGGGCTTTGACAACGAATTAGATTCAACCAACACAATATAGCGTATCGTAATGAATGGATGGTCCCCAAGTAGAAGTAGCATACAATTTAGCACACGCAGTTCGTTATCCAGCAATTTCTAGCTAGCTGCCGGTAAATAGACCCACAGCACGGTGTTATCGTCTTAGTGCGTACAGCAAATATTCTCCCTTTTCTAGGGACTCAGTTCAGCTTATTCAGCGGTAGGAAACCCACCTCAACAGCATTACCATAAGCATCTCCACAGTGCGGTGAATTTTATCATCTACGGAAGGAAAACTTTTGCACTGCGCTCGCTGATGCGCCTCCCTATGCTAAGAAGCAGATATGAAGCATGTAAAGCCGATTATCAGTACTTTGTTGAGAGTGAAGCGGTTACCGACTTCGAAATCGTATCTTGATTGTGTGAGCGTGCTTTTGATAGTGGTCCATAAAGTACTGCTGTTAAGCATTTAAGTTTGTGCTAAAATGTTGTATGTGCGATTACTTAGTGGTGCACGCACTCAGAAGAATACGAATAGAAGAAAATTCTATTCCGCAAAAGACATCAAGTAGAACTTGGTTAGTGGATTTCTTTAAACTAAGTTATGAATTCCACCGTGACGGCTTCAAGGTTGAAGCGCACAAGATGTCTCCGATATTTTCCGTATCATCCAAAATCCAAATGGTATAGGGAAAGTTGCTGTCCTAAATTTGATTTTATCAGTAGCTTCTGTTTGGTCGGTGGCATTCCCATACCCTTCGGCGGGATGGGCGGTTTACTGTACAGCGTTGCGCTTTGGGATACAAATCGGAACACAACCCACGTCACAACCAGAAAAGGGATTCATTGTGGGGGGAGAAGAGACACAACAGGGAGGGAAGCGGTAGGGGGTAAGTTCAACTGTTCGACCGCTAACTTCCGTGGGCTAGTAGGGCGCTTTTTGTTGGTCATCCACATTTGCATTCTAATTTTATCCCATAAAGCATGGCAAAGAGGCAAAAACGCGAAAGGGGGCGCGAGAAAGGTGAGGCTGTCGGCCGGTCAGGAAAGCGATCGGGCCCGGTGCATGGAAATCGACCGTGCAACATGAGATGATGGGTATCCGATAGTTAGGCGGAGAGAGAGAATGAAAAAACAACCGAAATATGATAGTGGAAAGAAAATTGAATGGGAGTGAAAAATGCCAGATACGTGCATCCGAAATAGCACGATAAAAAAAAAAGGCGGCCGGTTAAGCATTGGCGGGATTATGGAACGCGTTAAAGGTAAGATGGAGCGGTAACCAAATTCAACCCACTAACTAACTGGACGGCCCCCGGGGTCGGACCCATTCATAAGCGGGGCAAGATGCAGATAATTGTCCGAAAACCATCCCATTGGCCCATTTTTTTTTATTTCCTCACCCGCACGGTGCTGCCCATGATTTGTGCGCCCGTCCCGTACGGGTGCATTCCTGGCGAGCGGGCTGCCGAAACAGCGTCCCGGGCATTGGAAAAAGAATGTGAAAGTATGGAAACGGGCGGGCGGGATGGCTGACACTGCTCCACCGATCTTGCGGGAGCTAGCAAAAGCGCCGTACTAGTAGAAAATAAAAAACCATCGCACACACAGATACACAGCATATTGGAAAGAAAAAACAACCGAAGAAGCAACTGCTGGAGCCGTTGGAACCGTCTAGAGGAGCCTTAAAGTGTTGGGCAGCAATCGGCAAATGGAGAAGCCGCTACTCGGTGGCGTGAAAACGGTTATTGATAGGTGAGTGCTTCCCCAGCTAGATACGTGCCCGTATCGCTGTCGATACCGGGAGATTAAGAGCATCGAAATAGTTCACTCAAGTGGGCATGCAAACCTGGCCGTACGGGGGAAAACGTGCCCGATGGGGCGATGGGCGGGAAGTGGGGGCTGCTTTTGACAGGGTAGAGAGCCTTTTAACTTACAATTTGAACTTTGCGTTATTTTCCTATCAGCGATAGTAATGAACGCTAGCATACAAAATAACCGCGTAGTGTTTAATAGCACAAAATGATGATTTTTAAAACGTGTTTTTTTTTTCGTTCTCTGAGGGTCCAATTGTTTTAATAACGCTGTTATTTTCCATTCTCATTAATTTCAATGATGTGTTATCGAAATTAAAGCTGGCTTTTCTCGGTTCGAAGGAGAAACACGTTTGTGAATGATTATTGAATTAACTTATGCATTGATAAAAGTGACAACATGGTCCAATGGTCCTTTTTCAATGAATATTAAATGTTGTAAAAAATTTCAGCTGTTTAAATTAATTTAAGGTAGCTAAAGCAAGAACAGTGAAGGAACTAAGTTTTCTCATTCGTTCGTTCGTTCGTGTTAGACGGATATAATCGGGCGAATATCTATCAGATTTTGATACTTCTGAAGAAAGGAAAGAATATCTAGCGGAAGCCTGATTTTGGCCATCCGACCGTTTTAAGCAACTGGATGATTCAGCAGAAACTCAGATGGGAGAAGGAAGGCAAGATAGCGACTTCTTATTTGTACGCCAAACGGTCAAGAAGTGTTTAAAAAAGAAAGAAAGAAGTGTTAAGAAAAATATAAAACTACACATGCGGAAACCCCAGGCCAGCTCAGTCATGTCGGAGAACTAAGTGAGAACCCAGACACAGCGGCTAAACATTCTTGTCAAAAAGATCCTTCCCAAGAAGTATTCCAAGTGGGGTGGCATATACTAGCGAGTTAAATCAGTTTAAACATATTTAGTGGTTCCGTTGCCCAGCCATACGGATTAATTACTTCAATTATGAATTACTTAAAGTTAAAAATGCAATTTAGTTAGTTACAGTATCTTATTCTGTTTTTGTATAATATCCATCTGATAAAAGTAACTTTTTGTTAATGTTAATAAATCTGTAACAAGAGTAAAGCGCTTGATAAAATTCAATAGAATACATCGTAAATATTCCAACAATGTTTCCCCTCTGATAAACCCATGACTATGAAAATTTCCACCTAACTTTATGTGTCGATACACGCATTCGTTTAAACATACACTCGCCGTAACATAAATTCCACTTAAAGTTCTCAAGAACCCGTACAACAATCTGCTCACAGCAGGCAGAAGCTTTTACCGAGATTGAACTCGATTAAAGCTGCTGCGGACGGAATCCTTTACCCAACAAGGATACTAACCGGTAAACACTGACTTGGCGGTTTTTGCCCGTACGGTGAATATCGGGCCCATTCCGTACCATCTTTGTTAACAAACGCTTGTAATAACAATGTTCCGTCAGACGACAATCTGTTTGCCTGTTTGTCCATCACTCGTCTGCTTCCGTACGCACTTCACATTGCCCGTCCTAGGACACCAAGAATCGCGTGCGTGTACAACACGAGTTCATCGGAAAGTGTGCAAAATTTCCTTACTTATCCACGCCTTCAGATTCTCGGGACCATCAACGAAAGACGAGGTATAATGTTGACGGGTACGCAGCGTGTGCGGGTACGCATGCTTCGAAAGGCACGCTATAAAGTGTGGATATGTGCGCGATTGAAGGCAAGACCAAACGACCACGGCTTCGGTACGAGTTTAATATAGCCCACGGTGTGATGCCGCACATCCCTGAGGCGTGATTGTTTACCCATCATACGACCATCAAACTCGTACGCTCGTACTCAATGACGAAGCGCCGGCATGTTGTCGCGAAAGATGCAATCGGGGGCGTTAACGCTCACTCGAAGCGTTGAAGCGTCCAAATGCCGAATCTTGTCGGCAAAGAATGTACTCAACGTTTGTTGTGCGTGGAACGAAAATAAAACACAGAAACAGCGTAAGCAGATTTTATTTGTTGTTGCACTGTATATTCGACGAATGGGAGATTCATTCACCGGGTACGGAAGAACACAGCACCATGTCCTGAGCCTTTCCAAGGCGCACCACTTTCCCGCGGTAGTTCCCGGATCGATAGTATGTCATGCTGGATTGGAAGGTGGCAACTATTGGCGGTGCTCAGTTATGGTGACCTCGACGATGATGTGGAGAATGTAGAAAGCATTCGTGAACCTGTTCCGGATCTTTGCCCCCCGCTTCCCCCCCCCCTCCCACCGGACGATAAAACCTCCCGCTGAGCAGCCGGAGACATTCGGACATCGGGACACTGGGGTCGGTGGGAGTGCTAATAAAACGTTTTAGCTTCGATTCGAGCGCGACACAAGACTTCGTGAATGGATTCGCGGTTTTCGCGCTACTTTTCTTCATTATGTGCCTTTTTTATTTATTCATACATGTTGAAATTTGTTTCTCTGTTCCGCCTCGGTGCCTTTCTATGTGTTGCCATCTCGTCATCCCGCGACCGCCGCCGCTCGTTTCCGGGGTGGAATGCTGCACGGACAGCTGGCAGGATTCCGTGTTTTTTTTTTTTTTTTTTGGTGGGGGATGTTTTCGGCACCATCATGTGGGCCCGGCTCCCACGGGGCAACAGGCGTTTGTGGGTGGCGAAACGGGGAGCGAACGATGAGAGCTATCTCCGGTTCCGTTCACTTTCTTCGGCGGCCCACTGCAAGACAAATCGGAGCTGCTGATGATGATCATTGTCGTTACCGTGCTGGGGCGCACAGTCCGTTGTTGTTTTCTTGTTTTTGCGCACAAACGATGATAATAATAGCGTAGTACACCATCGTCACCGTGGTGCAAGAAACCTGTTATCATTTTTGTCGAATGGAATTTGTCACGCTGTCATCAGGGCGGCCGTCCCGACGTCACCGGTGCTCTCGATATTTATGATTCGTGCGGTGGAAACGGTGGATGCTTTTGTTCCGATATGCCGTGGACGGAAATTACGAAGCAGTGCGGAGTTGTTTGATAAGGAAATGTAACGCCTCTCTTAGGAAAATGAAATATTTGAGGGTGAACAATTTTAAACACAGCCCCATGAGTGCCTCTTGTACGAGTCCGACAAGTGCCAACACTCCCTGTGGGAGTGTTCTTTCACTTTTACAATAGTTTCGTCATTAAGCGAGTAACTAATTGATTATTTTACGACCTACGCTCGCGCTAATGATGGTCCGATAGAGATTTCCATATCGGTTGGCATTCGGCTTGGACCACCGCCACCACACACACACACACTCCACCCATTTTGGGGTGAAATGATGATGATCTCTGAGCATCGAGAGAGATGTGTGTGTTTTTTTTTTTTTGCTGAGGAGGGGAAAAGGAATGTGATGCTGGCATCGTTCAACATCATTCCTCCCCGAAACCAGATAGTGGCGAGAAAACGCGAAACGAAGGAAAGTTACCCCGAAATCAATGGTGGAGCGGAATTAAAAACAAAAGAAAAACTTTCACCCAAAAAGGGTCTCATTTTATTCTTCACTTTCGCGGCATCGAATGATTATTAACATCTACCATTCCGTGTGGCCACATCCGTGTGTGAGAGCGCATGTTTTATTTTTTTCATTTTCATCAACCATCATCCGCGTTCCAGCTTAAAGCTTCGAACGAATGATTGAAGGCTGTACGTTACGATTGATTGTGTGATGTTGCCAAATACGGCATTAGCGCTTGGTGGAAAGAATTAATGGGTTCGTCGCTTTAAGACACCAGCAAAACTTCAATTTGCTAAACATTTCGTATTGCACAGCGTTGGAGAAAAGTTGGAAGACAAATGTGATTTCACTCTTCAGACTTTATGAAGACAACGTCACTAGCTTGTTGCAGTAGCTGGGTAAGGAAGTATTTGTCAGGAGCTATTATAGGCGCTCACGTATAGTGCATCTTGTTTGTTCTGAATCTTTCCAACTGTTTTGTGAGTATCCGTAAGTTTATGTAGGTAATACAATTTAAGGGGAATGCAATAAACAAGTTTTACATATTGTGGACAAAAGTTACGCGTACTGCTTGGGCTAAAGTAACTTGCTCCTATCAATTGCATTACAGCCACTCTTTTGACAAGCACCGGTAGCATCTGCACGGCCAGAAGAAACTATATCTGGTTGCTGGTAGAAAATTCTTTTTCGTGTACCGGAAATGTGCAAGTTTCTGTGCCATTTTATTTTCAAACATCCAACATCATCCCAACCCGAACGGTTGTATTTTCCACGCTTTGTACGGTGACCGCTGAAACTAGTTCAAAACAGATTTTGCTCTCGTTCCTTGTTGCTCGACTGGACCATCCGGCTCGCGAGATAAACTTTTCCAAACATACACAAACACTCATGCAAGTGTGGATTATCAGGTCCACTTTGCCCGTCAGCCCGAGCCGGACGATTAATTTTATTCGCTTCCTTTTCCACTTTGCGGTCGGTACGGCCTCTGGTCACTAACCTACTGTTCTACATACGGCCCTGTTCATTCCTGGCTTTTCGGAGGGGAAGCCACCATTTTGCAAAAAAAAAAAAATAAAAACGATACGCCGGCGGGAAATGGGTAGAATGGTACGTCCGGGACACGGTTTTTCGCTTTGCCGAGGTGTTGCAAATTGACCACCGCCAGCCGAAAGTCTTTCACCGTCGTTTGTGGCACCGCGTGCGGGTTCGCGAAACAGGTGAGTTCGGTGACCGGTGCCGAGTTGCAGCAGCGCGTCCGATGATGCAGCCGTAGGCCACCATTCGTCAGCGGTGTAATTTCTTTCTCCATTTTGGCCAAGACCAGTTCCGGTTGCTATCCGGGCGGTGTCGTTTGCCCGGGGCTACGGAGGGAGAAAGGGGGTGGAAGTTTAACTTTTCCTTTCGTACACGCTACCGCTTCCAACCCACGGGTGGTAGGTGTCGGTTTTTGCTCCTTTTTCCCTGCCCGCTGTGGTTTTCTCAGTTTATCTGCACACCGGAGCTTTTTTGTACGGGTTCGTCGGTTCGTTTTGTTTGTTTATGTTCCTATCCTTGTCCGCTGGTGCATTTTTTTTTTCGTCAACCCATTGGAGGAGGATCGGTTGCGGTCACCTACCCAACGCCAATTGCCCGATCGCTGCTGCAGCGAATGCAATTGCTCTCACCATTAAAAAATAAACCGATGGTCAAAACCGCCGGGTGATGGTGCGTTTTGTGCAAAACTGCAGTGGAAAACGGTTCGAGGACTACGGGGACCGGTCCAGGGAACTGGCAGTTGGTACTTTTACTTTCCATCTTCATGATCCTGCATGGGCCACCATTCGGTGCTCCAATTTGTGCTCGTGTACTTCTTCATGGTGGAGTATCGCCTGGTGCAAATTTCCCCAAACCGTACGTATGTGTTGAGAACGAATAAAGGTTTATGTATGCTTTTATTTGCTGCTGTGCTACTGTCACCTTCTACGCGGAGAAGCGCTCCTTTTCATCTATTGTGTTTTTGGGCCCCATCAAGAAATTGCCTCATGTTAAGCTTTCTTTATGTAATCTTCATTCATCACCAGTGAGCTCTTTCATCTTAACCCTAATGAGTTTTCACTCCATGGGCCCCCCCTGAATGCTGGCAAGATCAAACGTGGCGCGCCGAAGAAGATGTATTGCCGGGAATGTTAACACTTTGCATGATGAATTCCCCGGGTGGTTCTGACAAGCGACATTGCAAGAGAGCCAACTTTAGATAAAGGCGACAATACAAATCTAATGGCTAGCAATGCATTGCCAGTGTATGCGTTGCAGGTTAATTAAGAGTAACATTTTGTCGTTTGATCTGATGTTTGATAATAACCTTATTCTTTTTTACTGTTTCATGTTTAATTGTATCTAAACAAACCGAAGTGTACATGAAACATCGCGTCCCAATTTTAGGTGATGGTTGGTTCCCCAATCTGTTTTCATATTTGTATAACAATTATCGTTTTTCTAATGAAACGACCTTTAACACTAAAACGACCAAACTGGGGAAAGTGCTACTTTGACCAAAACAGTGAAAATTATTTCTGAATGAGGCTCTTTCTCTTTTCTTTCTTAATTTATTATTTCAAAACTTTTTCTTACTCTTCTTCTTTTTCACCTTTCTTTTTCAAATACACATTTGTGGCACCACTTTGTAGGGGTTTATTTATCTTTTTTCCCTGTGCAGTAATTGTTTAAGATCGGTTCTGAGTATTCCCGGATTGTGGCTCGGCTAATTCAAATATGTTGTACCTCTGTTGCGTAACACGTTATACTGCTTAACGTGTCTTGACTAAATGAATTATTGTGCGCTACTATCTCAGGGTATCAAACTGTACATGGTACAACTGGTAATTGTTTGGGAGCTTATTTACTCAAGTGGATTGGCAGACGAAGGCGCTCGACCGTGAGCGCTTTAGAGGACTTCTGCAGCAGGCCCAGACCACAAAGCGGTTGTAGCGCTGGATAAGTAAGTAAGTAAATATTTATTCAAGTTCTATTCAATCGATTTTTTGAATATTTTTAGTCATATTTATCTACTTTGTTACCAACGTAAAACAATACTATTGATCATTGTAGTGTAATATTTAGCTGCGAGAAAAATCTTTATTCGGCTATCTTACGGATGAACGGATTAAATATGAAACATTATGGAACACTGGTCACTAACTATCTTCTGGGAAAATTGCTCATACAGACCCTGCAACTATACGCTGGAAACAACGTACGAAAATAGAATTTGAAATTAAATAACTCATTTTGATAGACGCCCGCAAAAGAAACCAGGTGCGGTCGAAGAGGCACTAACATAGATAATGTCCCATAGCAAGAACGATTTTTTATTAATTTCCACGAAAATATACGTATTGATATACACCTAAATTGTCAAATCGAAGCAAGGCTTAAAAAATGTTACCCACAAAAAATGATTTCACTTTAAAAATCCAATACCAGCCAATATGACTAGTAGGTCGTTCTAGTGCTAAATGGGGAAATTCTTTAGTCGCCAAGACACCGTCCACAATACCTAGAAGGATGGGGAGGAAAGCAATCAGTTGCCATTTTACGTAACCCCCCGAGTGGGTTTGGGTGAGTTTTTCTAGCCCTGGCGACGGAATAATTAGGAAAACATTCAACCCGAACCGCCAACGTATACGGTACGCCGTAAAAACGCGAAGAAAAACCGGAACCCTTTGAGAAAATTCCCCACCCGCTGGGGTTCGGAAAGAAGTGCTGGGGAGGGGGAGGTGGCTTCAAGGGCTGGAGGTGCAAAATAGAAATGGAAAAGCATCACCGTCACCAGGGGAACCTGTTTTCGGGGGTTCAGCGTTTTCGCTCGCCCAATGTGCTGGCATTGAAAATGAAAGTGAATCTGTCCGCTTTTAGCGGTACAATTGCAGCAACAACCCCGTCGGATGGGCCCAGCAGCAGAAGGCTACCCGTTCATCTGTGTGATGGAGGGCGAAAAGAAAACCCCGCCGATGGGAAAAGCGTAGAAAAACTCGTACCCCCACCCGTACGCGATGGGTTACGGTGTTGTGTTCCGGTGCGGGCACAATAGGAATTAATCATCGCTCGTTTAGCAGAAGATGTACAGCTCAGCCCGGAGATGAAGATTGTACGCTGGTTCGCCGATTCCGGCAAAAGGTGAGCATGAATTGGCCAGATTAATTGTGCACGGTGGTTGTGGAGGGTTTGTGGCGGGGAGAGGGCTTAATGCACTTGCGAGCAGCATAGTTTTTTTGTGGCCGGTGCTGCTGTTGGCCATGTTGTTAAAATTGGTGTTGCAGCGGAAATCTCTTTTAGCGGCCGTTGGCATTTTTTCTACATATTTTTTTCGTATGTAGTGTATGCGTGTGTGTGTGGATAGCTTTCCTCTTGGTCCCCGGTGTGACCGGTCGAAAGAGAAGCTTAATCACTAACGGGAGGGTAAAGCTTATCTGGAAAAGCAAGTAAAGAGGAAAAGAAAAGCTCTTGGCGGGTTGCATCCGAGCGAGAGAAAAAGGAGCAGATCAACAAAACAAAAACAGTTACACATCAACTGGGTATGAGCTGTTTGAAATCGATTTAATAAGTGCAATTTTGTTACAGTGAAAGAGAAATCGCGCAGTTTCGTTTGGCAGACGGATTTGCTTCCATCGGGCGACCGGGTTTATCTTTTTTCGATTCAAGTACCATCGTTTGTGTATTTTTTTCTATTTTATTTTTTCATTTCCTATCCATTCAACCTGTAAATGTAGAGTTGTTAAGTGCGGTTTAACCAAAACCACCAAATAAGGGCAATAAATTAAGGGCAAAAGCGTTTATTTACGTAAGAGTCCGCACGAACAATGGGCGATGTCGGAGCGGTTTGCCATAATTGATTGGTCTTTCTCCCGGTTGCTGACCTGTCCCCCCCGGGGAAAGTAAACGCCATAAGCTCAACAGTGAAATTTTGACTTATGCCCGGCCTTACGGAGGACGATGTAGTAAAAGCGACTAATTAATAGATTATATGTTCCATTAATGTGGCGCACTTTGCTTTCGCCCAAATGGCAAACTTCCCAGCTTGGCCTGGCAGTGGTTTATGAACAGCTGGAAGTATTTGCCATTAAGCGATAATCGTGTTGAGTTCATAAAATTCGCGATGAGCTATTCTTGGGCCTAGTAACGATACGATTTTTACGTTATCCCCATGATTTTCCGATAACCTTGAGCAACGAAACACAGCGCTGGATGGCAATGTGTTTAATGCAAATTAATGCTTCCCCCCATCTCCCCACACATTACGCGAGCATGTCATTATTCAATTGACAAAGGGCGTTCGTTTGCTGCCCCGGCGCCTGTCATTAATGTGGCAGATGATGGTACTCCGGGGCGACACTTATGCTCGCGCTCGTAATCAAACGACCAACGCATCAAACTCAGCCGGTGCCCCGGACCGATGATGATGGTACGTCTAATTAACTCCCATTACGAGATGCTTGCTCGCTCGCACTTGCCAAGCCGTCCGGGAGCCGTTCGGAACTTTTCATTGACTGTCACCGTCTCCGTTGAATTGCCACTGGCAGCGTCTGATTATGTTATCACAGGTAAGGTGACGATAAAATCCCTTCAGCGACTACAATCGTTCGGAACGTATGGAGCTGTAGGTGGAGGGGAGTGTTTGCCACCGACAGCCGGAAGTACCGGAAGTTCCAGTCTGTCGGTGGGAAGTGGTGGTGATGGTTCGTCTTTCTTACTGCACCGGCAAAAAGTTCACCGTCTTGGCGTTTGTTAATTAATCGCCACTCATTTAACTTACTTTCGCGTGCTTGGAAGCTCATCGAGGACGCAATTCTCATAATTTATGCGCGATATGTATGGGGAATCTGGGCAGCAGGTAAGTGGCACTACCCCGCCGTACGTACGGTGTGGCACGTTAATACCAGGGCCGGTGATAAGAAGATAATGGAGCCAACTGCCGTGAAAGATAGTTAGGTTACTGGCAAACGAAGGCAAGAGATTATGCGACAATTTTACCCATCGGTGAGAACCTTAATAGTAGAGCATGAATCAGACGTTAGATAGATTATTAGATAGATTATTATTAGGATTATTAACTCGGCTTAACTGTTCATTCATAATTGATGTGGAAGGTGTCTTTCCGATGAATGCTGATTATGTCTTTTTGAATGATCAAGTTTGCAAAGTGAAGTACATCTATTTCTATGGAACGTTTTATCTACGTTTTTTTCTTTAATTTATTAGTACCTGTACCTGTACTGCTATCTTTTGGATCTTTGTACACACATATTATTCGTTCTAGTTTGGATTGTTGCTCGGTCATTTTGTTCACACACTACGCTTCATCAATAAAAAAGTTAAGAAGCGTTCAATTCCACTAGAAATTTACTAGACTCACTTTAAAATCATGGTTCGAGGGCTGGCGAGGGCTAAGTAATCGCTTCCAATGCTTGCTCTTAATCTTACAAACAGCCAAACATACAGTGAGTCCCAAAAGTATTTGTCTACCATCAAATTCTACACTATAATACAAATTAAGGAAGGTACTCGTCAGGTCAAGCTTCTTGTCCAATAGCAAATATGGAAATAGTTTAATTATAATATCACCAGCTCCGAAACTCAAACACTAAATTTTTGAAATGCGCAAAGCTTTTGGCATATCAGCTTCGGGCCAGACGGCACCAGAATATGTTTGTGCGTGTTGTTACAACAACTTCAAGTCCTCGTGCTATTGAGCTCACCAAATTTGCCGTTACAAAATTTTCATTTACTCGTTTTATTTTTCTTTTATGCAAGTATGACATTTCTCTTCAGTGAATAAACAAAATATGACATTTCCCCACCGCTCGGTTTAGTATCTTCGTAATAATTTTCAAATGGGTACATTTCAGGACAGTTTCAATTTTTTTAGATTACTTTCGTTTTGAATGATTAGGGACTTTTATCGGTAACATTTCTCTGGGCTAAGACCCATGCTTAGAATTAGGCTGCGAAAAAGCGTTTTGTTATCAATATTTCCATCGAATGGAGAAAATTTCTATAATCAACCTCCAATTAGGTGCTCTTACATCATGATACCATACTGTAATCATCTACTATCAATTAATACTTCTTTTAGTGTAGAATATGCAGGAAGACGAATACTTTTGGTATACACAGTAAAATTGTGTGCAAAATTAAAGTTAAGTTGTTAAATTGTGTGCAAAATTTTTTTTTTTAATTAACAAATTATTAGAAAAATACGATTTTTATGCTAATCAGAGAACACTTCTATCCCATAGCTTCTCCTAAGACGAAAATACAATGTTCAAACTTTTCAATTTTTGCCACACCAGACCAGCTTGTCTAAGCCACATTTGAAGAAAAAAAGGAAATAGGTGTGTATCTGCTGACAAATAAGTTCTCAACTGAAAACCTTTAATGCAGCCAATTTTGAGCATTAGCTTAATATGGCAAAACAAATTTCTCAATCAAATTAGAAACACCAATAACAGTACGCACTCAATTTAAGCCATTTTGAATTGGTTGTTTTCACTTTCCTTCACTCAGCCGTAACGAGGCAATAATTTTCGACAAATAAGTTCCCCATTTATCGTCAACTAGCGCACTGGGTAAACAAACAAACACGAAAACCTTAAACCATCCCGAAACGGGCGTGAAACTGGAACGAACTCGTGTGCCGAATGTGCACGCGAGTTACGGTTTAATTAACCTTGACTCACCGAAAACGTGTGCCGTGCGTAGTACGCGGCTTCCTGAGAAATGGGGATTTTTTTTCTCTATTCTCCGTGCTGCGGGTAAAATCACACCGGTCTCGTAATTACATTGCCCTAAAAGGTGATCGTAATAGTGTGTCATTTAGTTTTTCACGCTTACGCGGACGCCAGTTCCGGACGCACCGCGTGGAAATAGTGCCCCGGATGTGTGACATAGCTGTGCAAATGTCACACCCAGGGCAGAAATAGGAGCAACTGGAAATTGAAGATGGGAGGTTGGAGGTGATGATCGAATTGAATTTCAACTTCGCACTTTGCCATCCCTCCAATCGAACTGGGGAATGTCCATTAGACCAACGGCCCAAAGTCCATTCGAAATTGGCCATTCGCCATCAGAGCTTTCTCCGGAGCATTCGTTTTCAGTCCTTCCAGGATTGATTGATGGCAAGTGGGCGTTCTATTCGTTATCTAGCATCAGCGGGGGAGCGCCGTCTTTTAATTAACCTACTTCCCGGCCAGGGAAAAGAACGACCGGACTGCTTTTCCTCGCAGCACAAAAGCTTTTAGTGATGCCGCGGATGGTACCGCGGATGACTGGGAGTTGCGGTGGGACTGCACTATCAATTATCAATCATCACCTGTAAACACGAGCCAAATAAGCAAGGGTGAGAGCAAAAGGAGTGCTATGGAGTGGGAGAGCGAATATGGAAAGCAAGAAGTGTCCATTAGTCTAGGGTCGATGGTAACATCTCGTAAAAGGATCCGTTTCGGGGCGACACAGCTCTGCCCCATCGTCGCAAACCTTCCGGGCGGTTCCTTCGGCCTTGACCTTCACCGCAAACACCTTCCCGTGAAACTTTAGCAGCAACCGCCGGGTGGCTGTGTTACCCGATAGTGGTGGTTGCTGTTTCCAAAACACTTTCTCAATGTATGTTTTCTACCCCGGCCCAAAACAACCCGATTGCCGATGAGGATGACTACGCGTTCTGCTGGAATGTGAACGACACAAAGGTGTTGTGCTCGCCTGCTTTCGATAGCTTTACCCCTCGTACACCACCTGGGACATCACACATCCACAGTGACGCGCCACAGTGACCCACAAACATATGGCCGGTAGAAATGCGACGAAACTTTTACTGGCCCGCCCGGAACCGTGTCTCTTATTCCACTTTCGCAACGGCGTCGGTGGCCCGTGATGGCAATGCTCCGGGACCGCGTGGGGGAGAGAAATTTGTAATTTCATCATTTCGATAAATATTTATCGCTAGCCAACATATCGCTCCACCGTGCCTGGACATGTTTGGGTACGCTTTATTCGTCATGTGATTCGAAGAATTTATTCACCCACTCGTGTACATCCGTTTGCACTTTGCTTACCCCCGTGCATGATAGAAAGTTCTATAGTTTCGGCGATATTTTATTTACTCCCGCGATACGTAATGTGATGCACAAAAGTGTAATTTTTTATTCATCAGTTACGGCCAGGCCGTATTGCTATCACAAAAGTGTAATGTTAAAAGGAATAATTCTATTTGAGGCAATATTAAGGGAACCATTTTGTATCGCTACAAAGAAATTTTTCGAGCAAGTTTTTATTTTTAAACAAGTAAATCCTATCCGCTGCTTAACATGAATCTAAAATTAAACATTGGCAATTGAATTGCTTTGTTATGAAATCGTTTATTAATAGCTTTTCTGCGAAATGTCGAACAAGTGAACCGGTTTGATTGACAGTCACTTTGAGCGAACTTTTAATGATAAATTATCCGAACTTAACGATAAGTTACAACCTATCGTTTCATTACTCTAGCCTGGGCTTGCATTATTTTAAAAAAATGAGTAATTTAAAATAATTTGAAATAAAATAGTTAAGATCATATTACGCTCACTTAAACAGCTTCCTTCTTATAAAAATGTTTGGAAAGAAATGCTGAAACGCCAGGACCTGGGCGTTCAATCCCATCAGGTCCGTTCCCCCGTATTGAGGATCGATTATTCAGCTTCGTGATTTCAATAAGCCCAGTAAGCCATTATATGGCCGGTATGACAGTAACGTCAGCCTAACAAGAAAAAGAAAAATATAATCGAATGCATGATATTGAGAAAAGCAGTTCATATTATTATCCCTTTCGGACTAATCCAAGTCTAATCCATCAGTTAGTATGTAAATACAAATTACACCATAGAATGTAACTTCGCTACTGAGCAGCTGTTTAAGACAGTGATTCCTAAATTGGCCCCTAATCCCCACAGATGGGGTGGGTGGTGGTCGTGAAATGTTTAATGAGCGTTAAATTTGAATAAATGAAAGAGGAATTCGAACGCTGTTTATTTAGCTTCACAAGTGTATCAACTCTGTTTTTATGTTTTAAATTTTATTTAACTATTGGGCTTTAGGTAACCGTGCAAGAACGTCATCCAAACTTATGGAAAATAATACTAAAAAAGAAGATAAACAAATAAAAATTATACATCTAGTAAATCCTTCACGCTACTGTAATACTTTCGGCAAAATAAATAAACAAACATAATACTAATGGATATAACATTCCTACTTCAAAGAACAAATATCTTCAAATGGCATCGGTGGTGCCTTACAAGTGGGCGATGGGTAAACAATTTTGGCGAACCACTGGTTTAAAGTTTATTTTAAAACAGCATCGTTTAGTTCCATTGGAGTGTCTTAACGCTTAAACCGGTTAGAGTATCAACTACTTGCACGCAGCGAAGCGTTTGTCTAGATCGAGCAGTTATAAAAGATTCACGTCCTAATGGATTCCTACCTAAACGGTGGAATTTCCATTATTTTAATCAACCACTATTGCACTAATCCGTAAATCATCCGTTTAGTTGGCTATTCCGTTTGATGGTGCTACTTACTCGATACCATACCTCGTAATTAAACCATTTGCATCTATGAGAAAGAGAGAGAGAGAGAGATAAAAGGACTCGGTAATCCGGCTTGGCCGGAGGGAATACCCATTGCATGAAGTTAATGATCATTAGTGGTGCGTTACTTACAATTTCGCTCCTACCAATGCATTAACTGGAACTCGTTGAAGTGTCACTCGCAGCCATCATTTCCCACTAGTGACTGTTATGCGTAACGATGGTAATTGTTCACCACGCATTTCACGTAAGCCACACCAAACATGATCGGCACAATTCATCAGCAGTGGACATACATAATATGATTTGGGGGGAAAAAAAAACAGTGCAACCAGGGAGTAAGTGCTCCTGATGTGAAATGCGTTTTGTTCGGTTTCGTGGACCATCGTAGCATCCCTGAGCACTAACCAACCGTAACTAATACGTGCGAATGCATTTCTGCCGTGTGGACCACACACACAACAATCCCTAGTGCGAGTGCGTGAAAAATCCCGCAGACACAAAAAAAAAAACACCCAAAG
This sequence comes from Anopheles minimus, assembly GCA_000349025.1. Classification (NCBI taxonomy): domain Eukaryota; kingdom Metazoa; phylum Arthropoda; class Insecta; order Diptera; family Culicidae; genus Anopheles; species Anopheles minimus. Next base: position 17,010,874 of record KB663832.1, on the reverse strand, counting down.
CAGCCATAAAGTATTCCGCTTACGATCCGCTCCGGACTAATGACAAAACTTGTCCAATGTTGAGCCCGTAGTACGAATGGGGATGATGGCACATATCGACGGTGCAGCATAGAAAAAGAAAGTTTTGTTTTTGAGCGTTGCTGTATCCCCACCCCGATCCACTAAAGCGTTCCACATTTAAATGCGATCGCATCGATCGGCACCCAGCTACGTACTGGGTGGGGTTTTGTAGATTGGTTTGATTTTCACCATCACGCTGCTCGGAACGTTTTGCTTTATTTTTGTTTGGATGTTTCGTCAAGTTAGACGCTCGTGTTATGGTGCCGATGTGCAAAGTGTCACCCCACCGAACGTGTATTGAACCGTGCCACGTTGCAGAAGGTTTCATTGATGGAATATTGATAAGCGACCGGGGGGGCGCATCGTACTGCGGCTACGAAAAATGAAGACCTTCGTGGTTGGATTCCGACCGACACGAGCGTTGGCTTCTCTGCTCCCGGTGGTACCGAATTGAATGTTTAATCTTACTATGTGCTTATTTTGCTTGGTCGTTCCGATACAAGATGGCAGTGTTTATCCTGGCTTGAAGCATCCTTCATCGAAGAAACCCCGCCTGAACGTGCTTACATTCGCTAAATTCTATACCAAACAGCAGCACGTTGGTTCGGGTTCAGGGCGGCACCGAGCAATTGGTAAAGTTTTAATTAAATTTCTCAAGCGATGTTCCAAAGGGTTACCGCTTAGGGTGGATTTTTTTTAAGGAAAACATTTCAATACCACCCAAGCTTAGAACGGAGCAGGAAAAACACGAAAAGCTTCCAGTAGGAAACATTTTACAAAACAGTCTTCCTCGTTGGTTACTTGCAGAAAATGCACCACACAGAAACCTCATGGAGTGATTGGTGTGCATGAATGCCATAAAACTACCTGCTTCGGTCTGCCGGGAAAGATTTGATTTGCACTCCATTTGGGAAACTGGGTGTCGATCTCATGGTATGGTACTAACTTCTTAAATAGTTCATGTCCTTATATTAATTAGCACCAGGAAGAATCATTTGTTTGATTTGTGATTGAGAGTTAATTATAAACAGCATCCACACTCATGCCAACCGAAGTTCAACCTGTTTTGTAATCATTGCTAAACGTATGCATGAAGGTATGGTTGAAGTAGTGGCCTTTATTAAATTTAAACTACACACCCTAAAAGCTTCCAGGAAATGGAATTAATTGTACACGAACTCAAATGGGTTTCCATTGGTACAGCATGACGTAAAAGCTGTGGTAATCGCTTGCCTACATTCGTGCGCTCTCGTAGATGGAGCTGCCTGAGCGGAAGAGAAAACGATTGCAACACTTGAATGTAGGCAAGTTGTTTTTGTGTTGCATATTGCATACGTTTCTGCCGACATTGTCGATATTGCACAACGGGCTTACATTAGGTGAACATTTTACTCAAAATATGCGATTTGCATGTTTGATTTTCGTTTTGTTTTTGTTTTTTTTTGTATGTTTTAATTATTATCTTCTTCGTTAAGGTTCTCTTTAGTAATTTCTATATAATTTTTTTATGATTATTTAGTGAAAATGGCATTTCATTTCCAGGAATAGTAATTTGTAATTTTTATTATTGCTAATTCCTTGGTGTAGTCGCAAAACTGGAAGTTTAAAAAGCATTGTTTTTTTTCTGTTTAAAAAAAGGGAAAATCGAAAAAAGCATAAAATGCGACAAGAAAAGGAAACTTTTGTACTATCTATATGAATAGTCTAATTATATTCATTCGTATTCGAATTTAATAGGAAAAGGAATATATTCCAGTATTGATTATCATACTTTAATTGACACTCGTATTAGTTAATTTATATAATATAGTTAATTTATATATATTGCCTAAAGGCAAACATTATTAACAATAAATAGAATTCATTCTATCTGCTCAATTAAGGTTGAACTTCAAAAACAGTGACTAAAATATTACGAATGACTTCCATTGTCTCTATGGATATAGAAAGAAAATTAAACACTACATCAACACTAAAGGAAGAAAGATAAGCAAGAAAAGGAAGTGATTGCAAAAGAAGCATAGAGGGCTATTATGAAAAGGAATTATAGAAGGAACGCTTGAGTCCGATGACGATAACGGAAGAAGGAAAAAGTAGAACCATAGTCGAAGAGATAGGCAAAGCCATTAAAGAAACAAACGCATTTAAGTAAAGAATCGTTCATTCCGAAATGAGCACGTCGGTTCGTCGTCGGACGACAAGAGGAGGACGGCAACGGAGAAGACGAGATGGAACAGATAGGTTGAGGGTGGATAAAAGGACAGCGGTGTCGATTTCGTGAAGGTAGATTTCGACGATGATCTGAAGACTTCTGTCTTCGTTCAAGCGGTTCAAGTCTGAAAAACTGACAACGCCTAGGATAGGAAAGAGATAGATAACTAGGACCAAAGTTGGTACGGAATTCAAAATGTTTAATCGCGTTTAACACTCTTTCCTATTTGAATTTGAGCTATGCTGGTAAACTCAAGTATTAGTCTGGCTAGACTGCAACACAGAGTCTTCGGACAAAACGGGTCCGAAATATCGGATCCAACGTCACGTAGAAAACCTAAGTAGTCTACAGCTTTGCTTATAAGTTTGTTGAAGTGCTCAGTTCAAGTGAAGTTGAAGTGCAAAGCGGGTGTGCAAGCCACACGCCCAGGTTCATTACGGACGATTAATCTTGCAGATTGCAATTTATTCTACTAATTAATTCAATTAGTAATGTTTTCGAAAGGAATATAAGATCGGCAATAGTTGAATATTTTCTTCTTTTGATTATATATACTTTTTGCTCTTACACTTTACAAAACTTGCACTTAAAGTCTTGAGTTTAAAGACGATACCTTGCATTATGATTATCATTACAGTATCGTATTCCTATTTTTCTATCTATTGTACAAGTTATACTTAATTAAAACAAATTGTAGATAGACTAGGGGTGATCCGGTGGCCGTGCAGATATCGGTCGGACCCGAGGATTGACTTTGCAACTACTTGGTATCAATAAGTCTAGTAAACGATTGTATGGCCGGCTTGGTTAAAACAAATCGTTAAACCCAAAATAAAATAACCATAATGACCAAAAGCCCAAAAGAAGAAAATGAACAGGATTTTAATATCGCATCGCCTTCCTTTCGAACCCGTTCACTATCTTCTTCCTTAGAATCCTTAAAACACTCTTCATCTAGCTGTTAATTATTCGTATTTCTTGGATAGTTAGGAGAATTATTGTTAATTTGCACTAAGTTTACGTTGAGAAGCCTGTTATAGTCATAGGCAAATCAAGGTGTTGGGGAAATAAATAAATGAATAAATAAGTATACTAATAATCTATTAAACAGGATTATGTTATTTTTTTTTTTTTTTTTTTTGTTATTGTATGACGGCCAGGCCGTATTAGACTTAGTTTACCACGTAGCAGGATAGTCAATCACTGCTACGGGGGAACGGTCCGGATGGGATTTTGGTCCCGGTCTGTCGTGTGAGAGAGCAGCGCCGATACCACTACCCCACCGGGCCGCCCCAGGATTATGTTATTTAATTCTAAAAAATAAATTAAAATAATAAATAACTGTTATGCTCTACACAATAACAAATGTCTCATTAAAGCAATAGTTATAAATTAGGCAATATTTAGATATCACATCCGTTCAACAAGACAACTTCGCACGATCATCTCCCCCAGGTATGCCTCTGCCGAGACTGTGACCGTTGGGCCTATTTACCTCTTTTCCAGATGAAACTTCCGCTACGTTCATTGTGCGTGAGTGATTTACTCTCGCTCCCTATCTTCCTGTATGCATCCATTCGCCATCCATCAATCTCCCATTGCGTTGTTCTGGTTTTTCGACGTTCTTGGCTCGATTCGTCTTTTGTGAGGCGAGTGCTTGTTTTGATCGCACGTCGGAAAGCCTAATTTCAGCGCACCATACGATACGGAAGGAACCGTAAGATAGGTAGCAGCACGCACGCCGGTGTTTGGAGCAAACCGATGGCTCATGCTGATCGAGGGTAGCTCGATTAGAGCAAATTAGATAATCGAGCCCAGATCGCGGCAGGAACGGGGCGCATTAGCTGCTATGGTTGCGTCTCCAGCAGGCTGCGCACATACATGCTGCTGGCTGTTCACGTTTCACTTTTCCGTGCATTACCCGAGCGCTTTGCCGGGCTATTCTAGGTTGCTCAACTTTCTACTGGATTCGTTTCCGGTGGAACTGTGCAAAATTGGCGATTATTACGGAACACCACATGCCGATGGTGCAATGAGCATTTGGGAGTTAGCCAGACCGCCAGTCCACCGTAGGCTCCTGTTGTGGATTGAATGTCCAATGGGGGAGCATTCGAGATGCTGTTGGTCAATGATATGACACCGAAGCAATCACATATTCGCGGAAGGTTTTGTGCTTCCATCCGAAATGCAATTTGAAATGGTAACATTTATTCCGAGAATGTTTCTGTGATTTTCGTTTGATTGAAGATACGTCGTGGACTCATGATATGAGCGGTTATTGATAGCTTAAGCGTACATCTACCTAACTAAAATTCGGAAAATATACCTACCCATGCCAACTTCCTCTGCATGTGAACAAAATGCACAACATGGTAAGGGAAACATCCAAATTGCTACCATAATAGCACGGCTCATCTCAGTGATACATTCTTAGAAACAGATAAAGCTTCTATCCCCGTAGGTAAAACATCCATATCAATCATCCCGGCAAAGGTTAATGGTTAGAGCCAGACGCCGAGGATTTCGCTTTCCCTCGAAACGCCCAAGTGTTCCACCGAAACAGTAATCCAATGCCAGTGACATTGCGTGTTGATCCTTTTTTTTTGCGTCACATAATCCCATACAAACAGTTAGATGTTCTTTAGCTTTGCATCAAAGCCCCTTCGCAAAACACCTTACGACGGTGCGGAACTGACGCATAAAATTGACCCATTTACCAGAAAATGCCCGGAGATGGGCAGATTTCGGCGTGCGGTTGCCGGAGCGCACTTCATGCGTGAATGATCTACCTTTTCGGGTTGGATGCGTAGGTCCATATGGGACCGGACCATTGCCTACATTTAGCCGGTCTGCGTGAAAGTGAAACCGGCCTCGAAATCGGACCGAAAGTGCGCCGTCCAGCGCAGGAAGAATGAGTTACGGTTCGCTTCATTGAAGCAGGTGTTGAAGCGAATTACACCGGCTCCCTTAGTCCCCCGGAACTCTTGAGCGTAATAGCGACGAATTTGTCTTGTTACCCGCTAGTCGGATTGTTTCCTCCCCCCCTTTGGCTGGCCACGAAACCACCAAGAATCGAACGAGGGACGGTAGAAAATCGATGAAAATGTTTCAATGGAATACACCGGTAAAGTAGTTCCTTACCACACTCAATTGGGTTAATCATTGAGTTTCGGGTTTTGTTCCCGGTTTTCTCGGCCAGCGTCACAATGCCAACGGTATTTCGCGCTAACCACGGGAAGCTGAAGCACCACCTAGGCTAGAGACACATTCGAGCAGAACACTTGATAGCTCAATTAGTGCGCAATCGGATAAATTATGCATCCAGCGAAAAGGAAGGAAGGGACGGGAAGGTTTGTACGGTATATGAAGTGATCGAAAAAGAAAGGACACACATTATTATGTCCCTGGAATGGGCAAATGCTAAACACACATAAACTTTCCGACCCTGGACATCGTTGGCCCTAGAGCTTTCACCATACACGATCCTTTTTTTTTCGTGTGTCGAACACGCCATTTAAGTTCGATTCGTGGATCTTTTATTCACGCACCATGATACACAAACACTCGGTGTTTGGTGTGGAATTGGTTCGACGACAGGCTTAGGATGGTTTTCCGGCACGAAAGGAACCAATGGAGCATTAATTTATTGACCGGGTTTTTCCTCTTGTCTACAATTGTCGCCTGTCTCGGGGTGTGCGTTTATTTGCGCTTCCATGTGGCAATATGGTACAAAGAACGAGAAAATGTTACTGAAATGAGCGAGTAAACCTTTCGGATGTTGAGTTGGACGATTTCGTTTGGTTGGTTGAACCGGGATTGCCGAGTGCGTTCAGCAGTTTCACTGGGAAATGGGAAAATGGAAATGAAATAGTTTTAGTCGTTTTAAGGTGTTCATCTTATTATACATAACGATAAACGAACTAAGTAAAACGAGTAAACGATAAGTAAGTAAGTAAGTAAGTATAAACGAACTATTGTTATTGCATTCTACAGAAAATTGCAAATGAACTGTTTAGTGGTGAGACATGATTTTTAATTGGAATACAACTCATTAACCTTTACCTTCCAATCACCAGTTCGGTTCGGTGGTCGATGCATTCGGACATTCGGACCGACATTCGGACACTTAATTATCAATAAGTCCCTTGGTATGCCAATATAAGTTAGTATATCCCATTAAAAGTTTAGTGTAACTATCAATTTCTATAATTTAACAACATTCACAGCAAACAGAGCAACACATCATTAACAACAATTATTTCGATTTCTATTGCAAAATTTTCCAAAATTATTAAATTTTATTCTACAACAATTAATTTTCTATACATATAAATGTGATTCAAAAGAATTGGTTTTGGAGATGTTTAGAGATTTTTTGTGTTGAAATACAGGTAATAGCTTATAGAACTAGAGGATTTGAGCATACTGGTTAATAATGTATACTTTTTTGAATAATTACCTTTCACTTTAGTTTAATTTATGAGCGTGCACTGTAGCAAAGACTCACAAATTACCCTCCAAATGTTCCAAATTTCATCCATTTGGGAATGCAATATTCGGTGTCATAGGCGCCAACAGTTTACTTTCCATTAAATAGACAACCAGCTAAACGTACCCGCAGTGAACAGTCACAACACATAAAGACAACCGTGCGCTGAAAGAAAAACAAAGCCCTCCGAGAAGTAGTGCAGTTGGCATTAGAAACTGTAAGTAATCAATTTCTGCGGTTGATCGTATGACTGATCTTATTATGGCCCATAGCTCCCGTGGCTGCTAACCGAATTGGGATGCCTGAACCCGTACGCCATTTCTCCCCCAAGGGGAGCGTACAGAGCTGGCTGGAGAAGCTAGGGGGAAGTGAATTCGATCACGACCATGGCCATTCTGGCGCGTTCGGGAATGCCAGAGCAAGGTGGATTTAGTTGTATAAAAGCAACTTGCGCAATTGCAGCCAAACATCAGTCGCTGCTCAGCTGCTCCCGGTAGAAGTACTCCATCGTTCCAGCATTCCGTTTTGCCGTACAGTCGAACCGGTGTTTGGGCTTCCGTTGAAAGCCACTGTGATCTTTAGTTTCGAGTGTATTTTGCTGTGATTTTTCAAGATCAAAATGAAAGTGTACATTGGTGCTTTTGTGATTGTTGGATGCGTTCTGGCATACGGATCTGCTCTCTCAACGCAGGGAGCTAAAGATTGTGGCGGAACCGACGGTGGTCTATCCTGCCATGGGGCCAAGATTGTGCGTAACCTCGTACGACGGCTGGCACGTTCTGGGAAAGCGGACGATGCTCTGAAACTTTTCCCGGGTGTGGAAATTGTAGCCGACGACAATGTAGAGGAACGTGAGCGATCGTTGAACGAGGTGGCTGACGATGATCGTACCATGTTCGGGCGCTTCGCCCGGTATCTGCAAAGCCACGAGCTGAAAATCAACTTCGGACAGCTGGTGCAGCGCGGTGACATCCAGGAAGCGATTCGGACTGCTTTCGGTGCGATGGATCAGGAGGTGATTGCGGACGTTGCCGAGGCTCGTAAGAAGGATAAGGGCGGTCTGGGTGCGATCATGATGATGGGTCTGATGATGGGCAAACTGCTGGCTGCCCTCGGATTCGGTGGCGTTGGACTCCTGGCACTAAAGGCCCTCGGTGTTTCGATGATTGCACTGCTCCTGTCTGCCATCTTGGGACTGAAGAAGCTTACCGAACAAGGTGACCACAAAGGACGCCATAATGATGAACATTTCGAGGTACACTCGGAGAATCAGCACGGCCACGAGGGTGGTGCTCGCAAGCGTCGTTCTGTTGAGACGGAAACCATCGCAAATCAGATGGCTTACAATGGCTGGGCACAGCTTGTCCAGTGAGTAGAAGAGTGGAAAGGCGTAGGATTGGCAGTTATTTAAATTATTTATTTGTCCAACATAATTTATTACTACATGTGTAGAGCCAAACTGAATACGGGCTAATCTCCAAAGGAAACTCCATAATAAAGTCGAACAAAATGCATGCTGCCATTGCATAAGGCTGCAAAATGTTCTGAAACTGTCAAACTAGGAATTTTGAATGAGTTTATGTAATCATAAGAAAAAAGATTGTTAAGACCTTTTTGAAATTATTGCAGCTGTCGTTTCATAAAGAAAGAATTTTACAACTTTATGGGATATAGATATCCGATTTAAGGAATGGTTCTAGAAAGGTATGGCTAGAACAGTGCTTTCATTTGGGGGAATTGGATGAGCGAAACGAATCAATTGGCAGAACAAGAATCAAGAGGCGAAACAAGAGTTTTTTTTTTCTAATTTAATAAATTTGAACACGCATATTACTCTCGCAGTAATGTATATTAACTCCTTGAAAGAAATGGTATCGAATGATTAAACCCGTATCACTCTTTACGGTTATTGACGGTTGTTTAAAGCGCAATGCTGGAGGTATGACCATAAAAATACAGAATATAAAGAAAATCATCCGTCATGGAGACTTTATCCCAATGAAATTGCAACGCAGCGTCGTGTTGTTGATTGAAACATGCATTGCTTTCCATTTCTATGCTATATATTATATATATTGTCGAAATATAATATCATCACACCTTTTTTCATTACGTATTTACTTTATGTACATAAATTTGTAGTCCATAGCAGTTCAGCCAGACCGATTTTACTGAACAACTGCCCACCTCCACAGATTACGATTATACAAGAATAACATAATTTCTTCAGAAGAATGATAAAATTACAATCATTCAAACCCGTTGGCGATGTAAGTTTATTCATATATAAATTTGAATCGAGCTGTTCATTGCAAATACATTGTTTAAACGCCGCTTGAAACATTTCAATGTCTTGCGTATAGCATACAACACAGGCGGAAATAGTACCAGCTCAACAATAGGCGCTTGCTGAGCGAAAACAATGGGACCAATACTCCGGCTTTTATTACGCGTTTGAAAGTAGTAACTTCATGTCATTTATGAATAAAATTAAAGGAGACGCCACGAGAAAAATGCATGCTAAATAATTTGGAAAACAAAATTTTTATTGCAGAAAATAATTCTACATAATATTTATTGAAAAACTACAACCAATAACTAATCTTTATTCCCGTTGTTTTTCACGCTATTCCTGTATTTGAACATTGAGTACCATTACAGTTCGTTGTACGGATTATAAGCACAAAAACAGTTTGAAGATTTTCCAAATGCGGTAGGCTCATTAAAAGGTACCCGTCAAATGATACAGTGCATTACGAGTGAGGTGATTTTACAAACGCCTTTTTTGTTGCCTGCCTAGTTGCACGCATCGTTGCTATGGTTTGATGAACACTACTTTAGTTGAAATATTCGACAGGCTAGTGACCAATGAAGAAATGTGATAACAATGTGGTTTTGGTTTAGCGATCGCTATTGACTTACGTACTGCAATGGATATGCTTTTTGCTTTTCAAAGTCAAATATGTCGTTGGTAATGAAAATGTTCCAACTAGACACAGTGCTCTCAAATTGCTACAATCGTTTGTGATAGCATATACAATTCGAGCGAATTGGCGAGACGAGTAAATATTAATCATCCGATTCCTGTTTTCCGAAAACTACTATCCAAAAGCTGTGGTGATCAACAGCAACATAATGATGCTTCACGGAATCGAAATGAGTTCATTTTCGCTCATTCGCACACATGCGTGGGATAAGTTTAATTTGATGCAATATATGGAGTCCTTTTTCCATGGAACGGTATTTTCACGAAATCGGGTTCGCCTTTTGGGTGCAAATAAATTACAACAAAACTTCATTATTTCACTAGGTTAGGCACAACTTAGTAATTAATTAGGGTTTGAGGAACTATCAATAATTAACATCACCCAACAATATTTCATTTTTTATGTAATTTTGGAATCGTGATTAAGTGACAAGGCTCGCTACGTGTTGACGCCATATGATAGCAATTTGTGCAGTTAGTTCAAAATTCCGACATTGTGCTGTTTGTTCAAAACATCTGTTAATTGCTATTTATATTAGGAAGCAACTAGAACGAAACTTGAATTAACTTAGATTAAGTACATCATAAACCAATTCTTACAAACATTTAACATCAACTACGTGTTCTAGTTGCAACAAGTATTTAAAACAAACTGAACATCATTTATTAGCGAATTGTTAAGAAATTGTGGAGTTTTTAACAGCAAAAATAAAATCTGTATTTTTCGATAAATAGAAGTTTAGCATTTGATTGAATTGATAGATTTGAAAGCTTTTTAGTAGCACGAAATGTGAAATTGTAAACAATGTTTCGACAACATTAGATTAGGGAATCTGTACCAATTATGAACGAGTTTGAACGTTATGAACGTTTTCGTGAAAACGACGAAAAAGGGAAAATCGTCCTTTTGTTGGGAAAAATCCTGTAAGTATGTTCGTTTATTCACAACATATGGTAATTGCGATTTATATCAGGAATCAATTACATTTCCTTCGTCATACAAAAGGACATTGCTAAAAGTACATTTTGATGTTTCAAGTCAAGATGTTCAAGACAGTCAATAGTACAGCTCTTATTTACAGCACTAGAATAGCACAACGTTTAAATCGGATGAAATTAATAAAAAAAAATGTTAATTAATAAAATTATAAATTATTAATATTATTAATTATATAATCGGATATAATTATAAAATTATTAAATTAACTCTTTAATGACTAAACACATAATACTTTTAGTGTAAGTGCATCAAAAATAAATTTTTATAAACCTTTGAAATCAATTACGAGCATTAATTTCAAAATGAAAAGTAACCCAAAATAAACCATTTCTTAGCAACTCGTTAAGAAATTGTTAAATCTTTGCAGCAAAAATAAAAATCGGTATTTTTCGAAAAATAGAAAATTGGAAAAAAAGATAATCTCTTTGAGGAAATTAATTAGATACTGCAATACACCATGGTTTTTATAATTTTCATTTTTTCCGGTGTTAGCACAATTGGTACACCTACCATGTATAACTGCAACCGAACGAAGCATGGTGTCATGATATGACTCATTCCTTCCCATGCAACAAGTTTTTAATCCTTAAGGTGCGCTTTTTTGGCGTATTCCCAAAACTTCGCAATGTAGCACCTCACACACATCGTTAACACTAATTCGCTACATTTATTTGTACTTTCGTTCGATGTTCATTTTAATGCTCGCGGTTTTTCCTCCATGCTGATCCTATTGCTTCCATGCGCGGATGTGACAATCACCATCATTGCAATCAAACCTCACTATCATCAAACGCTAATGCGTATCGGTTAACAGCTCCCGGTCCGCTTTGCCCGCATCCCCTACTGCGCCACATTTGCTCGTGACTTATGTAAACTCATCCATCTTCTCCGTCAACACGGTGTTGATGGAAAGTGAAAAATCAGCCCACGCTAAATCGCACCGCATCGACAATGCACATCCAAATTAACGATCGGCTTCTCTCCCACTCCCCCACTACTCCCCACCCACCCGGTCGGATGTAGCATTCTTGCGATTTTTTTTTGTTTTCTTTTCATTTCGGACGTTTTTTTTTTGCAGAGCGAACTGGAAAAACTTTTCCCTCCAGTCATGCGGCGCGACCACGCAACAAGCCGTTACAGATGCACAGTTGCAGTCTGCTGGTGCTGTTTTCGGTGCCGTATGCAAACAGTTACTAGTGTACGCTGGTGGTGTCGAATGAAAAGTGAAAAATTTTAAACATACACACAAATATCCGGCCTAATGCACACACCTAGACATGGATACACACACTCGCTCTGCCGTTCATGCTGCGTCCCTCTTTTTCGGCTGATGCATCCCCAAGGGGGCTGAATGCAGACAACATGCAGCAAAACGATCGTGGCGTTTCGGAACCGGAGCACCGCTGGCACACTTTTCTTCGCCCGTTCGATACGTGAAAGATGGATGTGGATCCCATGCGGATCTCTATCTCCCCCCCAACCCAACAACCGTTTAGGGCGAAATCGTGCACCACCCCTCGGTGCAAGGATGCGCGGTCAGGCTGCAACGTTGGTGCAAGCTCGCGTGTCCGTGCGCTTGTTAATTAATCCAATTGGAAAATGTGCTGTTTGGCACGGCTTTCAAACAGCCCCGGCTGATAGTACGGTACAGGCAGGGCCGGCGAACGGGAGGAATGTTAGAGAGAATTTTCCTTTTCTCCTGCAAAAGATAGCGTTGGGGTGTCTGCGCGTGTGTGTGTGTGGGTGGGTGGGTGTTTTGTTGTTGTTGCTGGTGTGGAGGGATTTTCTTTCACCGTGCCGCGCGTGGTGGGGATGGCTGCGCAACAGTGTGTGAAGTGAATAAAACTCGTTGTATTCTCGCAAAATCTATCATTTTATGGCTTCTTAGTGTTTAGTGATAACATCGGATAGAGCACCACCCCAAATGAGCGTCTAGTCCGAGCCAAGTGATCGAGTGAGTGGCAAAGCAGCAGCAGCAGCAGCAGCAGAGTGTGGAGTGTGTAAACATAGTGCAGGGATACGCAGTGGAACCTTCTCTGAAGGATATTAGACGAAGATCCTTCCCGTTGTTGTGCAAGTGTTTTTGGTTGGAACTGTGATCGTAACAACATGTCCCTCAAGAAGGTGGTGTCGATCCTGGTGATCTGCGTGGTGATCGCCGTACAGGGTGCCAGTGTCGCACAAAAGGACACGACCGTGGCCAGCGAGCTGAGCTGGGCCTGCATCAACAACGTGAACTGCGTGACGGGGCTGGCGAAGGATGTGATGCAGAAGCTGCAGGCACGTCGTTCGATCGATCTCGGTGTGTTCAGCGTTCAACCGGTCGAACGTATCCCGCTGAGCGTGGAAGGACGTTCGTCCCGTGCGCTCGATTTCCTCAGCTCCAATGCACTGCAGGTGCCGGTTGGTCCGACCGTGCTCAACATCGAGCGATCGGCTGACTACCCGAACTACGTCGAGGTGTCGCTGCTCAAGAAGGAAGACGGTAGGTTGGGGCGGGACGGAAGGACCGGTGGCAGCTCGTTTGGTACTGAGCGTGTTTTGTTCCGTTCCGATTACTTGCAGGAGCCCGCGGACGCACCCGCAAGCACATGCGCTTCTTCGTGCCCGCGTTCCTGGTCTTCAGCCAGATCGGCTGGTATGCGCTTGCCATCGCCGGCGTGAAGCTGCTTGCGATTAAGGCCTTTTTGGTCGCTAAAATTGCCCTAATTGTCGTAGCAATGATGACGTTCAAGAAGCTCATGGAACCGGTCGCGTAAGTATTCGGCCTAACGATCCTATCATTTTCGTGCGCTCTGTATCCCAATCTCTCTCTCTCTCTCTCTCTCTCTTCCTGGACAGTGTCATGCCAGCGCCGTACTTCGACCATCCGGAACCGTTCATGATGCCGTACGGTATGGACTTCCACCATGGGTTCGGTGGTGCTAGCAACGACATGTACTCGATGGGACTGGGCGGCCATTTGGGACACCACGACGGACCGTCAGCACTGCACGCAGCGGAGGGTGGTCTGGGCGCGGCCAGCAACGTGAATGCGGCCGTCGTCGATGCTGCCGCCTCCACCGCTACGGACAAATCCAGCAGCTCTCCGGCACAACCCGTTGCGGTTGCTGGTGGCAGCGAGCGCCATCACTTCGGTGCTGGCAGCAAGATCAAGCGGCAAGATGTCTACTCGCAGCCCCAGGCAGCCAAATACTTCAGATAGGCAAACAGGCAGAACAACCGACACAACAGCACACAACGCGCTAACTGCAGAAAAGGGGGAGAGAACGAGCGATGGAGAATGTACCACGACACTCGAGAACTGAAACGGATGCGGTGTTGAAGATCGCACAAAATGGATGATCGTCCTGCCGCCATGGTGGTGTCTGTTGTATTATTTGTTTCCAAACAATGATGTCTCCCGGTCCCCACCCCCGGCCGGGTGGTGATCGCGCCGAAGACAGCGAGCCTGACGAAACTGTTTGCCAAAATTACCTTCATCTCTCTCTCCACAGCCAAACAACCCTACCCCACCCCCATTACAAAGGGGGTTATCCTTTCCCACGCCCCTCCATTACTCCCCGCGAACCCTCACTCCAAGCATCCTCCAAATAAAGCATATTTATTTATTTATTTATTTACTACTCGTGAAGAAACAGCGTATCAAATGAAGTACTGTAGTTGGATCTATTGTTCCACTTTGACGTTACATCCGGAACGGAAAGAAAAACTGCCAAAACATTCGCTCATCCAAACAAATTTTCCTTCCAATAAGAAAATGTTTATTTCCCCCTACCCACACTGACAGACTGACCTATATCCCGCCGGCGCAGCTCATCGGATCGATGCTTCGGAACTGCAACTGCCCGTTATGCATTCGTGTGGGGCTCTAATGAGGCGTTGCTGCAGTCAGCACGAAAGTTGGTCACCGGACACCAGGCTGCCAGCGGGGATGCAAATGTTCGCGCTGAGTTTTCTTCCCAACCAAGCACAAACTGCCCTTATCTAAGCGTGTTTGTTTCTCTGCCAGTTATTATCGCCGCGAAACTCCGCATTTTCCTGCATGCTGGTTGAGCTGATGGCTATCGCTTTTGGACGATAGCGTGATAAACGAATCGTAAAATTGCTTCCGCAAACCGCACCGGGGCGAAAAATGTGGGCAAAGTGGTTTGGCACCGTCATCCAGCAGACGGGTTGGTTCTCGTTAGTGCAAGTTGGTGTAAATGGCGGTCGGAAAGGATGGAAATAATTGGAATAACTCAAACGTGCGTTATGGCGTAGGATGCTTTCTAAACGATGGTATTTCTCATTCTCAAAAACAATCAATTAACGTTGTTCTCGACGCGTGTGATATCCGGCATGGGAAGCTTTTTTCTAAAATGTGGATTGAGTATCCATATGGAACATTACTTCGTTAATATTTTCACAACAATGTGGTCAAACTCAGAAGTACGAAGAGTTTTGAATGATAAAAATCCAATAAAACGATGTAAGGCTTCTTTTGAAGCTCTGTAAAAAAAGCGAGATTGACAAATTCAATGCTCTATCTTGGAAAATCCAACGTATACAAACATTCAACCATATTTTTATGAAACATCAACAATTTAATACATTACAATAATGATTTTCAATCCATTGAAAAATTAAAATACATTGAGAAAAAAACAGTTTTACTGTAGCGACTCTTCAAAACAAAAAGAACATAATAAAAATTCCTTTGTCGAAGCATGACATGAATCTCTTTGTATAAAAATGAACGAATATTTGTTCGTTGGTATGGCTAAAATTCCAAAACGGCTGGACCAGTCTTGACGGTGGCCTCGAGTAATTGTTTCCTTTTGACCCAATGAAGGTTTACAAACAAAGAAAATTTCCAAGAAAATGCCAGAAACTGTAATTATGGAAGGCCCACGTATTCCATGGACGCTTAATGTAACATAAAAATATTGTCAACCTCAAGATAATTGGTGTACAAATTCCAGAGAATGCGTATAGATGACGTGCTACTAAGTTCATCAAACTTGTTCATATTTAACAACTTATACCTTAAATCAATGAAGAATCGTAAACGTTTGCGTAAGCTCCAACATTAATTCCACTTGGGGTATTGAAAGATCTTCACCTAACTCTTTCAATTTCAGATTTACCACAACTAAGAAAAACGTTCAAATGATTTAAAGGACGTTAAAGAATAATTAAGTTACACAGATTTTAAAATAAATATTGAACGGAATGAATTCCGTTGTGAACAATGTCAGTTTTTTTGGGTTATTTATCGTTTGCCAAGAATTTTCCTGATAATGATTTTGTTAATCTTGTTTTCTGAAAGAAGCGTTTGAGCATTTTCGTTTTCGCATACGAGTGAGTAAATTTGTAGCCTTATAACTTCATAGTTTGTTTTAGCAGATGTACTGGAACATACAAAGTGTATTTTAGATTAATTTGCAATGTCTTAAATCTTATGTTGTGCACAAAGCATGAAAAATTCTTTGTCATCTAGATATTTAGCTGAAAATTTCGGCAATGGACTTACTGGATACTTTGGAATTTTGCCCGAAGCGAATAAGCTCACTCACTGCTGAAGGTATAATGCATCACGTTCCAGCAATTGTTGCTCCGCTAGCAGACGCTATTCATTTCCATTCTAATTTGAAAAGCAAATACCAGCAAATCCATCCAATTTACTCTAGGACGTCTAATCCAGGCATGGATAAATATTTCCCGTTACCTGATTCACGTTCAAGCGAAACTGATGAGTAGATTCGCGAGAATTCAAACTTAACAAAAAAAAGACTAATAATAAAAGTTTTTCCAGTCCATTGTACGGCACCATCAAAAATAATTATAACTTGTTCTATTGCTTGCGATTGCCGATTGGTTCAGTCAATAAAATCCACCAAACGCTGCTGGATAATCACGGTGACGAGCGAAAACGACAAATCTGTTTTTGAAAATGCCCTCACAATCGCCCTACGGGGTAAAAGTTTGCTGTTGGAAAATAGGAAAAGATAACAGAAACGGGGGAAAATTTTTCTTTCCTGCTAAGCGAAAGATTACCCGGCCGTTGATAATCCCGCCGCAAAACCATTGACCTAAGGGAAGCTGAAGAAGCCGTTGGCAAAAGATAAAATAAATAATTTATTCGAATCACCCATCAGTTCATGGGCAGAAAAAGGTACATAGGACACGGCAGGAATGAGCGGGCGCCAACGCGATTCATCCCTAGTGAGTGGGTGCCTGCTTCTGGTAGGCTAGATCGTGCGCATCAACCATGAGCCGCCTATTCAGCTCGTTCGAGAACGACTCCACAAAGCCATCGAGTGCACGGGCCCATCCGGAGCTGTACGTGTCGACATGATGGTGCGGCTCGGGTGGGTGAGCGACCACCTCGTAGGTGACGTACTTCTTGTGCAGCAGCTTCTTGATACCGAGGATGCTGGCCAGCACCAGCGCAAGCTTGGAAACGAGCAACGCTTTGCCGACGAGCAGCGCGATGCCTTTCAGGACCAGCGCTCCAACAAGGACCGCCTTCATGACGACGGCGGCCAGCATCGGTGCGTACTGCTTCAGGCGGCCGCGACCTTCCTCAAACAGGCGGCGCGTGTCCAGCGATACTCCCAGGTTCAGCTTGCCACCTTCACCGGAAGCCACGACCACGTCCGTCGCCTTCGTTGCCCGCCACCGGAGGCTACGGCTGTGGATGAAGCGCCAGATCTTGTCCGCGACCATCACGCTCAGCTTGTGGTCGTCCGAGGTGGTCGAACGGGCCAACACCGATAGCTCGTCTGCGTCCGAATCCGATAGCTGTTCGTCCGACCTGGAATGGGTAGTGAACGGGCACCATTGTTAGTATACTGTGTCCGACATACAGAAAGCCGTCGTTCACCATTTGGCGAATAGCACATAATGAGGCTCCCGGCGTAGTAAGGCGCACTGAACTTGGCTTGGATATTCTAGTGGAAAAAAATACCATTGCGAACTGTTCTATTGTGAAGTGAACAGACTATGTGTTTGGCAGAAATCTGATGGAGAAAAAAAGTTGATTGGCTTTGTGATATTTGGGCACGAGTTTCCCTTCGCGAGCTTCATCATGATCAGATTATAATTTCGTTACAAAATCTGTCAAACCTGCGGCCATCAACATCACGGCGGAAGTGTAATGCAATAGAAAAATCATTCTATCCAACACAGAACTCGCGATACGCATTCACGGACGTTAAACAGAATTTCCAAGTTTTTTTTTTAATTCTCTTTGTGCCATCGAATATCCTTACGAAGGATGTTATCAGCAGCAAATACACTCGACCCACCGTACCGTACCGTGTTTTCATCAGCTCGAAACTATCCCCGAGGCTGATGCTGGATTTTTTCAGCATCCGGTTCATGTAGGTAACCAGCTTCAGCATCACGCAGGAACTGTTGTCCTTCTGCGTGCACTTGCCACCAAGCCGCCGGATAAAGCTGTCCTCCAGTGCCGCCTTGCTGAGCGTCCCATGTTCCGATTCCTGCGTGTTTAGCACCAAAACAAAACGAGGCATGTAATTAGCATCAGGTGGAAACAGTGCGCTCTGTCCATGGTCTTGTGTTCGCTCACCAAATGGTTGACACTGCTCCCACTATCCACAGCCGGATTGGAATCGATCAGTCCAACCAGCACGCACACTACCACCAACCGCACAACGTACGTCATGTTTGGCCGATGCACTTGAAGCTTTCAGCGATAGTAAAACCAAATAAATTTCCGCTTGTAGCACGCACGTTCGGGGTTAGCACTTTCCACTTAGGCACAGCTTTACACGGCTTCGTATGACCCAAGGCAGCCGGTGCACATCTTGAACTTGACGGAGACGAAACAAAACTGTGTCCCATGGCAGCAGTCTCCCATTTATAAGCCCAACAATCGTCGCCGATGAGGACACACGGGTGTACGCTGTTCCGATACCGCTGAGCTGGGCAGAAGAACTTGCTTCGTTGAGGTTTTTTTTTCTTCTTTTTGTTCGCTACCTGTGATACCGGTTCCAGCATCCACGCGATCGGGCACGTTAAACGGGGCCACACGCAAGGGGGTGAAGACTACCGCCCGTTCAGGGTAGATCGAACAACATTTGCAAAATGGAGGCTGTATTTGCGGGCGCTGGGAAGATTGAAAGACGACAACTCGCACGGCGCACGACGTTTAGGTAGAGGGAAAATTGTTTTCCTATTATGCTTCTCCCATTCCGACACACATCCTCCCATACTAATGGGTTTGCCTTGCGCGGTGGGTGCGGGCTGGAAAAATGCATGTCAAACATCCTGTGGAACTCGCTCGATCGGATGCCACTGCTCCGTTCAACAACACACACACGCACACACACACACAATTCAAACGAAAAGGCACCCAAGGCTGAAACTCCCAGCTCCACCACCGGGCGGGTGGAAACTCGTTTAGAAAACCCGAGCGTTCCTTTCTGGGAAACCAACCGAAAGAACGCTTGTGTGGTTAGGAAAATGAGTAAAAGCCCAACCCCACCGGTCCGAACCACTTTCCATCATATCCGGCCGGATCCGGATTGGCGGGTTCCGGGACGATGCGGTCGGGTTGCGTTCATTCTTATGGTTTGGTTTGGTGCGCTTTTAATGCGCTACGCGATTTAATCGTAACATTACTACGTGTGTCCGCCCATCTTGTGCCGGTCGGTATTTACGCGCGCGCACGTTTGTGTGTCCGTTTGTGGCGTGTTTTAAAGGGAAATTACATTTCTGCGTAATGGGTGCATTTTTCCCTTTCGTAGCTGAGAATGGAAGTGAAAATGGTAGGAACAATACTACGAATGCATCACACGTACGGTTTCGTGTGTGCGTATGTGTGTTAGACCCAATAGTACACCGGTCTGTTACTAGCAGAAGACAAATGTTTGTTGAAATAATATTTGATTTTCATTATTCCACATTTCAGGTTGCTAATCCAAGCTAGTTCTAGGGAAAAAAGTCCCACACTTCCCGAGGGTGTAGCTTGTTACACTACAAATGTTTATATGATTTTAATTACTCTAGAACCGAAGTACTTTTGTCAGTCCTGCGCAATATGATTAAATTATATCAATCCGCAAACCAACAAAGGCAAAATAAACATTTTCTCTGCTTAACTGCTTTCCATTTAGCGGTGGATTAAGGGCATCTTGCGTGGCCTAAGCACCTATGCGAATGTTTGGACTCGAACACCAAAAACTCTCAAACTGTAGTTGGTTTCCAAAGAAACCCTATAAACAGAACAGGCGGACGCACACATTCGGGACTAATCCAATATGCCGCTATCATCCCGCCACAGAACGCAACCCGTGCAATCGAAGATTTCAGGGAGCCCCGAGCATGGTTGTGATGGTCGATGACGAATGCACCTCCCCCAGTGTTTTTTTCTCAACAAATGACTAAGTCAAAAGAGCTCAATCCGCTACTGTCGGAGCTCCCGAACAATAGATTAAAATCTATTTTAAAAGGAGGTTTATTCTGCTCGATGCGGAGACTTCAGACATTCTAGGTAACTTTTGCGTATTCGTCATTAAATATTAAAAAGTGGAGGAAAGAGTAATCGGCCCCTTATTCTACTTACCATTGAAGCCACCACTCTCTCACTTACATTTCCATTATCGTTTGTCTTTTCGTTCCACATTTATTTTCTATTTACTTTAGGCAATATTCCTATAATGATAGCTTTCTATTGTCATTTAATGTATTTTTTTTTTATTTATTTCCATTTTGTGTTAATTTCCTTTAGTTTTCTTTTGCTGATTCTTGATTGTGCCTTTGATAGCGTAATGAAGTCGTTTCACAAACGCACTCAGGAAAAAATCCACCAACAAGTTTATGTGTCAATCTTATTTCTTATACACTATCAGGAATTGTCACTCTAAGAAGGTGTTTTCTTTTGTAGCTTCAAATCCCCTTGTTCCCCGATCGCTGCACGTCAAGTGCAACAAACAGTGCAATAGTCGTCGTTAAGATGATCCAGTGCACAGTATGCTTTGTGTTGGCGCTGGAGCAGTACAAACGTGTATGACCCGAGGAAAATGAAGAACTGAAATGGAAAAAAAAACACAACCTGAACTAGGGAAAGCGATTCAATCCTTGCTCATCCGTAGCATGTTCGAGTGCCCCGATATGCCATCGCCCAAGGGGGTTGTATCGTTATTGGTTTTTCCTTCACTAAACCCAGCGTATTTTCCACTTCTGTTCTTCGATCGAACCATTTTCTGACGGTGCGACGACGCTTAACGACTCCTTCGGTCGTTTCTTTTTCCATCATCATGAGCATCGCCATCATCATCTCCGATGCTGGAAACGGTAGTTTCCGTCCGAAGGGCAAACACACTCCCCGCGCAACCAGTCGTGTAGTAACGGGTCGAGTTTTTCACTTTTTCCCCATCCAACGGGACGACACCATGGTTCCTTTTTGTTTCCACCGGACGCGTACTGGACCTGGATGGCTGGACCAGTGAAACAGCTTTCATTGATAAATTACGAGTTTAATGCGTACCACTTCGTGCGTTCGGTCAAGATTACCGGGTGTGGTGGATTCCATTGCACTGCGAATGCCAACTTTGGGTGCGTGCGTGCTCGCAAATTGAGGCTGCCCTATGCCCAGCCGGATGGGCTGACCGGTCTGACGCAGAATGGCACTCAGTGTTCCTCACGCTAACCGGTTCCGGTGGTACCACTTTCGATAGCACCGTAAGGCCACTGTTTCCGCTGTAATAGTGCCATCTACAACGACAACAACAACCATTGCCATAGGTCTTGTTTTCTCCCTAAGCTAGGTTAAGCTTGGAGTCAAAATCAAAGCAATGCAATGAAATGAATTCAAATCGATCGGTTGTCGCAACTGATTGATTTGGCATTCGCAAACCGAAAAACCCCATGGCTAACGAAGCTAACGAGCAGATCCTTTCGACTCGCCGCCGGTCGCAACGATGAATCGAGTGGTGCGCATGGAAGGCGTCTGATGGATCGATTATGGTACCATCGAAACCGAAAGCTAACAACCGACGCCAGAACAAGGATAAATGACACCGAAAAATATGATGAAGCCGGAGATGGATGGCACGATACGAAATCGCTCCATTGACGTGCGGGGCGAGCGGGTTGGATTGTTTGATCCATTTCAGGACTTTTCGTCGCGCACCTTCCCACACCATGGGCTACCATCGAAATGGAAATACGGAATAAATCTTACCCAAATGGGATTACGGCGTTTGCGTTTATTTTTTCGCTTTTCCCCAGGTCTCGGTTTGATCAATGTAATTTACGCTGCGGAATCGGTTTCGAACCTGAAACTAAGATACCTCATCAGGGGTCCGGTAGATTGTTTGGCCATAAATTTGCACAAAGAGGATCATTAGTAGAACGTTATCGTTGGTAGGAAGTGGCTTGCTGCATAATGACTCAAGGTATGAGATTGATTGTTTGCCGGTTGGATTGAAATGACAATTGCTATCAACCTTTCAGACAATATTACGATTTTGAGATTAGTACACAGTAGGATTTCTTTGATTTCAATTCCTCCACTACTTCTTATTGTTAACAGCAATTATGCAACTCTTCAGTTATAGATAGTTTGGTTTTGTTCTTTTTACAGCTAAGGTTCTTTAAATTTGCCCAACATTCACTCACTCGACTGTATATCAGTTTCTCATAACCGAATACGCAACTTGATAAATCACCATCAAATTGTTACATTCAGCTCAAGAAGAAAATATCACAAACACGTGTCGCTGTAAAAGCTTCTGGAATTAAGTCACAGTTGAAAATATTACGGTAGAAGAAAAAACACAAACAGCATTTTGGACATAAATTACTTTATAGAGTACACTAGCAAAACAAACACGCCGTACGCCATCGTAGAATGGTTGTTTAATTTATTTTACATGTCATAAATATTTACACTAGCATGGCATTAACATGCAGGGATGAACACGATTTGATGCATGATATACAATATGACAACACAGTTCCCTTCACTCGGGTTTTTTTTTAATTTTCTGCCTTCACGTCTTTACCGCCGGTGCGATACTCCTGGTAGCCTTGGTAGGCGAGATCATCTCCAAACTTAACATTGCTTCCTTGCACGTCGGCCCGTCCTGAGTCGCGGTAGTAGTTGCTGTACGGTGATGCATAACCCCCATCCGGGCGGGAGTAGTGCTGCCCGGCGTACTCCTTGTACGGGCTGTACCCGATCGAACCGAGTCCCTGCGGCGAGTACTGCGGTTGATAGCCGCCCGAGAAGATATCGTTCGTGCAGCAGCTTTGGTGTGGTTTGAACAGCTTCAAATACCCGATTACACCCGGCACAACGATGGCCAGAAAACCGAGCAACTTCTTGAAGCTGGCCAAACCAAGCACGAGCGGCAGGAAGAGCAATAGCTTCAGCTTGAACACCTTCAGTATCAGCAGCAGTGGAATGAAGATCTTCTTTAGCCGATGGCGCGTAAACAGTGGTGCCTTCTTGTCTTCGATCACGTCAATTTCATCCGAAATTTCGTCGATAAACCGGGCAGAGTAACGTCCCTCCTCCGTGAATTCATCCGGCATCTGGAACTCCAGAGCGGTGGACTTGACGAAACGTTCCAACCGGCGCAGAGCGTACTTGTACAGTAGCTCCCACTCGGAGTCACTGTGACGGGATTCCCCTACAAACTCGTAGCCTTCCTGTGCCAGAGATCGGAGCTGCGTTTCCGGGAGCCTTACGATACGTGCATCACTGGTAAGTCTGTATGCCATTGAAAATAACAAAAAATCGGTGATAAATATTTTAAATATGCAAAATGAGTGTATGAATACTTACTGGTATTGATCTTTATCAAAGAAGTCGCCGAATGTATTGAGTGCCTGGGACTTGAAGCATTCTGCCAGCTCTCCGTTCAAGCATTGGGTGTTTGTACGTGCCAGATAAGGATCGACATTGCCACCCGTTCCAAGGCCAATAAAGTCGAACAGGTTCTTACCCTGTCTCCGTTCCTCACCGACTACGGGTTGCTGTTGCACTGGGGCTGATGGTCCGCCGACGTTGATGTTGGATGTTTGGTCCGGTAGTTTGATGCCCTCGGGAAGACCTGGAGAGACACAGAACGCCAGCAGCAGTACCGCCAAGACGCCGATCGGTCCCAGCCACGTTCCGCCACGATGTGAATGCTTCACGAGGACATGCATTTCTGCAAAGGACATCCAACGCAAAGCGGAGTTAGTGCCGAATGGATCGGTTGTTTGTGGGTCGTTCGAATCAACTGTCCCCTACTTTCCCGAGCATGCTCATGCTCCCCCCACGAACGGTGGTCCACTTCAAGCGCCAGCGCTACCCGTCGCCGTCGGTTCGCTCCCCCAATGGTACGCTCGCTTTTCTGAGACTCTCGTTAGTGATGTACAACAATCGAACAATGTCCGATGGTAGGGCCGTCTATCTTATGCTCCGATAAACCCATCAACCACGCACGTCATCAGGCGTGACGATGGCCAGCTGCACACGTGAGCAGACAAAAATGAACCACTTGCTAACACGCAGCAACCTCCAGCCATTTGGTAGCCGGGCGGCCCGATACCCTGCGATCGATCGGTCGTACTCCCGATCGAGGTAACCCACTGAGCGCGAAGCGAGTGGAAAACTTGCACTCGGTCGCAACCCAAATCCCCACACGCGATCGATAAGCGCGAAAAGCGGAACGTGCAGCAAAACGCGCGGCAAAGCCTCGCGCAACGAACGGAATCGGTGTAATCGGCCGCACTCGGTTCCCGATCACATATCCACATGTTGTGCTGCGTCCGAGAAAGCAGCTGCTTTGGAATTTCGGATTTCTCTCGTGCAAAGAGGGTGGCAAAGGGAACAACAACGAAAAAATCGGATCCATTAACTAACCCAGGTGGACATATTTAGTGTACCGGGCAGTGTTGTGCAATGTGTGCTTCATAATTGTGTACTGAACTGGGAAATGGAAGCGCGTTTGAGGAGACAAAAAAAATGCAACACTTGTTAACAACCGACAGCCCATGATGTGTTCATTCTCCTGGGTCGAGTGCGTGAATGCGCTATCGGATTCGAACACGCAAATAATGGTAATGCGCCGTGTAGGTATTTGCTTCGCTCATGCTTTCTTTTCGTTGGAATTCCTTGCAGCTTTCATCGAATGGACATAAAAGACTAAACAACGTTTGCAAACGTGTTTTTTTCCACCCACAGCCAGAGACAAGCAGATCTGTAAAAAGAGCTTCCGAGAAGTAACATAAACAATGTACCCGTACCGATGTGCTACACAAATGTAACATTTTCCATCGAGAGTACAGAGAATTCGCTTTGAAACAGAAATAAAATTTACAAACATTTCATGTTGGGTGCATCGCAAAAAATAGCACGCCAGGTGGTGGTCGTTTGATCCCATTCGAACATTGAGATCGTTTTTTTTTTGCTAAACAAATGTGAAACTACATTTTGTTACACATTTCAAACCGACGGTACGGAATCTAGTAGAACGATTTGCGAGAAAGTATCCGATTTTTTTGTAATTTGACACTGCTTTGCATTTTTGTATTTATAAGAACATTCACACCCTTTAACATGATCCACAAGCTCGGTGATGTTCTGCGACCAATGTCTGATTTATTGTCCGACAAAATAAGTAGTTAAGGGACTCCTCTTTTTATGAACCCCGGATGAGTTGCTCGTAACTAATCCCATCTTCGCCGTATTCTCGATGTCAACAATTTTAAAGTAAATTAAGCTGTCAATCAATCCGGTTTTCGAATAGCGTAAAACTATAAAAAGAGCTTTTTTACACACACCATCAATCCACTCATCTGTTTGTGACATCATCTAGATATCTTGCTTCAAAGTGGAGGATTTTTTTGTTATACTGTAAACACAATTTTAATCCAAAGCGTAGTAATGAACTTTTTTACTGTAGAATCTATGTTCCTCCCTGAAACATTTCAGCATTATCGTTCGTCACATCGGCGAGATATTATCCAACAAAAACGTGCTCGAAGCTAACTTTTCCCGAACCGAAAACTATTAAGCTGTGTTGGACATGGGATTGAACGAAGGCTACAGCTCGTCGTTTTCAACTATGGGAAATGTAGTCCATGATGTTGATTATGTTTACCGAAAGCAGGCACTTGCGTGGGGAACGGTGAAGCCACTCATGACAAAAGCTTTGTCTCAAGCTCATATGCCATCGTTCGAATATTGGTCCCGAAACATTTCGGCCTATCGTTCTGTGCTATATTCGCCCGGTTAAACACTTCACCATTCAAGTTGATTGAGTAACGGAATGAAATGGAAAACGGTCCACGTACCGAGAGCAATCGTGACGGTGACCGCTCACCAATCAGCCTATCGAGCACGATTCACTTTCACTTCGCCACATTCGCCCGTGTAGATGGGTTGTTTGCGTGCGTGTGTTTGGACGGTAGAACTCGTACGCTTCACAAGAATGTCCTTTTTCAAGCATCACCTTGGAGTGTAGGCTGTGAACGACTGACCGCTATCTGGTCCGGTAGGCACGTGGCACACAATGGCTGCCAACCATTCCCCCCCCCCTTCCAACCCCAAAAAAACTGCAAACACTCACACTCACGTGTCACGTACAGGCCCGAAAGTTGGCTGCACTTTCACTTGCTCACTTTCGAATTGTCATCGGTTTTGCGCTGTTCAACGTTTGACAATGGATCAGTTTCGCGGTCAAAATCGTCTACAAAACAGCGTCTGCAAAAATGAAGCAGATCCATGCACTTCCTTGGGTTGCTTTCAGCTCACTCACGTTAGTTCATCCGAGTGCCGGTTTTGCACAGCATCATCTTCCGCTCCATCACGTTCACAAACTGACGACGACCTCGACGGTTCCGTGTCTGAACCGACGCACTAAGACCCCACGAATGGGTGCGCCAAAACACCACCTCGATCGATCTCCAGTTCCAGCCGTGCGAGGGAGAGACAGAGAGCACGAACGTCGCAAAGAGAGTCGCACAGTTGCAGCACCCAGCCCGTGGAGAAAGGAGATCTGGAGATACCTTGAAATACACCGAATCAACGTTCCAATCCACGCCCCGCTCCAATGCTCGCCGTTGGAAAGTGGTGGGTGGCCCCAGGCCGGGCGCATTTCCGCGAGTGATTCGGTGGAAAATCGGCGCCCAGTGAGCTGGCTAATTTCATTAAGTTCCATTGAGTTTCAATTGGCTGCAAGCTGCTTTAGACGAAACGCAATCACATGCAAGCAGACAGCCGTGTACGAACGCAAACGAGCCGGGTGCAAGCATCTCCTTTCGCTCCGGTCCGTTGCATTCTCCACCGCACACCGGACTCGCGGAAGAAAAGAGATGCGAACGATTCAAACCGGTTCCGAAATTTAATTCCATAACGGCAAGAATCGGTAAGTGTCTGCATATGGCGGTGCGCTTTGATAGAGCGGTAAACATATTCTTCCGTCCACACGGCACACGGTTTTAGAGGTTTATGGTGTTGGCGAGTAGTGATTGCAAACAAATGTAATACTTTGCTACTATTAATGATACGCATTAACGCTGAGCAAATTGTAGGGAATTAAATCATTTGCTAATTAAACACGTTTACCGGAACCATGGTGGTATTGCCACCAGTATATTTATATTATCAGCCATCTGGTTGGTGTTGGTATTGATTGTGCTTATACCACAGGGAAAGATCGATAGATAGTAGTAACAAATTAACTATATGGCGCGTGTGATGCGAAATAGTAAACCATTCATTTAATACGTTTTACACAACAAAGCGATTTACACTAATACTGCACACCTAGAATTTGCCTATCCGCCAATTAATTGCGAATTGAATAATTAAACAAATGAAAGCTTTCGCAATCAATGTTGCAGACTAATCAGATTACATGACAAACGAACAATAGCTTTTGAATTGTGTTGAATATAGCAAAATACGTATTAGTAACATATATGGCTCAATCACACCATCACACAATGGGCAGTTTCAATAAAATGTTAAAATGGATCTTTTTATCTTAGCTACTAGGTTTGCTATATCAAAAATTGAAGGCATATAATCGGTTCCAGGTTTGAGCTTTAGTATTACTTTTATTACTCTTCGTAATGCAAATTATTTCTTGAGTCAAGGCGAATTACAAGATAAAAACGATGTGGAAAAAAACATGAAATTAATTTCGCATACTCATGTATTTTTAAAAATGTTACGTCCCTTTTTAAATAATTTTTCATTATATCACAAATTGATCGATATATCTAAGGACCACCTACGAAAAGTTCTTGATTTTACTACATATTATCATTTTAAAATTTGGATAAATTTATCACATAATATTTAAAAACAAAAAAGGGATTATTTTCAAAATTCAAATTTTTTTGAAAGTTTTTGATTTTTTTTATGTTACATTATAGATAAAATGTTAAAGTTCATTGTCTTTTCTACAGATATTTCGTGTAAAAAGTTTCATTGAACTTTATTTTACTTTTTGCAGTGATTTTTATTTGTATCTTTAATCTTTGGATAATGACCACATCATTTAAATTAAATTTACTTTAGAAAATGGCATTTATCCAAATTTATCCAAATTAGTTAAGAACCAAAAAACAATATATATTTTTAAAAAAACGGTCATTGATTGAATATTTAAAAATAAATCTTATTAGTTTTCACGTGAAGTTTAAAAAAACTACGGTTTTATCTTGGCCGATTCCCAATGTGCATCCTTGTTACGTTGGTTGACCTTCGGTCGGTTCGTTCCGTACCCAACGTACAACGGGCGAAGCGATTACGTGTGGGGCGTGTGGTCACACGTCGGCTGTGAAACGATTTGTCCTATTTATTAGACCCGACTCACTGCCCAGACTTACCCTTCCGAAAACCAAAAAAAAATGAGGCCACTGTTTGTCGGTCATGTCCCAAAGCTGAGCGGAATTTTGATGATCATCGGTGCAATCTATCATTGTTTTTCCTGTTCTGTTATATTTTGCCCATCTCCGCAGTAGTTGGAGGTTAACATTTTGTTTTTTTTTTGTGGAGTGGGCTGGTTTTTTTAACGCACCATCTTCGCTTACTTCCAGAGCGTTCTTGCAGCAGGGAAGGTTTTCTCCCGAACGGCACATAACTATAGCTTGTGGTTACAAGCTATAGCGTTACTAACGTAACAAAAAATCAATATAAACCAATTGCCAGCTTTCAGCAACAGCGTCGTTTTATGATCTTTTTTTTAAAGAAGATAAACGCCAAAACAGAGATTGTTCACTATACGAACGCAGCCACCAACCATTTCCCCGGATGCCGCTCGTTTTCGCAGAAACACTTTAAGCCTTCAAACAGAGCAAACATCCCGTTCAATCGTGAACGTGAACCGATAAATTTAAACTACATAAATTACGCGACCCGGTGTTCGTTGCGCGTGTCATTCGCACGGCAGTGGACTATAAGTGTTCACGCTATTGGAAACCGGGTCGATCGCAAAACCCCAAAAGCACCACCCGTCTGGCGATAGAATGGCGATCCTTTGCCACCGATGGATGAAATTAATTATCCCACGCCGAAAATGAAAAAAACAGGCAACAAACAGAAGCAATCCGGATGGTTCATTATGAAGCGCCCTCTTCGTTTGGCCCTTTTACGAGCCCCTTAGGTGTTTGTGGTGCGAAAGATGGTTCCGTGCTTCAAAAATGACATCGAAAACGGTTGGACGGTCCCCCACATGCGCACAGTCCCTACTTCCGCACCAGAAAAGCGCCTTCGCACCGGCAGAAAGGTCACGTTTGTGCTATCAATCTTTCACTAGTGCACAGGATCAGGGTGGACGGGTGCCTATGTTTCGTTATATCGTTCGTTTCATCACGAACGGTGCGTGTATTTTTTTTTTTTGTATTTTTGCGTCGTATTCTGTTTCCCTTTTCTTTTTTCCCAGTTTCTATACATTTTCCACCGGGCGTTGTGTGTTATTAAACAGTTTCGTTGTTGCCATTTTGCTTTTTTCTTTTGTTGTTGTGGCTCCCTTAATGCTTATGCTTTTCATTTCACCCAGGGTGTGTCTCTCTAGAGATCGGTTCACTCGTTCCGTTTTCCCTTGCTTACAGATGTTTCTGTTTTTTATTGTTTTCTTTTCATTACGCTTCACAACGAAAGGATCAGTTGTGCATTTCCGACTAAAACGAAAACGGTAACAAAACACTCTATGCTAGAACATTCCAACGGACAAAATAACTTCAATTCACACGCACACAAATAAAGATGTTCCTTTTTGCACTCAAAAAAAAAACACTAATATCCGGGACAGATTGTGGAAGCTGGTGCCACCACACGGTACACATTATTCAACATTTCTCGGCATAAGGTAATCTCCAATTCAGCGAACAATATATCTTAACGGCAAACAGCGGGCTCAGGTGAAGCCTGTGCACATCGTTCGCAAATGAAATACTCACCCTTGCGTTGTGAATGGGTTACTAAAACTCCACACTAGTGCAGGGTTGGACGGGCAGACTTTGCGAACAAGAGCGAAAGTGAGACTGAACGGTCGAAAGTTCACTTCATACGGTTTTATACGGCAGCTTTTTGTGGGGTTGTCTGCCGTCAATGAACGATCGCACGGATGCTACGTCGTTGCATATCCACGCGACACAATCCTGGAGGGAGGTGCGTTACGGCAATGTGGCCAAGGTTCTTTGCTGGAACCGGGATGCTGCCAGCGCGGGTGTACCATTGTAGGTCACGCGGATACACTGGAAGGGAGTTACAAATAGTGGCACGCTCAAAACCCGGCCAGGCACATGACTCATCGACCGGCACAGTGTGGCTAGGTGGCGGTGGAATCCGTGACGATAGAGAGCATCTTTGTCTCGGGCAGGGCTTATCGAAGGTGAAAGTATGCACGTTGCCCGACTCGATCTGATTAACATTCTGAGCACTGCGTACGAGGGCGTTGGGCGAATGGTTGGAAATCATCTAAATTCTGACGCCGATACACCGGACAAACCGTAGTGGTTTCATGATTGTGCATATTCATTGTTTGCTCATATTGGTATAATTTACTTAAACAAACGAATGCAAAGCGCGTAACATGATTTGATTTGCTCATCCGTGTAATGACACATTGTCAATATTTGATGGAAAAACCGCCAAATCTGAATGTAGCAATGTTGGTGGATTTTTTTTTCGTTTGCATTTTTCAATCAGCGACCCCAAATCACTACCACATGCGCACGTACGCAATCAATCTCACTCGGATCGGTCGTCGGGCAAATATATTCGACAAGCTGATAACAAATTCTACCCACCCACTCGTCGGACTATGAATAATAAATTTCCACTGGCGCGAACACCCAGTCGGAGTCTGTTCGGTAAACTTTTGACCTGCTGTGATTGCACGTACGGTACCGGTGGTCCAACCAGCAGCGGGATTTTTGTTTTGCTTTTCCTGTTCCAGCTTTGGCTTTCTCCAAACACATGACGCGTTGGTGTTGAAGCATATTCTCCTGGTCGTGGAAACCCGTTTTTGCCTGGACCGTAGCCGAACCATAGCGGCGATTGCATAATGCCGTGGGCCTTGCGGACGTACAGCATCCCTCGGTACTACAACCACAACCAATACCAGCGGTGAGATGTAGTTCGACGGTTCACCATACTGTTTCGCTCCAAGCGTCCCGAGGAACACACTGTGCATGGTGAGCAATGGACGAAAGTACGAAAATCAACACCAAACACAAACAAAGTTAAATGCGCCATCACGTCGACGGTCGCGCACACATCAACGATCGATCGATTATGCAATACCGGCAAATCCATCCAGTACACACGCAACACGAACCACACGGACTCCAATGGTCGTTGTGAACGAGTGAATCATTTTCCAAACAACTGAACCTTACTACCTTATGCATTCGGGCGAGGGCACTGGGTCAGTGGGTAAACAATGGACCAGGGGTTTTCCCGAGCAAATCGCAACCATTGACGGCAAGAACTGTACGGTCGATAACCTTCTGGGGGTTGGATCCGGGTTCGTGTTGCAACGGTGGGTAAGTCCGGCTGAGCCATGCCCACCTTTGGGGTGCACGTCTGCGGAGAGACTTCGTAGCGTAGGATAAGTTGTGTCATAACAGAAAAGTGTCTTGCTCGCGATGCTCATTCAACATGATTCATGTTTGTGTGTACTGATCAACGATGCGTACAAAGTTAAACGCCTAAAAGTATGCAATCTTGAAAGTATCTTTAGCATTCTCAATACGTTTCCTTCGTACAAGTGACAATGAGTAAATGTAATATTGTTTTTGCATGTTAGATTTTTACAATGCAACAATTTGGATCACTCGATAAAACCATGGTGTTCGATAAATAAATAAAACCGCGTGACAGGATCTTCCTATAAGATCCCGACCTCTGGACGAAGAGGACACTTTATTAGTGCTCCCTTTTCTTCGTTCTAGAATAAAATAGTCTGATTAAAAAAGTATAGTTTTTCGAGGGTCGCAAACTGTGTCTTCAATAGATGGCTATATAATTAATCTTAAATAATCTACTCACAATTCAGGAACCATTCATCGCAACACGCATGATTGCAATTTAAATATATTGCAATTGTTTAGGTTCCCGGAGTTTCTTTTTTCTTCAGCTTTTTTCTGTGCCATATCCTCATGTAAAGTGTCAAAACACGTAATTGATGTAATTCGAAAGTCCTTTGTGACATATGCAAAATGAATATCTTCAATTACATAACACGTATTGTATTACATTCAGGTAATGAGCAGCTTTAAACTGCTGCTCACACACATACTCCTTTTGAAGTGAATGAGAACATTAGCACATTGGACCAGTCATGTTTATTTGCCACTCATTTCATTTGTGGACCGCGCATAGGGACAAACGTTTACGATTTCGTGTAATTAATACTGTGATACTAATTATCACACTAATGATAATGGAAACAAAATGCCTACAGCCGATAGAAGTACGAATCGCATTTGGATTTGTGAGAATGTATGAAGATATATAAGTTCATTAAACATTGTCAATAATTATAATTTATCCTATTATTATACTATCAAATTATTGACAAACAAGGAAACATCATCCAAAGGCGTATGAAATATCAAGGCAAATTTAGAAAACGGCTAATGAGGGGGTGGGGGTAGAACTTAAAAGATTAATGACAAGAATTTTCCTACTTCTTCTTATATGGTACACCCTCAAGATGCCTTCCTTGCCTTCCGTGACATGAATTTTATCCGTTACAGTCCTACGTATGGGGAGAACGGTCCCCGGATACGATTTGCTCTACAATCCTACCGTGTGAAGTTCGACGCCGCTATCCCATTCGTCACCGAGCCGTGATATTGCTATACAACGCCAAGAAACCTACCCTAAACACTAAAAACCCGAACTAATGCAACAGAAATACAATCTAAGAGAAAATATGTTTAGTTTGTACTTTGTTAAGAATTGTGTACTGAGAAGCTCATTTACTATTTTAATTTATAATATTTCAAACAACTTTGTTATCTTTTTATTCAATCCAACAGACTAGTATATAAATAGGAAAAGTTGTCCGACAATAAATCAACAAAGGGAAATGTCAACGAACAAAGGTCACATGAAACATGTAATGAACTGCAGCATAATAGCATGTTGAAGCAAGAATTATTATAAAGCTTTTCTACCCATCGTGGTTCCTTTGTGCAATCCGTGAAAAGAAAGATATGATACCCAGGCATACTAGTGTTTGGTTTTGTGGCTAATTAAATCAACAAACTTCTCATACTTCCATACCAGCTCCAGCGTGCACAGAATCCCCCACTGTTACGAACTCGCTCGGAATTCCAACATCGTCACCCGCAGCACTCGAACCTGAGAACGGAGCAAAATGTAATGTTAATACACATCATTAATGTACGGAAGTTGCTGACAGCCGGGTGAGCTTTGCGAAACCCACACATTTTTTTTTACTATTCGGTTTTCCTCACATTACACACGACGCAGGAAATGAATTGTAATTGAAGCGGAATGAAAAGCAGCATCTTCTCACTTGAGACCCTTTATTGTTTTCCACTGCTTGGAGCGTCCGATCCGCGGAGCGTTCCTTCATAGTCGCTTACTCTAACTTCTGACCACACACCCACACTCGATCCTCGTCCTATATTCTAGCATTCGTGTTGTCTCTGTCGCTGTGTTTGAACGGCTTCCATATTTTACATTCAACGTCGCTACGTGCGCTACGATACCTACCCGAAAAGCCACATCCCTGACGCACTTCTCTTTATTCTACTTTGAATCTGTTTTATTTTTTTATTTTTCACCCTGATAGTCCTTAAGCCACCAGTTCCGGTACGCCCACTCCAGGACGGACAAGGCAATTCTCGTTCGCCTACATGCAAGCTTCATTGTTTTTGTTCATCGTTCTTAATTATAATGCCACGGTGCGCATTTCATTTCCCGCATGCCGGCATCCGTACGGGTGGCACTGTAGTGCCCACACGTTTCCTAACTACATACACAACCTGTACACAATTATTTAGCATCGCTTTAACGCAAACAGACATGTTTTCAAGTATTGCTACTATAAAGAAATAGCTTCCAGCAGTAGCTTCAAATAAATAAATAAATAAATAATTTAAATAAATAAATAGCTCCATACATAAATATACGATCGCATAGATTTTTTTTTTTGTGGGAAAGTAAGGACCAATAGCAATAAAAGGATAAGTAAAGCCAATTGCGTTCCGATAGGAAGTTGCAGTCAACAAGAGAAGGAAGACTGCATTCACTTCAAAGTGTAGAATAGAGAATGAGGGAGATTCATTCCCGTAATGTAACCCATCACCATTTGCATTCCGGTCCAACTGTACGGCGAGCTGATACGTGTTTGATTTCCTGCCTGTTTTGTTTTTCTCCGTAAAAGTGATAAGGGGCAAATGCTGGAGCATAGAGTATCCTCCATTGCCGGATGGGCGGATGGCGTTTGAGGTTTGAAATCTTTCTATCCTTCCAAATTTGGCTTCCTACAGCTTGCGGGCATGCACCAGCTTGTTGATATCGTTGAACGTGGTAACCATGGCCGGGTTCGATAGGTCCTTGTAACCGGTGCAATCCTTGTAGTGTGCATCGCAATCCACCCCGTCCTGGCCATCCTTGGCCGCTCGCATGTACTTGAAGAACCGCAGTATGTCGGGATTATCGTTTGTCGGCTTACGAAGCTCATCCAGTTCCCTGGAAAACACACACGCACACACAGAAACCGTAAGCATGTGCAATCGATAGTAGTTTTAGTGTTGACGGTTTATAGGTCTGCACTTACCTGCTCAGCTGCGCCGAGATGAGGTTACTGTACGGTGCGTATTTGGCCGGATTCGCGTACATTAGGCAGACGAGCCGTTGTCGGCAATGTTCCTCCTTGTTCGACAATCCCATCTGCGCAAATATCGCGTCCAGCCGGGACAGCAGCGGACTGTAGAAGGGATCATAGTTCGTCAACAGCAGGCTACTGCTGGGGATGTCGTGGAATATCTTGAAATCGTTCTTTGCCGATTGTTGCTTCCGCCGGTTCGCCGCCTGGCCCATCGATGGGCCAACGTACGTTACACGACCGCCACCGTAACCAAGCCGGGAAAGGGCGTTGGCCGCATTACTGTGAGCTCCCATTGAGGCTGGATCGTAAATGATGGAATTGTAGCTTGTCCCCGACGGGTGGGCATCTGGAAAGTGACAAAACAGGACATGAATAGAGTTCGCTACAGTAGTTGCAATTACTCTGCTACGATACTGTTTGTATTTCATTAAGATTTATTCTTCACGGCGTTACAACCTTTTAACTCATGGTTGTCAGTCTTATTATCGTAAGGCCATTTGACGGTTTTACAAAGCAAGCATTATTTTAATTCCTCTCTAATAAAATGAGACATAGCTCTGAAGTAGCTTCATGAAAAATGTAACGACTTTGAATTCTTTATGCATTGCTCTGTCGTAATTTTGCACAAAAACAAACTTTTTTCCCGCTCTAGCGAATTCCTCTTTCGTTCTAGAATGGTCTAAAAGTTGCGTTAATTATGTCATTGTTCACATACCATCCGGTGGCAGATAACTGTTACCATCGTGCATGCCAAAGTCGTGATCCGCATTGTAAGACGTGGTATCCTTGAAGTCTAAGTCATCCACCGTCTGCACCGGATGAGACAATCCGGAAACTGAGGAAAGCCCTGGGAAAAAAAAACATTCGAAAGGAAAAAGAAATGAGTAGAATCGAACGCCAGGTCGCGTAACGAGCCTCGTTACCTTTGCCCACTATCTTGCCTAGTGAGCCGATGATACTGGGCAAGAACATCATGACCAGCACGGTTTTTACGATCTGCAGCCCAATCATGACCGGCCAGAGCAATTTCTTCATGCCTATAATGTAATAAAATTTCGTTCAACATGTGTAATATGTACGGGGAGGCGCGTCCGCCCGATGTTGCCGTACCTTTGAAGAAAAACAATCGTCCCGACTCGGGAGCCTTTGCCGATGCACGGCTGCTAGCAACGTCTGCGGCAGTGCCGAGAAAACGAGCCACACCCTTGATGACAGTGCGATCAAAGTTGCTGAGCGGTGCGGTGCCATTGATTGCCCCGTAGTGCCAACCTTCAGTGAACGCAGTTTCAATTAAATCTTTCGAATTTCGGCTAAACCAATCACCCACGTAGTCCGTCAAGGCGCTCTCGAACTCCTCGAGCTCATTGGGATGCGTGCTGGCTGTGTGATTTTCCGTGATTGCTCCATGTGCAGGACGGATACCGGCCACTAGCAGCAACATCGTACCGAGTGCCATCGGCCGAGACAGACGTCTAATGGTTACCATGGTGAAGCTAGACACACCTCGTCCTCTTTCACGTTAGAAGTATCCTTTCCGGCAACAACAGCTCAATTCCGTTCAATGGTTTGGTATGTTGGCAACAACTCTGCTGTGTGGGTTTTTGAGGTTAAAGAGTTCGGTTTTCCTTTCGGTTCTATTGCTTCCTTCCGCTAGACGCACCATCGGCCACGAAATTTA
This sequence comes from Anopheles minimus, assembly GCA_000349025.1. NCBI lineage: Eukaryota > Metazoa > Arthropoda > Insecta > Diptera > Culicidae > Anopheles > Anopheles minimus. The sequence continues at coordinate 16,974,120 of KB663832.1, read as the reverse complement.
ATAACTAAAATTAGTCGGTGCTCTCGTTCTTAACTTGTTCGGTCGTTCGATCGGATGGATTGCCGCTGGAGAATCTGTAAAATGAACAAACAAACAAAAAATAGACAATTAATTAGCGCTTGCTCGCAAAATGTGTAGGCGCCTGGAAACGATGATTAATGCTGCAGTGAATACAGCAATCGGGTGGAAAAAAAGGGGAACAAACAACAAGCGATTGGGGTTTAAATTGGACCGTACCACAGCACAAAACCTTACAGAGCGTAGCCCTTTTTTTGTTCCGAGGTTGGAGAAATAACATCAAATTCTCTGCTGCTCGGTTGGTTCGAGTATGTTATCTGCCATTCGGTTCGCCGGCAAAAATGATCAACCGGGCTGACGGGTACGGAAATTGTGTTGACTAACGATTCGAGTTCCGGATCGAACGTGGAAATTTGATTGAATTTTTTTTTCGTTGCCAATTTTCATAAATCAACCGTATTGTAAGTGAACGATTATTTTCGTTTTACACTGTTTTGTAATTGGATGTTGAGCCTTTTTTAATTGGGTGAATCTCCCGTGAATGGTTCATAATGGAACTGCGTTGCTACCATTTTGTGTAAAATACATTCCAGCTCAATGTGAGCGTAGTATTAGAATATCGAAAACCATTTTGTAACACATGCTGTTACCAAGCATACAACAAGGTGCTGCATGTACATTATTGGCATCCACTCACCATCTTACTTATTCGTGTGTATTACGATTAATTAACCTATCCTGAGCATTTGCAATGTTGCAACCATTTTAAAAGGAAGCTTAATTAGAAAGCTGTGCAAAAAAAAACAACAAACATGAAATTGGTTTGATCCGGCTGGAGAAAGTGAAATTACTCACTCGAAAGTCGTCAAATATTGGTTATTGTCTCATTAGACAAACGCACTTTAACCGTGGGAACGTTTGTGATGTTACGGTTAGAGCTATATTTGTAATAAAAGATCTCTTATGTGTGTAAATGTGTATAATACCATGCACTAGACATCTTAATTTACTTTTTTTTTTGTCTAGTAAATGTGTAGAACGAATGGATTGTTAATCCATGTAAGTAATCTTCGACGATTTCTGACTAAACACAATAAAGTATCACAAATTTGTTTTACAGTATTCTGAATAAAGCTCTACAATTTGAATCAATTTGATAGACTTTTTTATATGTTTGTAATGTATTCTAAAAAGTATATACATTTCATTGAAATGATAATATTCCACTAATTGTGGTCGTTATTCTTACATAAACTCTAACCAACTGCTCTTTTATCTAGCCTCTGAGTATGTATGATTCCTTAAGCTCAGTGCAGACTTTGTGAAATACGCGAAATTTAATGTTCAACAGACCGCAGCCTTTTTATGAATAGATTTTAAGTTTTTCATTTTCACTTGTCACCAAAATCACCAAAAATCTGTTTATTAAGGTGAAGGTAACTTAGGTTCCAATGGTTTAAGTTGTTTTATTGTAAAAAGAATTGTACGCATATATGCGCATAATAAAAAGCATTCGAAGTATCACAATGATTTTGAATATTTGGCTTTCAACATGATTAAAAATTGAAATCTTAAATCGAAAAAAAGGATATCAAGTTCTCGCTAATAAGTGAACTAGTAATTTTGCTGGTAAGAATTTGGGGTGTATATTAAAAAAAGCAAATAACGAAGAACTTTGAAGGTAAAGCATAGTTTTTTTTGCATTTTAAATCTCCAACATTTAATCATTCATCATCATCTTTGGCACCGACGCTGAAAGGTGCTAAGCGTTGTATCTCACGATAAAACTGTTTGTTTTAATTGTGTGCAATTAAAAGAATTACCGGTACGGTGGTTGAGGCTATAGCGGCTTTGCACACGGCAGGACTGGTCATCGAACCCCTTCTAGATAGTGAGCCAAAAAGTAGTAAGAATTGCACATGAACTATTGCCCCGAATTTCAAATAGTCAACAAAAAAGTTATAGGATTTTGGAACAGTTTTGTTAACTCTCCTTTCTTTTGCAAAATGTATCACCGTTAATCGCTACAGTGTCTGCCAAACAAAGCTACCAGCAAAATTTCACACTTTTTCTCTACGGCCGCGGTACATTAGACAAAACACTCAGCCCGTCAGCCTACGAAATGCATGTAATGTGTGTTTGTCTTAAATTCCCTTTCATGTATGCAAGCACAAACCCATAAGCAATGGCGCTATTGCATATTTTCATTTCTTTCGCCTAACCCCGAGACTCTGTCCGTGTCGAAAAATGGTAAAACGAAACACGCCGAAGAGTGCATCAACACTTCAACGGGGGTGTGAAGGCAAAAGCTGGCTAGAAACACTAGAAACACTACCACTGCATGTCTACATAATCCGGCGAAGACGGCAGCCGCTGCGAATTGCATCGAAATGGAAAATGGAAATCATGGCCAACATTGCACACACATGGAGAATGCATTTCACCCACCGACGCGCAGCGCTGCATTGAAATAGCTTTCGTTTGCATTTCTCCAGTTACCGGCCGTCTGAGAAGATTCGTACGACGGAATGGGTTGATGGAGATTGTTTGTCTCGCTGTACGTTCACTGACCCGTTCGCATAAACCCTCCGCAAAAAAAAGAGTTTGTAACCGACTATAAAAATATTTTTTTTATTTGCGCTTATGATACGATTGATATTCTCTCACTGCTACAAAACAAAAAACCCGATATTCAACATTTGAGTAGCAGTATTGCTGTGTTCTTCACCTAAAAACCCAAACCAAAAAAAAAGTGCCATAGTGCAACGGTTCTTTTACGAAACGAAAAACTCATCCCCTTATATCCCCGGAAAGAGACCCCTTAATTTGGAAGACACAAATCATCTGTTCAACCACCGGGTAGACCTGGTTGTCCGTTGCAAAACCGTTGTCCGGGGAGGATGGTATGATTTGCTACCCCCTGCCCTGTGGCACCGTTTGCCATGCCCGAGGTGCTCCCGCATGATTATCAGAGCGGAAATCTTTAGCCCGGTTCGAAAGGGGGGCACGGGAGGGTGCACGCTGGAAAGAACCGGACGTTACGATTGATGACCCGTGCAACACTTCGGTGGCACAATTTCAAAACCCACCAAACCTGGACGGATGCGTACCGCTGATACTACGCAGCGGCAATCGAATTTGCTTCCAATTCGGCAGCGACTGTTCTCGATTCCGAATCGCACATCCAGCAACCCGGTGCGATCAATCACCGAAATTGCTCAACGAGGCAACCGTTTATGCTTATGCGCACCGTTTGGCCCGGTTTGATAAAGCTGCCCCATCATCACCACGCCTTCATTTATCGATCTCCATCGCGATCATGGTTGACGGGCGAGTTTGAACGGCGTATCTTGCATTGGTTGTATCTGTGGAACCATACTTGAGCCCAGCAACCAACTGTGCAGTTACGTGTGACGTAAACAGGCACACGCTAAGATATGAATAAAAATGTCAAGAAGCTACGTGACTTTCCCATAATAAATCGGATCGGGCATTTACAAAACAGGGTATGAAAGCAAACCAATTCTCAATGGTTACGAACAACAACACGGCTGACATGCAACATTGACAATATGTAGCTAAACACTTGAAAATATCCGTTTCTTGCTTTATCAGTATTATGTTTATTATATGCAATTATTGACGATGCAAAACTTGGGCAGTAGCTTTGTAGTGCTTTTAAGCAGTTAGTAACCCGACAAAAAAAGAAAAAAAAATCATCTCTATGGATATGTTATGGACTCTATGGACTGTGTTGAGTCCGCAGCAACTAACTTTTTTTTAAATCAAAACATTGAAGCGACAACCGAGTACACCCGGGATAAGGTGCCCTTTCAAGGTTTGGAGGAGGAAATGTCTCCAAACCAATGTGAATTGCAATCTAGATTAAATTTAGGTAAAAGTTTTATTTATAATCAATATGGTCTGGCCGTTCCTTGTTGAAAAATCAACATTTTCACGATGTTCGACCATATTGCGGTAAGTTGAAGAAAATAAAGAAACTCATGTTTTCGTTTCGAGTTATTCACAATGTGCTCTAATGCAGATCTTTTATTTTATTTATAGCTAAGTATACCTGGGGATGAAGTTGACCATGCCATAACTTTACAATTTATCATATACATAAAATATACAATACATCAAATCTTTTGTATCATGTTCTAAGATTTCTTCTTTTTCTTATTCTTCTTCATCTTCTTCTTGTCTTTCTCCCACCTCTTTTGCTTCCTTTTTTTGCATCTTGGCCTTAAGACCTGTTTTGGTCATGCCGACTATATAAAGGATTATCAGAATTATTGAAAAAATTAGTTGGATAACCGTGGAAAAGGTCTGGTTATCACTGATCTGGATATATGATAAGACCAACACCTCTGTCGCCTTGGCCACTGTTAACACTGTAAAAGATTCTTTTCGGAATACTATTAGACTCGAAACATCTTTCATATCATAACAAAATATCGGTCTTCATTATATTCTGATCAAACAATTCGACACGTTCTGAATGAGTAATTCGGAGCATTGTATGTTTTTTTAATCCTTTTCCAATCGCATAGTAGAACTTTCTTTTTGTTTTCCAAGCATCCCAACGTTTTTTTATTTATTTACCGCTTAATTGTTCGCCTTAGAAGGCCTTTGATTAACAATATAAAGTTCTTACAAACTAATTATAGACTAACCTGATCATACAAAACACGGAATGACTAATCATAATTTCATAGTCAAAGGGCCATAAAAACAATAGTCAAAATGACATAAAACAATGATCAAAAGGAAATAAAAGCATTATAGTAAGAAATACATCACCACGGACAAGCTAAATGCTGACATTAAGGCACGGAACCACCTTTGTAACCACCTTTGGCCTTACAATTATATGGCTGGAAACAGCAATCGTCGGAAAGAATCTATTACGACCTTGTGTCCGCGTAAAATTATCAAGACTGTGAAATATTGTTATCTTTCTCTGCCACTATTCCTTCTAACCTCAAGTGACCCTCTAGCTGAAGGTGGCCCGTTTTATAACTGCGCGTTCGTAAAGAATACTTTATCCGATCAGCTACGCTTGGATAACTATTTCATTAAAGTTACTGTCATGTCTGACAACATAGACGTGAGACACACAACTTCTCCACAATATTCGCCGGTTGCGGTGAATCCAGCCAAAGAGGAATTGTGAGAAAAAAATGAAACGAATGTCCAGCGGGTAAATGTTAAATGTTACTCTAAGTGACATGATGAAACAACTCGACCATTTTTCCGAAGCCGCCAGGACTACAATATTTTGAATGCAGCACAAATACCCCCATGCCACAGTTTTTTTTTTCATTTAGTCTTATATTATGTTTCACTAGATTAAAGAAACTGTCAAACATTTTTTGAAATATGATAAATGATAAATCATTGAGAACTAAAGTATTATTCTGAATTTTGGGATTTAAATCTCTTTAAATGATTAAAACAAAAATAAAACAGATAGTATAAACAGAAATGTATAAATCTAGTGGTAAATTGGATAGCATCTGGTTCGGCTTTCAGCACAGTTTCCCGCCAGTGCTGTGCTTCTGTGCCACAGAAAAACGGTATCGATAAGATGCTCCTCAATGCAAAAATAAAGTAGGAAACAAGAGAAACGCCACATAAAAACTGTGTCAACTCAAGGTCTGTCAATGGACGTGCTCGTCTAGTAACGAAACACTCTTCAAAACCAACCATACCAGGAAGAAGATCTTGTGAAGTGCCAGCATGGATGATGCTCCTTGCAGGGGCGATTTTTGCATCTCGGCCACACCTTGCCTTGCGGTGTCGTGTGTCGTTTGTTGCTCTTCCTTTTTTTCTCACACTTTCTAAAGCCACCCTGCACCAGCTTGCATCGTTCGTCCGTCTCAAACGGACACGTGCGCGTATCGCGTTTATATCGATTAACATCCTCGAAGTCTTCAACACACGGTGCTCGAGGCTAGTTGATGCTGCCAACAACATTCCATCCAATATCCGGCACCATGAAACGACCTGTACAAAGTACATTCTTATTAATCACATCAACACGTACAACAATGCGTCATGTACGGCACCGGGCCATTTGTGCGTACAATTTTCCACTTCTTGTGTTTCTTTTTTTTATGTATGGTAATTTGCGCCTGTCTACCATTTCATGTCGAATTGGTCCAATCATCAATGTTTTCGACAGTGGAAGCAATCGAAAGGAACCGCATCGAACTAATGGGCCCACACACTCCGGGAAAGTTACAGCAGGTGAGCTGTAAGATGGAGAAGGACCGCACCACGGGGGGTGGGGAGGGGGTTGGAGCAAAGTGCCGGCAAAAGTGGGTGAAAAAAGCCGGTGAAACTGTTACGCTACTCAGCGGCCGCCCCTTCCAAACGAGACTTAACGGCCTTACTAGGCCATCTCGATTAGGTGCTCGGTTTCGGAACGACGACGGACCGGGGTACGCTTTTCCCTCGTCATCGTCAGGAGTTTCCCTTGCGTCACGTGACAGCGCGTTGTGACGAGGTTGGGTTTGCCAGCGACGCACGTTCCGCACATCCGCAGACAAGGCGCCGTACTGGAAGTGCCGCGCCTAATGTCGCCCCGCACGTTGGCTGAGAAATCGAAAGGTGGCTTCAATTAAACACCGCATAGCGTAGGTTAATTGAGCTAATAGAAAGCGAAACATGACAGGGAGTTCCTGAGCGTTTGGGGAAGGCCGAGCATGGGACAGGGCGTTGAAGAGGAACGAAGATGAGCAGCGCGTTGAAGCAAAAACAAACCCATCTATCTAGGGGATGACGATGAAAAGACTGAGGGTAAGATGCAAATCAGCCTCATCCGTCAGCTTCCGGATGCTTTCGGATGGCAATATCCGTAGTTACCATCGATCGTATGCTTTGACCGAGTTTTTATCACCAGTATGGTGTATGGCTTTAATTAATGATGTGATTAGGACATTTTACCGAGAATCAGTCACAACAACATTCCATGACAATTGTTCAGGCTAGAGACTGATATAAAGATATAAATATTTATTATTCATCACTAATCATGAACTCTAACCCAGATCTTTTTTAAAAATATAAGCATCACATAATAAACTGCTTTTGTTGTGAATAGTTCTCTAAAAACTTACACCATTTTCTCTTCCATGTAAGTGAGAACCATGGACATCAAATCAAGTCGCTATTCATGCAGTGATGGCTTTTATCGTTCAACAATGCACGGCATTGCGCTTCAACAAACTTCCTATCCCGTTGATATTCTGCAAACACGGTTTCTACGCTTCTATTCTGGGGATTGTTTGCGTTGCTATCATTCTTGCATTCAACAGCAAATACAAACATGCACTGCATTCATTGCATCAACGTAGAAAAAAAAGCGTTTCAACCCCCAATGCTGCGATTCGTACCGTAGAATCGCTGTGTGCACTGCCGTAGATAACCCAGTTTGGCGGATCTTTTCATGATCAGAATGTACCTTTGCAGTTGACCAAACGAACTGCACACAAAAATGGCTCCCGGATATCCGGCGACACGGGACGTATTATTCCATAATGCAATATGCCATGCCGCTCGTTCAGGATGTGAATGAATATATGGGCGAACAAAAAAAACGAGGTCATATGATAGAAAACCCACCTTCTTTTGGGGGCCCAGGAAATTCAATTAGCATGAATACTGCAGCTCAACATCCCACCCGTGCTGACTCTTAATCCAAACCCCCCGACACGGTCCCCGGGTCGCCCTGGCGACGACGGGGCAAAAATGGAAACCGGGTAAAAATAAGACGTAAAAGTGAAAGCCAAGTTTGCGAGGCATATCTTCGCGGCCCTCCCCTGGTGTATGTGTGACATTCAGGAACCGGTTTTCCGGTACGTCGATTGCTTACGTGCGACAGACATTGGGTACGCCACGGTCGGGTGCGGGGGCGAGAGTCTTCAGTTTTCGGGACGTAATCTTGTACTTCTGGATGGGAGAAATTTGTTTGCCCAACAAAAGTTGCACGGAATGGTATTCACTTTCGAATGCGAAGTCAGCATCCCCCACGCGGCCGATCCCTCCCGCGGTCGATCCGATCCGCTCCGTCCTTTCCGTACTGGCTCACAAATGCACGAGCGCGCGTTGGAAAGTAACGCTCCCGACCTTACACCGTTGAACGGTTGCTTTCCGTCCGATCGTTTCTCTCGCCCTTGAGGGCGCATCATTTGCAAGCGGAAGTAAAAAAAACTGGGTGGTTTCTGGCCGATATTTTATCTTCTCATTGCACAGCTCACTCTCTTGCATTCTTGTTTCCACCTTGCAGCAATTTCCTTTGCCACCGGTCGGTGGCAGTGTTTGACCGAGTAAATCATTCTATTGCTACGCTTCTTTGCAGTTTGTTCGGTACATTTTACTTCCATTTAAAGTCAACCTTTTCGCCAGCTCCAGACAGGTTTCATTACGTGACTAGAAATTGTAACCTCCATCGCTTTACCGTGCTGAAACGTCCTGAACCTGCTGAATAGATCGCTTTCAACGGCATTTGGAGGCAAATGTTTGTTCTGTGCGTTTGGCTGTGAAGCTACATCATAAAACCACCCTGGAGATGAGGTAGAAATGGAAAAACGAAATCTGGTGGCAGATGCTACAATGTATTTTTTTTTTTTTTGTTGAGAAGTTTATAGTTGACAGCAATCTTGCTAACACCGGCAGTACTAGAAAGGGCAATAGTTTGTGTCCACAGAGTGGATTAAAAATATGACAATTAAATATGAAGTCTTTTCCGGTGAGATGCATTCACTGAGTCATTCAAAACTTTGTACTAATAACTTGCCTTTCAAATTTTGCTTGATGAAAGGCTTTCTCCGCTTGTGTTTTTTTAAGTTTAAGTTAATCAAATAAAAATGCATGGTAAATGATTTTTTTTCTATTCACATTACTCTATGCTGAAGAGTATGGGTAATTCAAAAATGAATCAGTGTTACTGTTGTGAAGTTGTTTAAAAATAGTGACCCAGCATAGATTGTTTCTATAAAGTTGATATAAAAGCTATCGTGCTAACAACCCTAGTAAAATGCTCCAAACAAACGAGCAACCCAGCGAGATGCTTGTCAAACATTTTCTAAACAGCAAAATGGACAAGAACTTTAACTGCCGAACAAACGATTACAGATGACTTTTAGGTCAGTTTGTCTGTTTGGCTTTGGTGCTTTGGTCCGTCGTACGGTTAGTGATTCATCCAACACTAGATGAACAGCACACCAACGGGCAACCTTTTGGCAGGGTTCCATTTTATGACCGATCCCCCATTACACGGCAAAACATAGATAGTAAAAGTTTAATTACTATCATACCGCCATAAAATTCGCTCCACTTGATGCCGGAAGCAGCACGCCGGTAACGGGTGAAGTTATTTAGCTTTATTTCTCCACAGTTTAGGCGCACGATGCCGGAAACATACGCTGTATTGACATGTGTTCTCGAGCATTGATCCGTCCCATGGGACCACTGAAGCAGCATGTCTCACTAATTGCCGATCGGACCGAATTGCTTTGTGAATAAGCATAAAACTGATGACCGATAGCACGCAGCCCTGTGTGCCCGCTCGCATGATGGAACATTCCGGCATCAGCTTAAATACGTCCCGATCTGTTTTGGCTCCACGGTCGTGTCCACCTGTTCCGTTTGCTTCCGCCACCGGGATACGCAACATTCCACCGGTTGGGAAATTTTGTGATTATCCGCCTCCGGGGACAGCGCACCCAGCATACAGCCGTTTAGCGGATGTTTATGTACCGCAAACAGACACACGCCCGAACGCACTTTTTGGACCGTGGCTAGGAGCATCGATGTTCCCGGTAAAAGTGCGAATTGTTATTCGGCTGGTCAGGCGGTATCGTAAATTAGATTTTGTGCACCCCTTCCCTCCCTCCATCCCATCATGATCACGGGCGTCCGATTTTCCAAACGATCTCTATTCAGCACGCCACCACACGGTTTGCTCGCATTCAACAAAAAAACATTTTTGGCCGATTTTTGGATTTGTTCCTGTCGGCTGGCACATCGCGTCAGTTGTTGGTTTTCTACACTCCTATTTTTTTTTGTCTGTCGATCCCGCACCGCAGTGAGTTTCGCCGAGCCACTCGTTAATACTTATCAGCGTATTATGCTCCGCTGCCTTTTGCGCTGTTTGTTTTCTGGTTGTTTTTTTATTTTCAGTCCGTCCACCGTCTCCAACTACGGCCGGCTTACTGCACCGGTACATAGCGGGTTACTGGCATTGGGGCACCTTTTCTTCCCGAGGCATTCCCCAGTAGGGGATGCGTGTAATATTTTGGGCCATTTTATGAGGTCGGAGCGATCCCGAAGCTCTCCCCATCTCGGGAGAGATTTTTTGGTGCCACAGTTTTCCCCGAACGTCCCCGGCTATCGATCTGTGCCAACCGACCGGTGTGATCACGGCCCCAAAAACAGTTTCTTGTCCCGCATTACACGATGTGCTGCTTTTCATCCTTTTGTACAGCGGTGCGCCGGGTTTTGTCGCTTTCCCCCATGGGGGAACCTTCTGCTGAATGATGCCAGGAAAGTATCAAGCTGCATCCCACGGGCGATGGCGGCTGGCTGTAAATCACACGCCTGACACGTATTGTGTGAGCGGTTCGCGTAACTCCACAAATCGGAAACCCCCAAAACCGTAAGAACCATCCAGCCCGGATCCGGAATCCTTCCCGGAATCTTTTGTGGACGTGAAATTTGAACCACTTCAAAGTAAAACCCGGACCCGAATATCGAAGCGTGATATCGAATCCGACAGCATCCGGAATGAATTTCGTCGATTCTATCGCAGGAGCGTCTTAAGCTTCGGGATGGCTACTTCAAAAGGGAACGCGAAAGCCCGTTGCGTGGTTAATTTGTGTTGGAAGAGAGGTAACAGTTAGCGAACAGTGAAGAAAGCCGATAGTATCGATGAGGTTGGATAAATTGTTCGGAAAAGTTAGCGGTAGTGGAATGTATGCTTAGTCATCGATTTTTGGTGAAGAGATAAGATTCTTGCAAGCCCACTGGCAGCAATCGGTACGAAAATCACACCATAGCTCCATTTCGCTTCACTAGATGGACGAAATGTTAAGTTTTGGGTTACAATCATTTCGGTTTTTTGTTTCTATCGAAATGAATAAAAGATATGGTGTAATTTCGAATGCAGATTGTATATTTATTGTGAAAATATGACCTGGCGGTTAAATTTGAGTTGCCCATGGGCAACCTTTAACAGGAAAACTTGAACTTTATTCCGTTCGTCTACGCACTGCTTCACGATTCTAACCGTCACGAATAACTTCATGAATCAACTTTTACCGGTCTTGGGTCGTGCAGCAATTCTGATACCATGCTCAAGCATACCGTAGCACATATTTCTGGGAACAGCCAATCGATTTAACCCTACAAAATCAGTACAATCTGCTCTCTGCAGACATCCTTCGCAGACAAAACATTCGATGCGGCGTTCTTGGCATTCTTAAGACATGATACCTCGGCTTCATGAAACATTAAAGAAATGTATTCATCATATCCTGTACGCACACGGTTGCGACTTGGAGGCATCTGCTGGCACAAACAAGAATGTATGCCACATTCGACCAGGACACTTTCCACGTGTTATCGAAAAGGAAAGCCAATCTATGGTAAGGAAAGAAATGCCAATAAAGGTTTCCAGTCCAACCTCGAGCGATAAGAGAATTATCTTACGCTGGTAGCAACTTTCCTCCGCCAAACAGGTTTCTTTGCGATTCGGTTTGCTCATCCTTACCGTCGGGGAGACCGCTTACGGTAAGCTAACGGGGTAGCTAGGCAAGTTAATTGAGTCAACGATGAGTAAGGACCGCCAGTGGTCAATAGCTTCATCGGTATTCCATACGTGTTTCTACTGTTTGTTGGTATATACAATTATGGGCAATTTTTCTGATTGGTATACACATTCAACTACATGGAGGAACTGCTGGCTGGAGAATATATTACTTCGGTACACGAAAATACCCTTCCGTCATGATGGAAAAGTTACCATCAGATTGATTGCAACATTTTCAGAGAAGCACAGTCGCCATCACAAATGAAAGAGATCAGAGACAAAATAACGTCCCAAAATTCAGTTTTAGAGTTCCGTTACAACTCTTACAGATGAGCAATTCGATCAAAATTCTCTATCGGTGACTCAAACCGACGAACTTTTCCATCCACCTGCTGCCATCAGTACTGTAGTTACATTGAAATGATATTGAACCGTAAAAAGCAGCAAAGAATTGCACACACGAACAAGAAAAAAGGGGAAAATATTGTGCTCTGTTTGTATGTTGTGTGCAAATCAACTAAAAATGACTTTTCATTCATATTTTACTTTCTGTTGGTTGAGATTCCGGCATTTCGTTACGTGCTATTACATCCCCTTGATCTTCTCAACGTTCATTGTAGCAGTGCCCATTGAATTGTGCATGTTGCATTCGCTCAAATACCCGTCCTGTCATTCGAACATCCAAGATCACTGGGAAAAATATGTTTGGGAAATGGTAAAGGGAGAAAAGCGAGAGAGAGAGAGCAAAAAAATACTATACCCGACAGGTAGTAGTAGATAGCAGCGCTTCAGCTTCAGGGTTCGTTGCCGTTGATAACGTTTTGCAGCGATGTCGCTCAATAATGTGACACTCCGATTGGTTCCGGTTCGATTTTCACCCTCCTTTTATGGCTAGAAAGGAATTGAGTTGGCAACGTAATGCAAAACTCAATCGAATGGGGCTGACATTGGATGGGTCGGAACTGCGGCACTACGGAAGATCAGCTACGATAGAACCGACTGTTGCCTATCGTTTCCGGTCACAGTGCGGGGATGCAGATGAGGTTTGGTACGTTTGCTTGCATCCGATTCGTTGGCAGCTGCATTATCTGCAGGTTGCACTTTTACACCAAACCCACAAACCTTTGCACTCTTTCAATTCTATTTTGAAACCTTTTACTTTTCCTCTTTCTTTCTATTTTGGTTAACTTTGCCGGGAACTTTCGGAAATTCTTTTGCAACCGATGATAAGCATGGACACACATTCACATACACACTGACGGCTCGTACATAAAGCACCTGTAAATCATCGACCTGATTCGGAACAGCTGGGAATATTCACAAACACTCGCACGTTCACGGTTAGCACCTTTCACTACCCTTTTTTAATTTCGTCAAGAAAATAAATATGCACAAAACACAAAACAACCTACACATCCACAAACACTCACTCACTAACCCACCCCACCACGAAGGGTGACGCAGGTGAAAAAAAAACAGTGGAGAGATGGCGAGAAATAAAAAAAAAAGCACCGTTTAGCGAAGTCACGCACGTGATCGGTTTCCAGCAGTGGTACGATTGCCGGGTGCACTGAACACCACCCCGTACGTATGTTGTGTGACGGCAAGACGTCTTACTTCGACCGATTTCTCCAGCCAAATAAATCCGGTCGCTACGCTGGGGCGATCGCGAGCCGCAAACCGATCGTGTTGGCACCGTTTCCCGAGAGCGTTTTCACGATCGCGCGTATTATACCCACCGGTGGTGTTGTTGTGTTGCGAGCCGACCATACCGATACCCGGTGCAGGAGAGAAAGCAGCCTCCGAAAACAACAACGAGCTGAAGAAAAGCTCCACCATGCAGGGGATGCTTTGCTGCCCGGCAAATGTCGTCATCGGGCGTCATTGTTATGAGTGTGGCGGTTCGCTCCACAATACGCTTTACTTCATTCTTTTGCCTATCCAAACCAGATCGGTGGAGAGCTACATGATAAAGCGAGTTGGGTCAGAGCTGCATTCACTAGATGATGACACTGGACACTGCCGAGCGGAGGGTTTCCGGACAAACTGACGTCAACAGCAAAAAAAAAAAGACCGAAGAGAATCCGATCAACGAAACTCAGAAGCTGAGGAATGTTAATCTCACTAATGAGCTTCTAGTCGAGGAGGAGGGAATGGAAGATCGGTTTGTGTGCTTAGTCGACGAGAGGTGAACGCTTCTCTGTAATGCATTAACTGCACCATCATAATGAGCGGTTAAACATTTGAAAGTGAAGACACACAAAAACCGTACAAAATATCTCTACAAGAAAAAAAAACTTCGATAATATCTTACTCAAACGAAGTGTCTCGACTAATACAAAACAACCACACACGCACACAAAAACTCACGCTACCGCACAGCTTTCACATCATCCCGGATAACCATCCCGGAGCCATCTGTACGACCTTTGGTCAGCTGGCACGAGCATCGTCGGACGGATGAACCGAAACACGTACGCAGCGAATCACCAGTGTTCAGGGGGTTTACGAGCCTAAGTTTTATGAGCCTCCGGTTAATTCTATCAAATTGGATGAGCTACCTTTTTCCCGGATTGTACGGAATGGAATTTACATATTAAAATATCGCTTTGGAACTTCCGCCGTGGTAATGGTGTTAAAACAACCAGCAAGTAGCTGTAACAAGTTACGTTCTGTGCATCCGATGGGCAAGTTTTGGAAGCTGTCTGTTGACCAGGGCAGCGAATGCTGACGGGTTCGGAAAGTTTCTCTTCTCTTCGGTTTCGGTGCAATAAAACTGCTCAATGGACAGTTAAAGCTGGTGGTCGACCGAACGTGATTTCGAGATTCTAACGAGAATTGGATGTTCAACATAGTTTAGCGTTTTTCGCTTTAAATTATAAAAAAACACATGAGCTGTAGCTTCATTTGCCTCTCAATAGTTTACAAAAGTAATGAAAAATATTAAAGTTTTTATTAAATCCAATATAATTACAGTGTTCGGAACGCCGTCCCAGTCAGTGTAATTTTATGAATTTCTAATAATCTTCCGTATTGCACTTTGCACCTGCTCAACAAATTATTATTCTACAGTGTCAAAATATAGCAAACGAAATATTTCATGTATTCAAAATGCAAAAAATTTAAATTTAAATTACTCACATAATAATTAAATAGTTCAATACATAACATATTCGAAATTATTAAAACACACAATTTTAAAGCGAAAGTAACTTAACATTCAGTGATCGCTCGGGGCAGTCCCGGTGGGGTAGTGGTATCGGCACTGCTCTCTCCCACGACAGACCGGAACCAAAATCCCATCCGGACCGCTCCCCCATAGCAGTGATTGACTATCCTGCTACGTGGTAAAAAAAGTGTAATACGGTGTTACGTTCTTTAAAAAAAACGTTCTTTTGATGTATTTTGGGAATATACGTTTGAAAAATTGTCCATCAAAGAAGTTCGTACTATTAGACTCTCGATCATCATGTCAGGCTCGTTTTAGTTGTTTCGCGTAACAAAAAGCGTAACAAAAATACCTGCGCGTACAAAAGTTACAGCTACATATAAGGAAAACTATGAGCCCCAACACTGAAGATGCAGACTCTCACTGAGCATCACTATCCCTGTACGAGATCTGTACAACCTGCGATCGCATGTCGATGATCGTTCCGTACGACAAAAAATAACAGCCTAATGGCACGGCATGCCGCCATTGTGTACTTTTGACCGTTTCCAAACGATCCTCAAACCGCTTATCACAAGTACGTGATCATTCAGCGAGAAATCCTTACCTTTGTTACATTTCCTTACCGTTGTTCATCTCAAGCAAGTTTCGTTAGTTTTTTTTTCCAGTGAAAAGACAACTAGACACCGAGAGAGCAAAAAAAGAAAACAAGTTAATTTGAATCACTTTCTCATTGTCATGGGGCACACACATTTTTGGAAGGTTTTCATCATAATTACGCTTCATAACCAGCCGCCATGTACGATCACTTTCTGCCGTTTATGACAGTCGGTGATCTTCCCTATTCTCATTTGTTCCCGCTGTCATTCGATCGGAGCTGTTGGTATCTTTCCACTAAGCAGTCACAGCCTTGAATCAGCCTTCAAGAGCAGACTTTCTTTCTATTCTTTTCATTTATGATCACATTGTGTGTACTCTTCCGAGTCTCCTACAGCTTCCTGCAGGGCAGTTGATCATCACCGTCATCTTCATTATCGTTTCCAGCGTGGTTGGACCGATCGGCGCAAACTCCCTAATAGCCGTCAGTTTTGGAGCAATGCTTTTGTTGGCCCATTGCTGGGTCTTTCCAGCCAACAGCCCAGCGGACTCGCAAGGAAAGCCGCTAAGCATCGCAAACCAATCCAATAAAAACCACAACAATTGGAAACTCAATTGTCCAGACCTTGGGAGCGTTTCGTTTTTCTTTCGGTTTGTGTTTGCATTTAGCGTCTCCCTGCTTCCGCCAAAACAACATTACCTTCCCGGCTTGTCCCTGCCCTGTTCTGCAGATTCTGCGGGGACCTTCACTCTCACTGGCCGCACGAATACGAAACGGGGTAAAGATTTCCCTCTCACCGCACGAAAGCGAAATTAACATTCACACTTTGTGCGCCATTTGCCTCAAATTTGCGTCTCCCCTGGGAGCTCGGGCTCCGGCCCAGGTGTAGCCGGTTCCATCGTACCACCTGCCACCTCCACAGCGCAATTGCCCGGCCGTAGCAACGGAAATATGGCTTTTGTCGCTGGTCAGAGAAAGCACTACGAGACCGCGCCCGTGGTCAAACCATGGACACTTTCCGGTTCACCCTTCCGAATCCATCCATCCGGCAGGGGCTCCGGCTGGAACTGGAACGTGCTGAACCGAAACATCATTCGATCGAGACAAACAACAACTACAACTCCACCCCAACCGTCACTCCCGTGATTCCAATGGTTGGGCGGTTGTTTTTTATTTCGTTGTTTCGGAAGATGGTTGATGTTTTTTTTTTTTTGTTTTTCTTTCTGGGTCACCAAATTGATTCGAAACACTTGCGCACACTCACTGTTTGCTTACTTTCTCACTAATTAACGTTCACTCTCGAGTGCGGAATTGAGGATTCCAGGACCAGCGCGTGTTCAGCCGGAATGGATGACCAAATTTCCACGCCGAATAATGTATGTGTGTGTGTGTGTGCATGTTTGCGTTGCGTCTAATATCTGTGTCGCTCACTAATGGAAGCAAATGAACGATTCCGATCCGTTGGGGCGTATTTAATAATGTTATGCCAGTCAGTCGTATGGGCGCAAAAAGCATAAATGTGCTGAAGGGAACAGAGCCAAAAAAAACAACTCAGAATGAAGGCAAGGTGGACGATAGCCGCTATCGGCATATCGGCTAATGGAGTCGAACCATAGTGGCGTATATGTGGTTCAGGTGTGCGCGTAACCTGCGGCATTGGCACGGACCTATACATTCCATTTGGGTTCATTTGTTTGTCGCACGTAAACACAGTTGGCCTGTTTGGTTGCTTTGAAAGCCATATTGCCAAAACAGCACTAATTTGATACATTTTCGTCCCGTGCATCTAGCCCATGGCAAATGAGAAGTGATACATCACGCTGGAGTACTAATCTCCAAATTACAGTGAGCGTGCCGAATGCGTAATAATCACATTTCTGACTTGAACTTGCTCAAAATATTCAATTTAGTTCCATCTTTCTGATATCTGGTCTTGTAGTGCATCTCAAGTAATTTCACAGGAGATTTGAGATCACTTTGATAAGACATTGCAGAACTTCTGCTATTTTTAGTGTTGTTGTCCAACTGAGGTACCAATTTGTAAATGAATTTAAGGAATCTCGCAACGCATCATCCGTTTATTAGTTAATGTTAACCCAAACTTCAAAAAACTCCATTACGTTGAGTGGCCGATATGGCTCATCATGTGCGACTCTGTAATAGTCACCTACATGGACAGCTATGACAGCTAAATGTTATCATCATCTTCCTTCACACGATCTCATACATTACTGCCCGATAATACGGTTTTATTTTTTTATATGATTTCCTACTTTTTTGTTTGCAATATGCCGTATAACACTGCTTTTTTGTTGAAAAACATGTTTTCATTGTATGCGAAAGGAAACGTAATAATCTGAATAAATTATTACCATTGTGAGGTGAACTGGTTGCAGATTAGCATAATATTTGCTGTTAAGAGGTATTATGCTTAACCCGGTTAGGAGTGAGAGCGATGTTTTGTTTTTTTTTGCTTCTGTCCGACACCGAATAGTATGGCTGTTTGGCACACGTAAGTTTAGTGTGTCGTAGAAAATGCCTGGCTAGAATCTATAACGATAATGGAACCATTACAAAACATTGAATATTTATGCGAATCAGCTTTTGATGGCAAAGTGGATTTTTATATTTTCTATATGACTAATTATTGCTTAAGGGTTACTGTTACGGAATATATTTTTTAAAATTAATATCGCTTTATTAAGATTGTTAAAAGAAAGTTTTAGAAGTTATTCAATGATGAGATGTTTTTTTTTAATAGCAGAAAGAAAATTTTCCATACTTATTTAGCCATACATAAGTTCATATGTAGGACTTGGATGATTGTTTGATATTATTTTATTGTTATTGTAATATGTTTTTCTTCTCGGAGTTATGTTAACACTAGAGTTTCTTCTTAATATAACTTCAATTATTTTATTATTCGATTTGAGTTTAACACTTTTGTAGTTTGTTTCCGAGAGAGCTCTTGAGAGAGGGCTAAACTTTGGCTTCGTGCGAGCCCCCTTTTAAATAAAAATAATAAATTGTCCTTATGGGCATATATAGCTCTCCTGCTCATGTATGCGCGTCTTGCATTCACTGTTCTATTTTAACTGGAGCTTCTATTCGTTGTTGTCTCCGCGAAGATTAATTTTTTGTTTAAATACCTTAATTGTCCTAAATTTTCATCGGACTAATTCTATTACATTTCCTTATTAACTTAGCTATTCCTGGTTTGAAAATATTACCTACTTGTGTCGAAAACTAGCGCGCATCTAACTATTAAATTTCAAATAAATAGATTAAAAATTAGTTTGCTGCTTTAAAAAACGCTAATTTATTTTTACCCTAAGCATCTAATTTTTGTGCTCAAACTAAAGTAACGTAGTCACATAATATATACTAAATTAACTTCAAAAGACACACATCCTCCCTTCGGTAGCGACGTTTCTCAATTGCATTAACCCCCGAGTAAACAACTTCCAAAGTACGTAAGTATGGAGACACACTCCACAAGCCGCTTATTCAACCGCATTTCACATAAGTTTCCAATATAACACCGCTGGGATGATACCTCGACGTTTCAGTGCCAACGCAACCAAAATTGCCGGCATGAAACGTACCCAATTTGCACAGGGGATACTATCCCTTTCGACACAAAGTAAAACAATTTCTGCTTTACTCATACTAAAACCGGTTACCGTATGGATTAACTTGAGGTTAAAGTATCAGTTCACTGCACTGGAAATTCAATCCCATATCGTGCCAATGCTTCGTTCTGCTCGTTCTGTGGAGATGTACCTTCGTAAATGAAAATTTTACCACCAACGTAGCATTACGCAAAAGTGACGCAATTGAAAAGGATAGAATGTAACAAAAACTTCATCAAGCAGTTGTGTGCATACTTTTGAGTGGAACGATTTTTCTTTTCCTTCTCCATCGTTTCGATGGGCGGTGTCCTTTTGTTTAGGACCTCAAAATGGTTTCGCTTACATCGGTGATACCGTTGGTACTCAGAGCGTTGTTACATTTATTCTTATGTACGAAATTGTGTTGAAAAGTCGTAAAACAAATTGCCATGCCATAAACGGAAACCCCCATTCCCTTTCGGAGGCGCTGTTTGCTGTGACCGAGGTGTTTGTACACGGGGGAAAAAAATGGCAACGAAATGTTATCGATAAAATCAATTAACTGTGCAGTGTTGGAAGGTTCCCATAACGAATGCAAACACGGACACACTAACAGGAAAACTTATCTCCATACAGGTGGTAGTGCAAGGAATATTTATTATTTTTACGAAAGAACAGGAAAGCCGCTCTGTGCGCCGAGTGTTCCACAACTCCCACCGGGACGGAAAGTTTACCGATCGGGTGCCGGTAAATCAATTTCCATTTTATTGCCCACACACTCATTTATCAATCAATCTGTCCGTAATCCGACCGAACTTATAACGCCATATGACACTGTGGAAACTCGACACGCTTTACAATGTGTGGTACTGTGGGTGTCGGCAAAAGTATGATAAGGAAGCATGTTGCCATTAACCCATGAGGGTGGGCAAACCGGTAATGGAAAAGGGTAAGATAATGGCACCTACTGTCGACAGCACATTCAGGGATCCATTGCCGTCGTTGTATAAAATTCATCTAATTGCTGCATGAACTTTTGCCGTTGTTAATTAAAATGCATTGCATTCGGCCGAAATATGCAACTGTCTGTGAACCACCGGAACTTTTGTGTGAAAACATTATAACGATGGTAATGACTAGCAAATATCACATCCATCCGTTTCAATAACGATCAATCCTGATTTTCGTTGTGAAGTGCCATTGCAAAATCACACTTTCGTTAAATGGGCAGAATTTGAACATTTCCGAAGAGGGGGGGAGAGTATTGATGGATTGTTAGATAAACTGTACCTTGATATTTATCATTAATTCACGAATACGCGTTTTGTTGAAGTATGTAAATTCGTATTCATGCGAAACGGTCATGTTTCGCCGGAACCTCTAATTACGACATTGTTATACAACCAATTATTGCTCGATCAATTATTCTAAAATTTTAGCGAACGTGTAAAAAAACACGTTCCCGAAATGGTTGAGAAAAATGCAGATGAACGTATTTATTCCTCTCCACTGAATATTTAGCAAACAAAAATATTGATAGCATGCAGCAATTCAATGTGTAGTTCGGAAAATCAGCCATTCTAATTTGATTCAACGCATCAAAAGCAGAAATATATATAAATTGAATTTTCTTAATTTGAAGTATTCACGTTCACGAGCAATGTTCAGTCTGTGGAATAAACTATGAAAAAGTATTACAGTAGGTATGAGGTAGTGACTGGCAATATGTTAAAATCTTTCTTTTTTAAAAAACACGCAAAGCTTGCAGCATCGAGATTGTGTCGCGATTAACGTGCCTATTAATTGAGTGAGTCACCCTATCGATCATATGTTCAGATTTCTCGCTGCCAGGTGCTCCAACCGTCTCCTTGACCCATATCTTGATAACACTTGGGAAAGTGAGACTACCGGATGGACCGGTTCAGTTGCTGGTAACGCTTCCTTCTAATTAAAAGCGCTCGTTGGTTGCTGTTAACGATATCAACCAGATAGCAGCATTAGTTTCCAGGGAAATGTTTTGGTTCGTTTACCAAACGGTGTAATGGCACTAGCGAACATTGTTCCATTGTGCTAAAGGTGAAATACTTAAGGTCAGGTTTGAGTCTGCCAGGATCCGGAAAGGACCGGTGTACTGTTCCCTCATAACAAAGTTAATGATATCATCCTGGAAGCGGATCGGTTACCAAAACAAACATGTAGGAATATGTAGGGATTAATAATCTAGGGATCCAATTAATTAGTAAAGTCAATAGTGCAGGATTTCAACACAATAAATATATCCTAACAAAGTACAGGCATTAAATACATCTACTAGGCAGTCATAGATAATTAAAAGTACTCATAAACAGCCACTAGCTTATCAGATAAAGCCGAGCAAAGTTGGTGCAGCTTGAAGAAGTACAACTGTAATAGATTTATCTATATTTATTTATTTGTTTAGTTACATTCAATTACTAGTGCGCTTTTTGTGCGCTACAGAGATCCTATTTGTGTTTAGCGAATCGTGCGGAAGGACACGATAATTTCTGCGGTGTAACGATGTGAGATTTGATTTCCAACTTCGTGTTCTCAACTTTCATTGAAAATTATTTCGAACAAAAATTCACTATTAACAGAAGTCCTTAAACCATTTTGCTAGAATTTGTACAAACACGGATTCGTTATAAATATCTGCTATACTATAAATATCTCAGTATTGGCTGATCCTCAGTGGCAGAAAAATATTGCTCAGGGTCTTGGTGCAGGAGTTATCATCGTTCAGGTATTTATTCTCAAATTTCAAGGTTGTACCGAATCTTCAGCGGAATAGGACGTCTCTAAACGCTGGATCTTCACACTTAAATATATATCTGATCCTAAAATAACAGGACAGCAAAAAGTCCTTGCACGGTTGTAAAGATTGTAGTAACGAATAATTCATTGCAATTATCTTACTCATTTCAAAATGGCTCCTTCAGCAACGAAACTACAACTGACAAAATTATTAAAATAAAAAAACATGTTTCAGAGGACAAAGCAATTGTTAAGAATAACATAATATAAGTTGATCTTAATAATCTTACCTTTTTGTAATAAATCGTAACGCTGGAACGACTTACTAATGGATGCAACCAGGCGGCGTTATCGCCTATGCAATCGGACCACTCCAACGGAATCGCTTTATTTTCCTTTAAAACCTATCCTTTAGCACAATAATACTGGGTCAAGGGTTATCACAAATCAGAATCAAATGGTAAGCCGCAAGATGCCACACAAAATTGTCACAGCTTTGATTGAATATGAGTGTTATCGATGTCAAAGTTCTGAGTAATCGATCATTGCGAAATGCTCTAATCCGTATCAACAATGCTGGTAAATATATCTGTCCTTGCACAATTTAACATTGGAGCATTATCACGTCTCCTGGCGAAAGATTATTGACCAAACAACAAACAACATGTATGACACGATTGATGAGATTCTACACGAGCTTCAAGGTGTGAAACATTTTGCTGGTTAGACCACACAACGGTTGATGTTCAACAAACCACTAAACTGCACTCAAGCACAGCACGTACTAGCTATTAAAACATAGCTATTAATTAATGCGAGTAGGAGAGCGCTCTCGACTGCCTACGAAAAAAGTCGATCATTTTGTTAGTCTTAGATACAGAATCCATAACAGTGCTGATAATAACTAAGCTTGGGATCAATCTTGGATTCGCAATTCTGTATCACTCCACGTGCTTGGCGTCCCAGTAGCGATGCAATTTAAGATTAAAGCACGATTTAATCTGAAAGAGGAAATAGAGCCGCATTCATTAACCAAAGTTAGAAGTTCATTAGTATGGGAACAGTCAGAAAAACAGTCAAAAGATCTTTGTGAGCAGAGTCAGTTAGGTTAGGTATACAATCGTACTTAATAATTTGTTCTTAGAAGCTACACTTATAAGCATTTTAACTTACTAAGTGCTAGTACTGGATGAAATATAGGATCTTGAGTCTTGAAATGCGTTCCATACAACGTGGAAATGTGTATACCTATTAGTTCGTTGGTTGAAATATTTCGCTACAGTTTGTAGCATGCAGTTCCTGCAATAAAAACTATTTACCATACGCCTTTAAAGTGTGCGTAAAATCTGTAACGCTCCATTGCACGACCCTGATAGTTTTCTGCCAAGTTGCTATGCAGCTAGCTATTTCTGCAACTCTGCCACCGTTGGTATTTGCATTCTATTCCATGTATCATTCAATGGCCACAATTAAACTTCCATCACTCACGCTCTACCCACAATGACAGTGTTTCCGACCAGCAAATGGAAGACTTTCCCGGTAAAATGCCATGCTTTGCCATCGTGTATAGAACGAAGGTTCATTTGTCGCACGCTTGCAGGGTGGTTTGTAAACTGTTAGTTTTGCATTAGTTTGCATATGATCGTACCGGTCCATCAAATCCCCGGCCAGTTCGTCCAGGAGCAAATCAAACAAAAACTCTCCTTCCACCAAAATCGAGGTTTGTCTAGCGCATTGGGGGCACAATCAGTGTAAACGTTTATTGTTGTCATCTTCCGCGCAACTGAACCACTTCCGATTCGGTCGAATTCTCATCTCCACTGCATACAACTGACGACAGCTAGATATCAACTGGATGTCAATCAGTTCGATTGAACCGGAGCTGCTCGTTAGTGGAAAAATAATTGCGGATGCACTGTCAATTACGCAATCACCACAGCAGCTTGCAAACGGGTAATGAAGAAACAGTCCTGCCCACATCAACTGTACAAATCAATGAATACTTACCGCTAGAATGATATGCACGCAAGAGCTACTGCATAGAGTCACAACTGATGTCATCACCATCCAAGTCAGGGCGCAGAGTTGTTGGTTCAAAAAGAGACACATAGACGAGATTGCAGCGAATTCATTCGAATCCATAACGAAACCCTTAAATATCTTTATTCGAAACATTCTTCATTGGCAACCAGGAAACAGAGTGGAAACTATATAAGCTTATTTCTGAAAAGACTTCACTAATATTCTCTAGCCCGACTGCTTCCCGCAAAGTCAGATAGAGCACCTGCTTCAAATTGGCTACACTGTACAACGGATCGCCCCCGCCGGCCCTAATAATCTATCAACCGCGTCGCGCAGAACCTTTGCGCGTGGGCTCCCATCGTATTTCACTATCGATATCACGTTCGACTGCTACACGCTATATGTACAGATTTAGTCGCTTCCTCACATGGTGTACAGCACCCGATGGTGTCCGAAAGTCATCAACTTCATAGAGAAATGTGTGTGTGTGTGTGTGTGTGTGTGTGTTTGCGTACAACGAGATGACAACCGTATTGACGACCATTCGGTTTCCTTGGCGCGGACTGCCGGCATTCGCAACAAGTGGAGAAGCCTTCCGGTACGGGGTACAGCTACCATGCTTCCATGGAGCGATGCGTTTCGCTGGAATCAATCAGCAAATGCTGTTGTCCCGCACAACGATTCCAATAAGCTTTTGGGCACGAAAGTTAGAGCGTTGCGAACGGAGGGATTGATTAGCATCGAAACTCATCGTTGGGCTCAAGATGTTCTCCATCTGGCATGGTAGCGCACGGACACACGTCAGTCAGCTCCGCTCGTGCTCGTGCGCTGCACCACAGTAGCCACACGTTTGAATGGAGCGTTGATTGGCAGGCAGGCCGGGTTCAGCATGAGATGCGGGTTGCATAACGTTAGGCGCTTCTTAGTTTTCATTCGATTCGCACAGCTTCTGCTGCTCCTCGTCGTTGTCTGTAAGTACTTCGGATTGGTTGATCCAATGGCTCGGTGGATGCTGACGGGAGTAAAGCAAAGAACACGTACAGATGAATCCATAATCTGGATGGACGGATGGGCCGAGTCTTACGGTCGACAGCCAGCAACGAATGTAAATAGATTTAATTATAAGAGTGTAACCGAATGAATGATATGTTCAGAGGCAGGCAAAAGTTGAAAGTAGGTATGACTTAAAGAAAATGTGACAGGCCGTAACTTTGCATTGCAATAACATAAATAGCGCATACTTCCAGTAATTATTGCAATCATCAAACTAAACCCAGGATGCATGCGTATTTAGTGTTTTCACTGAACCCTTGAGGATCATTTTCGTTCTGGTAATTTTTCGGTTACCTTTACATTGAAACATACTGTGTCACTATCAACTTAAAAGGCAACGAGCAATCCTCAATATGAAAGGAAATGAGCGTGTCACATATTCATGGAAATGAGGTTATTACCGGCCTATATAGAGATGTTTCGCACAACTGGAATCCCATAATTTATAAAAAGGAAGAATTTGAAGCTCATTTTTCATTCTGAGTTATGGTTGACATCATACTACAGATGATGTGTACAGAATGCAGGAATGTAAAATATGTTCTCGTGAAGCACATTTGCATAATCAATTTTGTGATTGGTATGAAACTTCAATATCTATACCCAGCCATTTGGTTTGGTTGAACCATTACATTCCGCTAACAGGAATAAAGAAATTTATTACAGCGTAGTTCGTTATGATATTACTTTCTCTGGCATCGTATGTCGTGTTTAAACGATTCTTATTCATTTTGTATTCCGTTCCTATCTCTGCGGTTAAATACACTAGAAGGCCCACCCTTGAAGAAATTTTATGCAGCAGAGTGAACTTTTATGAAACATTCACTTACTTAGTTTCTTAGTAGTCTTCCGAACCTACTTCCAGGTTTGGTAGAACTTCTTAAGTACTCAATCAAGGTGTCCCCTGTCTGATCGACCGGATCTGGCATAGTTGGATCACATCCCACAAACTCCATACAAAGTTCTTTTTTTCTTTAAATTTATTTAGCTATTTTGAACCGATTATGTTCGGGATGAGACAAAGTACAAGGTGGAAATGCCCTGATATTTTGAGAAAACCATTCAGCATTCAACAAGAATATATAAAATTATCAATATAGTTTTGTCCATATGAATCCGCGTTGTGCAACCTATGCAACATGCACTGTATTGTGCATACATTTAGGCGTTTATCGCATAATGCTGTTCTAATTTCTTGAAGGGCAGGTCTATCCGAGTTGCATATTTCAAATGCAAAAGGGATGCATTCGAATCTACCCGTTAAAATATTTAAATAATATTAATTTCAATGGCCAAACATAAAATAAAATGTAATGTATCTTCAACTTGAAAATTTTAGAGGATTTTAGCAATATATGAGACATATTTAGCACATAACAGAATTTGGAGCAACACCGAAAGCAGTAGACGCATGAGCACAAGAGCAAGTAGAAGGAAAGGCATTGGTGGAAGGCAACAAGCTAGTATGGTTTGGGAAGTGGATTGGCAAACCTCCGCGGTATTGCAGACCTCTACAGCCCACCGGTGGTCAGTGTCGGGAGTCAGGATCAGGACATCAGCTCGGTCAGCTCTGTATGGTCACCGTTCTCGGTGATGCCCGATTCGTGCAGCAGTGCTGCCGCATGTCGGTCGCGCACCTGCGTTAGTTCCGGTAGCGTTCGGTCGTCCGCTCCACTGTCGGTCGCAGTTCGTGCCACTCTCGTTCGCCCGACTGCCGCTGCACCTCCGTTCGCTCGGCCTCCGTTCGAGTGACCGCCCGATCCGCCCGGGCCGCCCGACGACGCCCGGCAGAGCAGTTCGTTGAACTCTTTCCGAAAATTGTCATTCAACCAGCCGTACAGCAGCGGATTCGAGCAGGCCGAACTCATGCCCGCCATGTGACAGATCGCGTACGCCACCATAATGTCTTGGGTGATGGCATGCACGTACAGATCGGCGAACAGGTTGAACAGGTTCAGTGGTAGCCAGGACACGCCAAAGATTAGTGCGATACTGATCAGCAGGTAGTTGGTCCGTTGCATCCTTCGGCCACGTTCCCGCTCCCGTACCGGTTTCGCTTCGCCAGGCTTCCCGCTCGTGCTGGAAGCAGTGCCGACCACCAACCGGTGCTTTAGCTTTAGGTAGATTCGCAGATACGCTACCGAAACTATCAGAATAGGTAGCACGTACTGCACGCAGAGCGTGAACGCCGAATAGTACACACGTCCGTACGCGATCGGCCAGTCCTCGATGCAGTACGACACATACTCTATACCGAGGCTCGGCAGATTCACGTCATAATGGATCAGCTGTCGGGTGATGAACATCGGCGAGGCCAACACTATCGAGATGATCCAGATACCGGTCAGGATGGCGATGGCCCCCATCAGCTGGAGACTGTCGCGTGTCGGATAAACAATTACCTAGCGGAATGGCATCGGCAACCCGAACTGAGCATTAGGAAATGGTTGAAAAAAACCGCCAGCGTAAACATACTCACTTGATACCTATCTAATGCAATGGCGGTGATGGAGATGGTCGACACGAAGATACTCGTTGCCTGTAGCGTGCCGATCGATTTGCACAGAAATGGTAACCGACCCATGGGCCAGTACTTTGTGAGAATTTCCACCAGCGTCAGTGGCATCGTCACAAGGCACAGAAGCAGATCTGTAACAGGAAAACAATGCAGAAATTCTGTGGTTATTAAGCAAATGGTGTTTTCTGTGCCAATTACCGAGACTTTTGTAGTCATTATGAGCATACCGTTTAATAAAGCACGTGTTCGATGAAATGTCGATTTTGCTGTAATCTACTTAATATACAAGTTAATTACGTTGCATGAACGCACCACTGATACTGATTAAGTATTGTTGGAAATGAGTATGTTTCCCTTTGATTATTTGCTGAGAGCAAACGCTGAGAGCATACACTACCTTGCAGTTGTAGTATGAAAATATTTAAATCACTTTTCACTTTGTAGGAATTTTATTTCCACATTTTTAAATATTTTATTCTTTGTTTTTTCTTCCATTGTTACGTATTTAACGTTGTTGTTTTTCTCGTTTTTGATTGTTTTTCTCGTTAAGTAATTTAACGTAAAAATCGTTAAATATGACTACAAAGCAATTTACGTTACTATAAATATTACTTTTACCATTTTTTTTAATCGGTAGACGGCTTAACTTATCGCGAACTAAATGTTATATAGCCTATTTATTCACATTATTAGATGGTATTTATCACTTTTGAAAATTTAATATTTTTTTAAATATCTTTAAAAAATATGTTTTTGGAACATCAAGTTCAAACGCATTCAAAATTAGTATACATTTTGTGAGTAGATATTTTGAAATAAAAACTAAAACACCAACTCAGAGAACTGAATGTATAAAAATTACATATCCAGTAAAAAAAACGTTCCATAACACCCCAGCAACGAATTAAAAACAAAAAACCATTTTTTTTACAGTTTTTAAGGAATGGAAACATCACCAGTTAATTTCTTTCACCTTTAGTGGCCCCTTTTTATCAGCGAGCGCAAACGGAACTTTTGATTGCTACCCACATCACTGCGTCTGCTTCTTTTCCATACCAGCATCTACATTAGATACACTTTTCAAATAAATTTAAATTATAAAGCAAATGTCCATATAGTTACGACACAAGATGTATAACTCAAAAAACGAACATACAAGAGTTATAAATCCTTAAACAAGTTTACACATGATTTATTTTCTTAGAATTCATGACAGAGTTGTAAAAGTGTAGTTTTAAGAAACTTTAAAGATGTAATAAAGAAAACCCTCAAGCTAAAGTTTTTTTTTTGTGTTTTCATGAATCACTCTAATGAAAAGGTTATTGGGCATGGAGAAAAATAATATTTATGCTTAATCGCCCACATCAATGTGTGTACTATCGTATTCAAATAGTTTACTTCGCAAAAAAAAACTTAGAATTTCTACTACCCAAGGCAATAAAGCTAACAATTTATACACTTATTTCTAACGTAAAGCCTTCTTCTCCGACCTATCCATCGATATGGCGATACGGTGGCTTAACGTTTCGGAATCAAATCTCCCCACCGTACCTTCGCCCTCACCAACGCAACCAGAAATTTGACTGCAAATAGAACGATAAAGCCTCGAAACAGCAAGTGGAAAAAGCGTGCCAGCATCATTTGCATATATTTACGAATGGAAATGTAGGCAATTTTCGTCGAACGTGTATGCTCCCGTCGTAGCAATCGAATTTCAAGAAACCCATCAGCGGTGGAAGCTAAAAGACTGAACACACAAAAATAACCGTATCTAAAACGTGCATGTCAAAGCAGCAAACCTACCGGAAACGGCCAAGTTCACGATGAACATGTTGCGAGCCGTTCGCATCTGTGGTTTCCGTGCGACGGCCAACACCACCAGGCTGTTCCCCGTCGCACCGAACACGATCAAGGTACCGTACATGACGATCAGGATGTGATACCAGGGATCGGCCACCTTCCGGTTGTTACTGTACTGTTCGATAAGCCCCTGCCGTATGTTGGAGCTTAACGTTGTCATATTGTCGAGGGTGAGATTGAAGCGGGTCAGCACGGATTCCATGGTGGATGGGTTGTTGTTTTGTGCTGCTGTCTACGTCCTGGTTGATACGCTGTTCTTTCTTCCTTGTGTTGATTTATTATAATGTTTTTATGCTTCCTTTCGTTCTGCTGTCTCGTCACACTACTAGCCGTACCGGACTGTGCCAGTCAGGTTGGTGCGTTGTGGATAAACCCGACCGGGGTGAAGGATAATACGCATTATCATATCAACGGTCGCAAATAGGGATGGTTTGCGTACAGCTTTCTGATAAACTGTTCGGCGAAGTTGATCAGTTTCGGAGACGGAACATTATTCTGTAAAAAATGAAGAAAACAAACAGGGCCTAAATTTATTGGAACAAAATGAATGTAAATTTTTGTGTAAAATTAAATCATCGACAATCGGTAATTGCATCTCCATACTTTCATTCCCCTCGAAAATTAATGGACCTCAAAAGCGGGACAAAATACCTCATTACTCGTGCTTATTATTAAATTATTTTTAAATTTCCAGAATGAACGGAGAGCATTATTGATACTAAATATGATCCGTTGATTTATCATTCTGGAAAATTCGGATAAATTACGTTCCATGCGAGCTCATCTGCCATAATTATCTGTTTAGCGTAATGAAATAAGACCCCATTAATGCATTCAACCATAAATGCGATTATCTCCATAAATACGATTCAGAGAATTCAAAGATGATATTGAAATCATTTATCAGTAACTGATGATTATTATATTTGATTCAAATGATGCACATCAGAATTAGCATCACTAAATTTCATTTTAACTTACGAAGTGCTAGGGCTTGATGAAATTCAAAATCATGACACTAAAAAATGCGTTTCATTCAATGAGGAAATGTGTAAAACACTGGATTATGGATTTATCATTTTAATTTTCCAGAATATAATTCGCATCAAAGCCTTCTAAAATTTCAAATACTAAATGTTTTGTTCTACAACTAGCGAACAACGCTAAAAATATGAATGTTTGAATGGCATTACAACATCGGCAGGAATGGATAATGAGTTTTTAGATGTGTTTCCTTACAAATTATTTTGTTACAATGGATATAATGAATGTGTTAATATGTATTTTTATTAATTAAAACCGCTCAAGGCTGAAATAAAAACGAGTGAGGTAAATTTAGTTTTTCTTACAGTAATAAACTTATAGTTAAACCTAATTTATAATGCAATTTACATTGGTTTGAAGACATTTCCTTCTCCAAAACGTATCCCAGCGGTTCTCGGCTAGATATATGGTAATAAAGTACGATTATAGTAAAAATAATCAATGTACAGATGTACACATTTTTACAAGTTATAAATTGTATAGATGTACTGACTGTTGCGTTCGCACTGGTTGCAGAATGTATTGTGTTACCTTTACCATCAAACGAAAGCATAAGCTGAAGCAATTTTCCACAACAATACACTTAACACGATAATCCCATGCTTAGCGTTCACTTCGTCACTATCCTTTCGGGTTTGCAAACAGCAACAAGCGTTGTGTACTTAGCGTAAGAAATTTCCAAGACACTAAGAGCCTGCAGCGCCAGGTGAAGATTTGCTGCTAGGTAAAGCGACCAACAACTAGGATCATTCTGCCAAGTGGAGTCAGAGGTAAGGCAACCGAACGATTGAAAGAATTTTATAGCAGCAGATCCTGCTACCCAGCAGACATCGCTCCACACCGGAGCACATCGTTCGTTCCCCAGGTGGAACGTGCTCGTTCATCTCCATGATGGCGCAAATAAATGGCGCCATTACTCATATCGATACGGTATTACATCGAACTGACTGAACGGTGGAATGTTGGCAGTGATTTAACCGTGTACGTGCAGCCAACGGTGCTACCATTTGGGTGAGGTTAACTTACGTTAGCTGCACATAAAAACGGCACCACTAAAGCTGCTGCATCACGTACAGGTAATGCCATTTTCACCCAACGTTCCGTTTTCTTTGGCTGCAAATTCCCTCCCATGGTGGTCATTGCACTACCAGATATAAAAAGGAACACCAGCGCACCCCAAAAACGGAAGAGCGATAGCTTTTGATAACAGGTAATGTGCTGGGTAATGTGTAGATTTTGTTTGAGAAGAAATGATTATAAAAACGTGCCTGCGCAGATTCTAGGAACATGAAAATGTTTGAATACAGTGGTTAATGATCTTCGAATGATATGCATAGCAACAAATAGTGTTGAAATGGCTGAGTTGTTGAAAAATTTCTTTGATGAATATGTAAAACCAGAATCCTATTACTGCAGAAATTATTTAAATTCTAAAAACGCAAAAGCAATTTCTTCAGAACGGTCAAGTAGTTGAAAGGGCATGTATCACATCTCATCAAGCTCAACTATCTATTCCAGTGGTTTCCAACCAGTGGTCCAAAAGAAATTATTTAATCACCCAATGATCTTTGACCGCTGCTGGCAACTTTGTTGTACAGCTAGTTTTTGGCGTTCTTTATCTGTGGGTGTTGCTGGAACCTTGGAAAACTATTGCAAAATGACCTTTAAGGTAGTGTTTTTAATTTTTAAATTCATAAATTATCAAAATGTTGCTGGAAAAAACAAAAATAAATAAATTTAAATTGGACAGCAACAAAATTGTTGCAATTTTTTTGGTACTGCAAAAATCTATACATTTCGCCTGCAACATGTTGTTAGCAACATCTAATAGAGTCAGTCACCGAGTTAGTCTACCATTCGGTTTAACACTTTAAGAGCCTAGGAGAGCGATTTTGCTTCCCTTTTGAAAAATAGCTAAAAGCAAAAAGAATCAAATGGCTTTCCAGCAAAATATTTAGACCTTTTTTGTGCTGGTATATCTCTATTGGAGGAGTATATCTTTGTTGTATGGATAAATCTCAATAACATCTCGAATAACCACATAAAACGAGCTTTTCGCCAGAATAGACTTTAAAAAAGACCAGTTTTAAAATCAATTGACGATTTAGTCACTAAGACAAAGGTTACGTAGGAGATACAAAGCCAATCAACTAATTTGCCTAGTTGCGATGATTTTAAAATTGCAGGAAAATTTCAAACTTCCAATTCATTGTTAATACTAAAATGTATTAACCGATAAAACATTCTAACTCCTTAATCGGCCAATAAGCCCCTTCGTCCGAATTCCAGAAGAAATGGAACATGATGAATACATGTACAGTAAAAATGGTCCGCGGAACTAAACAGGTTGGGGAACACTGATTTAGTCATGTGGTAAAAATAATGTCACCAAATCATTTTACATGGATTAGCTAGGTGGCCGAGGAGATAAAGGCGCCGGAGTCAAACGGCAGGATCAGGGATCGAATCCCAATCGGACCGTTCCCCCGTAAACTGGACTGACTATCCTGTTGTGGGTAAATTCAAGTCAAGGAAGCCAGAAATGGCAGGCCAAGAACTCTCGAGCTTGTAGAGCCATAGAAGAAGAAGGAACCATTTCACGATACACATGATCTAGTGCATGGTAGAGGTAAAAAGAGAGCCATTTTCGTGTGAATAGTTGTTCAGCAAAATAGATAAAACTTACGGTGTGTAGCACATTCTCTTGTTAACCATCTCTATCATGCGAATGAATCACTAAGTTCAGAGCATACTCTTTCGTTTTGCTATTGATTAAACTATGCAAACTAACTCACTCTTATTCAACTGTAAATGCAACCATTACTTCCAGTGTAAACATTCACATTCCAGCTCAATTCGGAATGTTGCAGCTTCAGTCAAGCAGAGGCTATTCCGTTTTATTTCTCAGTGGTCATCAGTTCGAACGTGCCTTTTTATTTTTGTTACTGTGCCTGGTTACCCTTGGGAGAGGGCAAAATGTTTATGTACTGTGCAGTGATTTCGCTACAATAATCAGTATTCGAGCAGCGATTTACGATCCATTCGATTAGAAATCGATTATCTCGGTTGAAATCGTTGTGCGGGAAAAATACGCTCTCGCCACCTTCTTTTTTTTTGCATTTCCTTTCACTCTTCACTCGCTCTACGAACCGTCATGCCGGAAGTGCGTATCGTCGACCATGCTAGGGACTAATGGGGCAATCGCCCCTGCTGGCGCAGCTAGTGGAAGTAAGCTCATAAAATCGACTGGCAGATTGAGTGGAATCCTTCGATAAGGTGGGGACAATTTTTATGGCCCTTCCAACATGGGCCGCAAGGTTTTATATGCGCTCCGATCCTATCAAACGATCCGTACCATAATCGATGACCCATTCATCGGAGTACATTGCGTGTATGTGTGTGTGTGCGTACGTGTCTCCGCATCCTGAACCAGACGACGGATCAAAATACTCTTCGGTGTTATTATTTATTTCTCCATCCTTCGTCACGAGAACACTTGGTCCGTTGTCAGTGTAATGGGGAACACTGCATGGAATATTTTTATGGAGTTGTCCTTTTTTTTTTGCTCTTCCTGCGTACACGAACATCATTATGATAAACTGTCACTGACATGAGCCGCTTTTCATGCGGCCCGTTATCTGGCTATCTACCCTTGTCGGTTTTTTAAAGTAAGAATTAAAATGTCAGCCACCAGATTGCTGATAAGCGGATGAAGGAACATCCGCCGACATTGTTTGGTTAATCTATTCCAATAATTTTGCCCAACGCATGCCTCTGAGGGGAACGTATGCGATGTGTAATTCCGATACAGGGTTTTTATTTCTAACAAATCATGACGTCGTATGAAAATTCCGAAACAGCTCTATACATGTGTGATCTACACCTACAAGTCTTTAAAGCTGGTAGCGCTCAACAGTTCATTTAGCAAAGACACGTTGAGAAGTACAGAAGGATGCCGATTAGTCGGACGCATTATCCGTGAGTTTAGCTTTGAAAAACTTCCCCCACTTCAGAGATATTTTCACCCATTTTTACGAAATTTGATTATAAAGAAGTTTACACATTAAATTTGATCGATAAATTATTAAAAATGGGGCGGCCCGGTGGGGTAGTGGTATCGGCGCTGCTCTCTCACACGACAGACCGGGACCAAAATCCCATCCGGACAGCTCCCCCGTAGCAGTGATTGACTATCCTGCTACGTGGTAAACTAAGTCTAATACGGCCAGGCCGTCATACAACAAAAAAAAAAAAAAAAAAAATTATTAAAAATGGCTTTTTTATGAACTGAATATGAGTTTTATCGTTGGTTTTATCTTTATCTTCAAACTATGCATTATTAACATATATTTCACGTTTAAATTAAACGGTCTTGTTATCCGTGGGAAATCGATTAACCGGTATGTGACTGGTCCCGAGTAGCCCGGACAATCGACGTTCTACAAACCAAGCGACAGTATATCCGAATTAGCCGAGACAAAACCCGAAAGTAACCAGAACTATATTTGATTATTTATTGTAGAGAGGAACAAGAATATTGGGCACCATGAAAAGTTATGTTACTTTAAAAAAATATTATTTGACATATTTTTTTTATGAAAAAGATTGATTAGATTTGTTAGATTTGTGGTAATTCTTGAGAGAAATTGGAAATATTTTCCAACCAGGAAACAATACTTTTATATAGCAGATTTAAGAAAATGTATTCAATAAAAATGAGAACAATAGAGGATATCAAGGAAATGCAAATTATCGCGTAGAAAAAAATGATTCAGTAAGCATTCGGGTTTGAATTTTAAATTCGCATACATAAGGAAGATGAATGTAAACGTGCAAAGTACGAAAGGCTAATAAATAGGTCCAGTAATAAATTACGTGAAAGAGGGGAATCGAGATGAAACCTGTTACAAAACTAATGCAAACTATTCGAATCATGCACGATTATGGAGATTTTTCTAAATAGGGTTATTTGGCTTTTCTCGTATCGCCTAACTTTAGTGCGTTGTTAAGTACAATCGATACTTAAATATAAGTTTCATATCAATATTGTTTTTGTTTAGTGTCGAAAGTTGGATGAATTGCACTTACATTACGTTAAATGCCTGACAGCCATTGTTCGGTAAGGATCGCCAATAAAAGCGCACAAATTTCCCTATCTATGACACTAAAAGCTTCATCGACGTTGCGACTGAATCGACCAAACCTAACCACACAAAATTCTACTCTCGACAGCATTGCGCACAATTGTGCTCGTGCAATAAAAAAAAAGATGTGGAAAACATCCAAATATTGAAACATAAATAAAACTCGGTCGGTAAAAAAATGCTCCCCCGTTGCATCCGATCATGCCGCCAGCGGCTTATCGGGACCGTGCCACAGTTAACATGCCACCATATTAAGCCGTAAATTTAACATCCACCCAAAGGAGGGAGGACACGACACACTCTATCTTGCTGGGGTAATATCTGGAAAGTTTGTTGAATAACCTCACGCCATAACAATTCAATCAGCTGTCGGTGTATAAATTTTGCCATCCGACCACCCTCTGCACAGGCACAGAATGCATTGGGTTTTATATTATTTTTGTGATTCGTGCGCCCTTCCGCACGTTTCATGCTGCCTCGTTCGTAAGCAATGCGGACAAATGTGAGAGCTTTGCTAGGAAATAAGGGGTAGCCATCGTCAGTAAGCCGCCGTTGGCAGCGTAGTATCGAACAAGCCATTTTTTAACGATTGTACCCCTTACCGGTACGATTATGGTTCATTTTTACTGGCTACGGCGACAGAGGTTGATATATTTTATTTCCCTTTCTCTGTGTATCGACCGCCTCTGCCGGTGTTTTGTATCAGTCTTTTTATACAGTAATTTCGTTCAAGCAACATTGTGTTGAATGAATCGGTTTCAATTTAAAAACGGTTCATGTTGAATGAAAAAATGAACGACCGTAAAAGGGGGATATAATGAAAATATGGAAAGTATTTTTAAGTAGGTTTCAAGTGGAATTATATGATATTCTACCACATTTATGCTAAATTCCGCGAATAAAGTGAAAGATATTGCTTTGCGTGGATGCACCGTTGGAGCGAGCAAATTTATAGCACTTTCCAGTTTATCTCTAGTGCTCTGTCCCAATCCTCACAGGAATAAAAAGAAACTCCTCAACAAAATCAACTCGTAACGCTGCGGTTTGAATGGAATTCTTAACGTGAAACTTTGGTAAAGACTTTTTCCATCCCGCCATTCCAATTTATCATGCCAATCTGTTAGGGTTGGACGAGAAAGACATACATATTTTTTTAACCCTGACCTTTTCGTTCATTTTACATTCATGCCTTTGTTCAGCTTGCAAGTGTTTGGCAGTGCAGTTGCTGCATGCAGTAGAGGATCAACTGTTTATGTGCTGCCTTTGAATTGTTTTGTCCAATTTAACTTCCCGCTCCTTCGAATGGTTACACTGAAAGCTGTTCATTGAATGCAACGTAAAAGTATAAGCTGCATTATGGTAATGAGATGAAAATGTCCACCCAACAATGACTCCCAAAACGGATGCATTCTTCCATAGTAGGGATACTACTAGCGTCCTTTTGGGTAAGAAGGTTTTTACTACTGCATTTATGATTTCTTATGTGAAGTATAAACTTTAATACGCCCGTCCATTATCCACTATTCATACTTTTGATGTGCTTTAATATTTATAGGATTTGTTTGTCCTAAATTTAAATATTACCTTGTGTCGTGTATTTTTTTTAATATGAATTACTTTAAGTCTCAATTTAATTAACGTTTTATGATTCCTGATCAATAAAAGCACTCTATTTGCACCGTAATGCTCACTATCTAATTTATTTTAGGCCAATGATTTTAATCCACTTTGCATGGCCGTAACCCGGTTATTGTGAGGCTTTGTGCGAACCATCGATTGGAAAGTTCACTAGTTTCTTCATCAAGTGTTCCAGTTGCCGTTCAGCCATTTTTCTTCATCGCCCATCGTCCCCGCCCCGCATGGTGCATTATGCCGGAACGCAAATCGCTTAATTAAATTTTCCTCCATTACTAACTTTAGAGAAACACTCCCCCCCCCGCCTTTCCATCTTCGTTGCGCGTTCGATACATCAACATTACCGAGTTTCATCATCAATCTGCATTTAACAAATTATATCACACTCCCGCTTGTTCATTTCCCATCCGATGGCCGTGGCTGCTGAACGCTCTCGTAAATACAATCAGACACCGAGACACCGAGTAAAATTGTTGGATAAGAATGGAAGGCATCTTACGGTGGTACCGGCAGCAAAACACAAACTCCCAGTCGAGTGTCGAGGGGTCACGGAGCAATGCTGCTGCGGTGACAAAAAGCAATCTCGCCTCGGTTTCGACGAGGAAATTTATGGCTTTCGCAACTTTTCTTTTCACACCACTGTTTATGGCAGGGATGGTACCCGCCATCTTAAAGTGTGTCCGTGCCCGATCAAACTGTTGATATCGATGGTGCGGCTGGTACGAAGGAGTGAAGCTAAAAATTGGTGTACAAAATTCGCTCCAGCTGAGCACCTGGAAGGATGGATGGAATTTATTGGGGAACGCCAATTTCCTGCATACCGTACACTCCGTTTCGGTGTGGCATGGCAAATTTTTCATCAGAGACATTTTCCAAGTTTAAAACTTTGGTTTGAGTAAATTCTGAGGGTTCTAGGAATTTATGGAAACTTTTCAGGCAAATTACAATTATGTAATGCAGCTTTAGGCACACAGTGCATGAAAGGTGAATTATTAATTTCAAATTTACTTCTTACGATAAGCACTGCGAGTAGATGTTTTGTGATTAATTGATTAATTATTTATTCTATCTCTCATCCAAGTTTGCCAACGATAAAGCACAAAAATAGGGAAAAATTACATGGTAAACATAAATTGCGGGTTTAACCATTTGGGGGGCCCTAAGCGGCCGCACTGGTGAACATTGTTCGTGTAATTAAATAAGTGTCATATTTACTTCATCGCAATCAACTTTCGTATACTTATTTATTAGACTTATATTAGGATAAACTTATTCATTACATTTATGCATTACGTAGCACTAAATTAAAAAATTATTACAAAGGGAATAAATATAAAAGAGGTAACTCTTCTCGTTGTAGATAGCTTTATTGTTTTGCAAAACGTTTTCCTTTAAAACTTATACATTTTTGAAACCGATCGAACGTTTCCATTCTGCGTATCCCACATAATTCATGGTTGTTTTGGATCTTGTTGTCAAATTATGTGGGAACCTTTGTGAACTAAACTTTGTTTTACTACTAAATGATGATGAACTCAACCTTACTGTATGTCCGATAGCGAACTAGCATAATCAGGTCACTACCTTCACGAGTTTCGTCGGTATGCGAACGACGATCCCGATGAAACTTTGAAAACCACCGATAAATAGAGATTTTCGATAGTGCTTCAGTTCGATATAAAGATTTGAATTCATCGATGCACCATTGTTTTAATAATTCACGTTCCAAGTTGTTAAATAATATTTTACAAAAATTATCACGAGTCAATTCCATTTAGTTTTGCTGTAATGGCAAAATAGTCGCATATCACCAATAGTTTTGAGGATGTAATTACTAAAAAAAAGTTAACCATTTAAATCCAGCCGCCAGGATGGCTTTAATAACAACGATGTTTCCTGTTCCCGAATTATCGATAGCAACCTACTAAAGGCATGCTGACGTCACCTCGTAACCGATTTGTAACATAATGAACCGTTATTATTGTTCGAATTGGTGCAAACAATCCACACATTTCCACTCTTCACAACCCCGAAACGATTCCAAACCCATTTAACCATGCAAACCATCGCCAGGGCCTAGCGGCATGACAAATTGTTGTTCCGAACAAAATCCATCAGCGTAAGCTGTTAAACAAAATGGCAAACTATTTATCGAGGAAAAATCCCACCACTAATTAGCTTCGCTTTTATGGTTTCCATCATGAACAACCAAAAAAAAAACGACAACAACAAGCCCCATAAAAGCCATCCATTTGCCATCCTCAAGCTGTGCTTGTAAATGCTTGCTTCCAGTCAGCGTGAGACCGTGCCGAACCGAGGATTGTGTCGCGTTTCAGGACTTTTACCTCCCTTAGTAAAGTCCCCTCCCCATGTAGGACTTAGAATACATTTTGACGATAAACAAACAACACACAAACTCTCCCAAACATGCCGATGCCTCGCGAACAAACTGTCAACTCACGATCGCAAGAAACGCGTGTCGGATTCTTCCGTTCTGCGTAGCAAAGTTTCTGTTCCCACTGCTGGACCGGACCGTCGTGTGTTGGTTTTGGGGGTTTTTTTTTTTTGGTTTTGTCATTCGTAAAGTTACTTGTGCCATGGCTGGAGCATTGCACCACGCACCATTTAGCATGGGTGAGGCTTTTTTATCCCCCACACTGGCAGAAAATAAACATTCCTTTGCCGTTCGCTTTGCTTGCTCTGCTTTGTCCATTAATAATGCCGATATTATTGTGCTTGCTGTATGCACACAAAGAACAAGCAAGAAGCGTCAAAAGTTTTTCCTTACCCAGAGAGCACTTTCCAGCGCACCGTCGTAGCGCGAAACCGGGAGCTTATACGCGGCGAATGGAACGCGTTATCATTGAAGGAAGAAAAAAACAACACACGAATATGCTTTGTATTCCGGTTGTTGCTTCACAAAATATAAAT
Organism: Anopheles minimus; assembly: GCA_000349025.1. Lineage (NCBI taxonomy): Eukaryota > Metazoa > Arthropoda > Insecta > Diptera > Culicidae > Anopheles > Anopheles minimus. The sequence continues at coordinate 16,933,930 of KB663832.1, read as the reverse complement.
TTCTCCACAAATTGTTTCGTATAGGGATTTTTTGTTTTTCGCTAGCTCTACTTATTTTCATTTGTTGGTTGTTTTTTTGTTTCTTCGCTATTCACTAAGGACGGCAATCTGGCAACGTTGACAGGGCACGGTTTTATTGTTTCTGTTCCGTTGGGAACGTGTGGTCACATGCTGTCTCCAGGCACCAGTCACCAGGCTGGGTTCGTAACGCCTAGCCAAGGCGTTAGCAATGCGCTCTTGTGCGAGGAGTGGATCACGGGTGGTAAAACTTTTCAAATTAAAGCACCATAGGGGAACTGATCTGAATCTGCGGTCGCTACCCGGCTGCTTACCGCCGTCAACATGCTGGACGGAAAATTAATAACACACTCACCCCACCGTTTGGTGGTGGGAGGGAGAAGTTGGAAAAAATTTCACCCACACTTATTGAACACTTATTGTTGCTGCGCTAAGTGATTCACCCACATTTAACACTGAACACAATTGGCTGTTCACTTCCCGGAATACTAGCAACTTCCCGCCGAGGCCGAGCAAAATCGCTCGGGCACGTTTCATCGCTCAACGGAACAACGCTGGTTGTGGCACGTTTCGTTCACTTGATATTTCCACCATAATTGTGCTACCTTGATCACTGTTTCCCATTTTATTTTTTATTTCACATTAAAAATAAAAACTTTTTTCCCACCAATTACACTGTGGGCACTCATAAATCACTACGTGTAAAACACGATGGAGGCGCCCAGTACTCCGTTCCTTCAGTTTGGCTGCGTCCGTTTTTACACACCCAGCTGTAAGAACACTCGAACCGGAAGCAATCCGTGACACACATCCAACTTCGACCGCGGACAAATCGCAACTGTACAAAGCCGTGTTGCAGATTGAGTGTTGGAACGTGAGGTGAAGGCCAGCACCAACTATCAAATCCGGCATGGTACGGGCCGAACATTTGCCAACCCGAACGCACCGTTTGCTATTGTGGGCTGCGCTTTCGCAATGCGCAGTAGGACGCGGCGGTCGTTTATACCAACGTACCAACCATACACACGAGCGCTAGAGTAATGCGATACCATTCCGTGGTAGCATATGGGCAGATGGTGTTACCGGTAACGTCGATGCTGTGGACTGATTTAGGATCTCGCTGATTGATGCTCTCGTACGCATGGAACCGTCGCACGGTGTAGAAACCGTCGTAACATCCGTATGGTGAACAACCAGCTGCTGACGGGTTGACAAGACAACAATCCGAATAGCAGCCCGGAGTAAGATGCATTGGGTGAACACATACGCTTATTGCTTTTGCCTAGGGCGGTACCAGGGCTCAGCCGTTCGTTTATCATGACCTTCTGCGGTCTGTGTCTCAAGGGTGTGTGCGTGCGTGTATCTGTGTTTCTTGTTCCGAATCATGTTGGTGGCTGTTTTTTTTTTTTTTTGTTACGGCTGTCCGCATCTACCCTTTGGGGCATTAGGAAATACGAGCCCTCGTTAAACGGGGTACGTACGTTCAGTCTTGTTCGCGGAAGCAACGATATCCTCAACGGATTAATGTTGTGCAGAGGCAGCGGTGTGAAAGTGTTGGAAATCTAACAGCCTTGGTTAATGATACGAAAAACACAATGTTCGTGTCACAAGCCAGTAGGATTGGGAACATTAAAATCATTGTATTACGGTGGGATAATTACTTTAGACTAGATACACTGACATGCGATCGATGGTTCGCTAGTTTAAAGGAGAAAACTAAGCTTATAAAAACAGTGCATGACGTAACAAGTGGCCTTGTTTTTAATCGATAATTGGAAAAGTTGAAGAGATAGATGAAAATAATACTTTGTAAAGTGAAAGAGAATAATAAAATGATGTCTTCTGCTATTTTTCTTAGTTTTACGTACACTGCCTGTTACAAATTTTCTTCGTTTCAGATAACTTCAAGGCCATTAGGAAATACCATTGTTTTTGATGCAAAAAATCATTAGAAAAGGATCGGGGGCCGTGGCGATAACGGTCCCAGTCTTCGCACGGCAGGGCCGGGGGTCAAAGCCTCTCATCCAGAATAGTGAAGACTGACTACCAAACTACGTGGGGTCAAGAAGTCTAGTAAGCCATTATATGATCGAATAGGTTGGTACGCAAAACAAGAAGAATCGTTTGAATTACAGGCCTAGTTCAAGTGGCCGTTTGCAATGAAAAAAAACCTATTTTTAATTCCGTACAATTTCGCTTAACATCACATCTAACCATCTCTTTAACTTTCCAATTTTCTAACAAAAAATCAACGGCTTTATTGTGTTGTATCAGACTGCATTAGCGCAATAAACCGAAGAACAAAACCAAGGAGCTTTTAACAGGTGTTTTGTGCAAATTTAATTCAATTTGTTACATTATTTTTATTTGCCATATTTCAGGTGACATGACCTGAAATCCTAAAACATACACATCAATGAACAAATCGTACGTCCTTAAAATCATCATCAGCTAAAACAAAAGCAACTGGCTTCAGTTTAGTGAACCAATACAACAAAAAAACATAAATTTACTCTAGCTACACCGAAAATTCCCATCAAATACACTGCTGGACACCTCTGAGTGGATACGGGCGGGTTAAGGTGAACTATGCACCCCACATAAACATTGCCCGTCTTGCGTAGTTCGGCTCAGCATCAATCAGCAGCAAGAGCACTACGCAAACACTAGAAACCTTCAGGCATTTCTTCTCCGGACCAAAGTATTCGTTTACATCTGGTTTCTATCATTGCTAGGAATACGTACGGCCCACACGAAAATGTGCATGGTATGTTAGGGCAAAACGAGTTAGTTACGGAAATGCTTGGCTACCAGAGCTATCAATTGTTTCGTACTCAAAACGTCCCAAAAATGGTGATCCTACGATGTAGATAAGGTTGTCCCTTGTACTTCACTTCCGGCCAAACAAGCAAACAATCGGAAGGGGTCGAAGAGTGAAAGCAAGAAGTATGTTTCTGTTCAACCATGAATGATTTGTTGTGTTGGTAAGTTGTAAAAGTTTATGGATGTTACTTTGTACATTGCCTAAATGTGTCCAGTCAATGTTTTTGTTAAATTTATCACAACACTCTCCAAACACAATAAATAATGTATTTTGTTGTGTTATATTTCAAATACTCTGAGCTTTTCTGAAGGATGTTTGCAATTTTTCTAATAATCCCAAACAAATGTATTCTATTTTTTTATAATTAATATTATGACAAAACTCATGTAAGCGAACCCTTTATGAACGCTTTGTTGTAGTCAGCTCACTGCTTCGTCTTATTAATATTTTGGACAGTTTAACATCGAAGTATTGTTCTCCCCCTCCGTTAAAGCGGCTCGCTGTTTCTTCTTACAAAATCCGGTACAAGAATGTCATGTAAAGCTAACAACAGGATATTGATGAACGGGCCCCAATGCAGAGATGGCCGCTCCTAAGCCCAGAATGCTTTGTTCGCAATTAGGAGAATCATTTGACAAGGGTCACAAGGTCCTGGCCGGCCCAAGCGAAATCGACAAACATTTCTACTTAACCGAGTGCCTTTTCAAACCCAAATTAATTTCAATCAGCAGTATGAATATTAACAATCTATTCCGAATTGGACTAACAGTGCATTTGGGTGAGTGTGTTTTTTTCCCCTGCCAATATTTGGCCATTTCTGAGCAATTGTCTGCGCAAAAGCTAACCCACAGCGGCGGATGGGATTATTCATGTCGAACTTTATTTAAGCACTGTGTCAAACAAGGGCAGCACCGGTATTGGGGGACCATCCATTTATAACGTAACGCTGCTAGGGTTTGGGGAAGTTGGGAGTTCCTTCCAGCGTTACAATTTGATGCACTTTTTCTCTCAGCTGCATTAAAAAGTGTATTATTTTTGCATAAAACTGATTGTATTAAAAAGAAAACAAAATAAAAATCTGTTTAGGTCTCAGGACACCCGTTAACAGTAAACCTTCTTCAAATAGTTTTTAATAAATACAGTTATCAGCGTTTAAAGTCAGTAATATGTTATATTTCCATTCAAGAGCTACAGACCAAGAGAGTGGTAAAATGCATTTAACATATTTGACAAGGGGCAGTCCGGTGGCCGGAGCGATAACGGCGCTGCTCTCACTCGGCAAGACCGGGGTTCAAATCCCAGCCGGACCGTTCCCCCGTAGTGAGGTGAGGACTGACTATCCAAAGCAGAAGATATTTTTCAAATTGTGAGCTTTTGACAAAAAAAAATAAAATCTTAGAAAATCGACGACAATAAGATTGACAAAATTTGACGTTTGTTCAAAACGACCCATAGTGATTTAAAATAAATCCTGCACCAGTAATGGCTATAGGTAGTTTTTTTTGAAATTTTGAAAAATGTCCAAATTATTGACAGCTCTCGTGGCCTTATACCTTATTAAGCGGACACCACTAATTCTTTGACAATATGGGGAAGGAAGTCAAAAATTCCAATTCCAAAAATTTTTGCATTACGTAATAAATGGATGATCCTTGGTGAGATTGTTCCCATCTTCAACGGAACACGTCACAGCCCAAACCAATTTCGCTTAACTAGCGCTGACGGATGCTGGAATAATGCTCTCGTCAGCCAACCGATGACCCTCGCCCGTTAAGTGTATTTGCTGCAAAGTGTCGGATATAAAATCGAAGAAAAAAAAAAGAATTTATAGCCATATTGTAGACCCATGGGAGCTGGAACTGTGCCGTTGGACTCGGTGCGGCACGAACTGTGCGTACAAGAGAGAACGAGAGAGAAAAAAAAGACCATCTCCAGTAAAGTACTGTTTTCACACGATTTATTCACCGCATCTGTGGACGCTGGACGGAAGCTGCCCTGTATTTTTTCCCCGTTTTTTTGTTTTACATTATATTCGCGTGGGAACTAAAGCATCCTGCGGGAGCTTTTCGATGGCTGCTCGTGGCGATATGCGCGGCACGAGTACAAACGAGTACAAATAAATAATTCAATAAATAATTAAATCAATAAATAAATACATTAATCATCAAATTACTACTAGACACCAACGATGAGCAGCAGCAACAACAGCAGCAGAGTGCCGTGGGAGGGATAGGATTGTAGGATGATGAAAATAAACCCAAGATTGTGCACAACTTCGGTAGTTGGTGCGTACGTGACAAAGAAATCAAGAAATGAAACGAAACGGTATAGAAATAGCAGTGCTTGTGAAAGAAGAAAGGAATGAATCAGATAGTGCGTTGTAAGGACAGAAAGAAAAGAAGGCAACAGACAAGCTTTGGCCCGGGGCCAAGAAAATACTAATAGCGTTAAGTATCAGACAAGAGGAATGTGAGACTAGAGTAACAGAAGGGAAACCCAGATTCTAGGAATAGGTGTTGCGCTCACTGTACGTCAGATTCGGGTGCCGTCTTTTAAAGGATCTAGATTTTATGATTATCAATGGCATCGAGGAAGCTGTAGCCGCTGTACGCCCGGTTGCTGGCCCAATCCTTGCTGTACGCATTGTACGGCGAGGCCGAATAGGATGGGTACCCTCCATACGCGGCATACGACAGTTCTGCAATAAATGTTGCGCTCAGTCGAAACGTTTGTTGTTGAACGAGTGGAAAAAAGGGCTTCGGGACCACTTACCAGGACTTGATTCGCTCGAGATGTGGGAATGGGCGTGTATGACGTGCGGTTGAATCTTGCAAATGTTCGTATTGCGGAAGAAGTGGAAAATCAACAGCCCGCCAGCAATCAGCAGCACCTGTATGAGTCCCACGCCCAGCAGAATTGGCTTGAGCAACAGCTTCAGGTGCACCAGCTTCAACATCACGGCCAGCGGTAGGATAAGGCTCCACTTGCGCTGTTTCTGCTTCTTGCCGCGTGCCTCAAAATCATCATCCGCCAAAAACCGGGCACCACTTTCCGCTCCCATGCCCACCTGCACGCCATGGCTGGCGATGAAGGTGTTCAAGGAACGCTGCAGAAATTTCGCACCCCGGATCAATTCGCTATCGTACGCTGTGGAAGAAACACGAAAAACATATCACCAAAAGGCGTCACCGAAAGGTTACCATTTTCGCCATCTTTTTTTTTCGACGTTCTGGCCAATTTCCCACTTACGGTTAATTTGTCGCGCCTCCGGGAACACATCGTCCTCCTTCGGTTCGTTTAACCGGACGAGCTTCAATCCGCCGGTGTTTTCGACGGCTTGGTTCTCCGCCGCAAACCAGTTCATGCGCCCAGTTGCGAACGACCAGAGGTAACGTGAGAAGCGATACTTGAAGCAGGACAGCAGCCGCTTCGACTTGTAGCACTCGGACTGGGTGTTGAGCACGTAGTCATCCAGCTTGGTTGGTGTAGCACCGGCACCCGCCGGGCCAGGATCTGGTTCGCCGACCGTACCCTGGCAGACAAGCGCCAGTAGCAGCAACCCGATCGCAATCGTACCGTATCCTTGCGACATTGCACGTCCGTTCGATGGGATCTTCAAACAACCGTGACACTTGACACTTCGCCGCCGAAAGTACTTGGAGTTTTAAGGGAACGCTATCACACAAGGTCAAACGCACACACACACACGCGCGCGCACACACACACGCACCCACACACACACTCACAGCACAGCTGATTAAACCGGTGTAGATCGCTGTGCCAGCTGGACGGGACTGTACGATGCGCTGACGATGGATGCACTGTGACTGCAGCTATCCAAGGCCATCGCTTTTATACAACCAGCTCGGGTTGTTGCGGTTTCCAGGTCAGTGGCCAACGACACCGGGGTCCGATTAGATCCTCGTGCCACGATCGCGTATCACTTTCCCCCCCGGGGGATCTAATTGTTCGCCCGTTCCTGTTGCAATTCCTCCGACCGGGCGCCTTTTCACTATCGATCGTGCGGCGCCCGGATAGCGAAACGGCATCATTACACACCGCCCTGTAAGCGTACCGTCCGGTTTTGGCGTGTGTGCCAGTATGAATGAAGTTATGCAAATGAAACGGTGAATGAAGTGCATATCAGCAAACAACGCGTATCCACTTTTTCCGATGAAAGGCAAATAAATTTGCTGAAATAAAGTACAAATTCGCAGTAAAAGGGTATCTCACCAAGGAATACGGTATTGAAATAAAATAAAACACCATTCGCATGTAACCTGATCACGGATAAATCGTTCCTGTTTCGTGGAAAATTCTTCATAAATCGAGCACCGCGAAACGGTATCAAATAATGGCCAAAGTATCCGATCCGGATGTTGAAACGCTGTGGAAACGCTCAATCAAGCAATGGTACACACGCTACGAGACATATTAATAATAACTCGATGCTGGTGCTAACATTGCCGGCATGCTTTTAATTCGATTTCCTACCAATAACACGTGGAAATTCCATTTCCATCAATCACAAAACGAGACTTGTACGACGATACGAAACCGGTAATGGGTATTCCGAAGTCAATCATGAAGTATGCGTGTGCCTTTGCTTTGAATTGCCATTATTAAAAATGGTGCTACACGTGTTTATGGGAATGTTGTTACAATTTTATGCGCCGAAAAACATAGAAAGTGTCGGTGAAGCAGTAGAAATTTCACCGTAACTATTAAGACGTTCTTTTTTATTTCTCGCTCTCTCTCTCTCTCTTTCTTGTAATCTTGTAATCAAGTTAACCCCAATTACGTGCACACTTCAAAGGGAACGTTAGCAGTTTTGAGTTTTGCAAAATGTTGGCCGATGGAGAGCGGGGAGGTTGTCGGGGAAAAATGTTTACCTACACCCACCCAAACCACGGATACACGAGATGGACGCATTTGGACGCTGAGGTTACCAACTTTAGCAAAACACCAATGGCAAAGGTCGTTAGCAGACTATCTTTAGCGCCCGTTGCCATGAAATGATGCGGTTAATTATTTACTTAGAGCAAGCTCGGTTAAATTTATGACCCGCTACGAGCCGGAACGAGCTCGGACGGCTGAGGATTATGATTTCATATGCCACTATGCGGCCAAAACGGTAGAATGGTTTATGGTACTTATCGTGCTCTTTTCAGTATTTGACGGTGAAAACCGTTCGACCGACGTCAAACATATCCTCCCACTTGTGAATAATGTGTGCGATGGTTGTTTTGCTTTGGCGGGGAAAAAACTTTACAAAACCATCTTTTATAAATTTCCCATTAGGCAATACGATCCGTCACACGGCTGCGGATGCCAATGCCAGAAGTGGATCTTCGATTGCCTTATTATGGCAGCCGATAGTAAACCGATTCCAGCTTCACATGGTTTGCGATAGGAGGTGCGATAGAACGTTCTGCAGGTGGTAGAGCCAGGCATTTTTGCTACTACGAATAACAGGCAGGTGGTAGCTAGGTTGGTTTTTTCTTTTTTCGTTGCTTATATCCTACACTTATGACCGGGATCATCAACCGGCTGGTGAAAGTGGCCTGCAAAGTGGAAACTTTCTTCCAATGCTGCCATCTTGCGTGAATGGGATGGGCCGATGAGTTGTCACAAGGATGGTAAGATATTTTGCAAAACGTTTTATTAACTGATCAAGCTACATTTTGTGTGAACATTTCTTTTTTATATTTTTAAATAGTTTAACAGAACGTTGAAGGAATTTAATGCGGGGCAATTAATTTATATGTGTGCAAATGAATCAATAGGGAGTTTCAATTATATCGGACGATTTTTTCGATATGAATGCTCCATATCACCATATTAGGTTTTAGCACTAAAAGTAAAATTAATAAAAAATACAAAACCACTTTAATAAAAATATGGTGTATGTGTTTTTATAGTTTTAATGAAATATGCAAATTGGTCTTCGGATAAAGTTATGAAAAAATAAATTAGACTAGTCATGTGCGCGTACCACAACTATATGGACACTCGTTTTATGTGATAGATTTAAAATTCTTAAGAGATGGATACAAACACTTTTCCTCTGAATTGTGTTACATACAAATTCACATCTTTCCATATTTTTCTGAACAGAAAAACTGTTTTAGGGCCTTAACATAACTGTTCAGAAATAACCAAGTAAGGTTTTTTAGGCACACTTTTATTACAATGCTGGGCAACGCGAGCCAAAAAATTAGCCTTGCTCTCTGGTTGATATTTCTTACTGGTCTGTTCTCACCGCTCTCTTCGTGCTTTTATCGGGCCACCGCTCGTGACCCTATCGACAACAAGTGTCGGATACAGCGGCACTACGCGCGTACCGCTGTATTCCAACA
>KB663832.1:16817475-16918505 GCA_000349025.1 Anopheles minimus | reverse complement strand
TTATGTGATAGATTTAAAATTCTTAAGAGATGGATACAAACACTTTTCCTCTGAATTGTGTTACATACAAATTCACATCTTTCCATATTTTTCTGAACAGAAAAACTGTTTTAGGGCCTTAACATAACTGTTCAGAAATAACCAAGTAAGGTTTTTTAGGCACACTTTTATTACAATGCTGGGCAACGCGAGCCAAAAAATTAGCCTTGCTCTCTGGTTGATATTTCTTACTGCTCTGTTCTCACTGCTCTCTTCGTGCTTTTATCGGGCCACCGCTCGTGACCCTATCGACAACAAGTGTCGGATACAGCGGCACTACGCGCGTACCGCTGTATTCCAACAATAACAATATGGACACTTCGGAGATATAAAACTCACATGAGGTTTCAAAAATCGTTAAAAATTACTACAATGTTTTTTTTTATGTTTCTTACACCGATATACATTTTTGACGATTTTTTAAAGGTTTACTTAACCTCAATTTGAGTTGTTATAGCTTGTTTTATCATATTACAGCAGTTTATTTGTAATACTTTAATTTTAGTATTTTTAGTCTAATATGAGGTAAATTATGTATGATTATCAATCAAATTAAGTATATATGTTGGTAGTAAAAGTTCTTAGAGTAGTAAGGGTAAAAAAGTGACAGGAACAATGAAAAACGGACTAAGAATTTCAATAACGATTTTTTAACACAACCAAAACCTGTTGAGCTGTTTCTGGCATAGTTAACGAATGTAATCATCACCTGCTAATTTTTTTTCCTACAACTACAAACTTAATCATAACAGTCTCCATCGTAAAGTGTACACAGGCCCTGATCAACTCAACCGTTCACTATGCTACCTTTTAACCAATATTTTAATTTAAACCGGACAACATGAACCACAACAGGCATCAACTTTCTGCGCATCCCTGTTAAGCCAGACGAATGCACCCGAAGGTGTGTATCTTCATCTCGTTTTTTTTTTTGCATTGGAATGCTAATCACTGGCGACACGCCTGGCAGGCGCAAACGCCCTTTACCAGTGACGGTCACTGGCCCAATCACCAACTGATCTAGTTCGCAGTTCCGCCTCGTTCGGGTGCATGTGCACACGTGCAATCAGCGGCAGCAATTATGTTTTATCTGACACTTATGCGATCAGTACCGGAATGCATCTACCGCGGGGATATAGAAAGCTCAACAGAAAAAAACACCACGAACGAAGCGGCTGCGTTAAGGTGGAAGTCCGCGGGATGGAATTAATCTTCAACGTATGGGTGACGACCCTGGGCCCAGGGACCTTGACGATGCCGGTGACGAGGCCGTCGTCGTTATCGTTATTAACCCCGGGTGCGTCTAGCCCTATGCTGCAAGAGAGAGCGCTACAGCAGCAGTAGTGTGCAATTAGCATAGTATCACTTTTTAATGAGATTAATTTAAATGCATCCAGCCACGTGTGCGCCATCACAGCAAGAACGTACGCATGTGGTTGTGATGCTGTGCCGGATGATGAACTGAATTAAGTGAAACCGGACATGATTGCAGCGGAGTAATTGTACCCATCCGCCCGGCCATGATTGATGGATGGTAAAAGTATCTCCTTTTTTTTCTCATGTTTTCACTTCGAATGGCATGTCGGGTGGTTTTTCTTCTGTTTGAGAAACTAAAACTATTTGCATACATTTATGCACACTAAACATAGATCAGATAAATCTAGGACTAGCGATGCATTTCCGATTCAAACGATTTCTATAAAAGTGAAACAAGGTTATGGGGTACAAATGCGTGTTAATTGATTGGTCCCCAGCACAACCCACACTCGCGTACTCATCGTACGAATCGGTTTATAGTGAAGTGGGGAAAAAAATCATCAATTACTTAAACAGAAGTGGATGGCTTTACCATCACAGATGGAACCTTTGGTGGAAGCATTAGGGACAAATAAAAAACCCCCTACAGCAATAGTGCATTTCCTATGCTGTTCATCTATTTTACAATCCACTTTTAATGTAGAAGAGCTTAATGGATATGAATTAACACTACTTGACACAGTTAGCAACTGTTATTCGCAAGCAGTGTTTAAAGCGTACTGTTTTTTTTTTTGTTTTGTTCGTTATTATTCTGATATTGTAATGAGCTGAATCATAAAAATAAATAATTTTTTGTTTTTGATATACCAAGCCCTGCTTTGGAGTGGTGATAGCGTTAAGTGATTTTTTTTATTATGTCGAGCATGAAATTCTTAACTTCTCAATGGCAGCGAATGTCGTTGGGATATTGTCATCGATATTTGAGGCACCTGAGGCCGGTTTGGGAAGTAGTTTACTTATTATTTCTAGCTCCTGAACCACGTTGCGCTCCTTCCATAGATAGATACGCCACTACATCTACCCGGACTCCAGCTAACACTGTTTTTTTTTTCCTGTTTTTGGAAACCTTAGAGCCAGCTGTGTCCAATAGTACCTTCAAAGCCAAATCAGCAATCAAATAATCGACAGTACAGTTAATCTACCAGTTCCGATGTCAACTGCTTTCTTACGGTTCTTCTCCGCAAACCAGATAGTTTAATCTCTAGCCCTTTCCAGATTCTTCCATACAGACGCAACGTATTCAACCAGCCATCATTTTTATCTGTCTCCGGTTTAGGACGGGGACAATAGCAACTTACCTTAAATATATCCTGGTCACGAAATTCTGGTTATTCGGTTCCTTGATTGAAACGTAAAGTTTTCTCAACGTCAATTTCCAACAAGGCAAAATTTTCATTCCGATCTTCTATCTGTTATTAGTAATACAAATTCGAATACTCAAACACGTTTTCCAGAAACAATGGCCTCAAGAATCTATTGGGCGGAAAATACGCTGTTGGCTTCGGTTGGTTGAGCAACTGGAAGTGAACTACGACGTTTGCACAATGTCAAAGACTGCTGTAAACCCTGGGTTCGTTTAAATTTTATCAAAGATTCGGACGACTGACTAATGTCATCGCGCAGTCCCATTCCATCAATTTCCGAAACTGTTCTGCTCACTTACTTCAACGGCCCTTGTTCCAACCGGATGTTCCAAGCACGAGAATCTGGGGAATAAAAGATGATTCAAACCGTCTACACGTTTTGACACTTCACAGACACTCAAGGACGAACAACTGTAATGAATTATTAACCTAAACTAAGCCCTTGTGATCGTCGCCGTTTGCTTTTAGAGTCAGGTCATAATGACCTTCACCATGCTCCTCCAAGTGGGCCTGGCTGGAACACTTTAGGTGGATTATGTTGTTCGAACCCAGGAATCGGTCCCGAATTAGCAACAACTGCCAACGAGTCAACTCCTATGCTAGCTGCCTCCAGATACCTCGCTGAACACGTCAAGCACAAAATGATCAACTAATATTAATCAGCTTCGAGTTGACTGTTGCTAATGCTTCGAATATAGGGCGCAGCGAATCCTTGCATCGGTTGAAATTCTTCACTATGTCAGACACATAAGTATCTAGCCAAGTACATTCAGCAAACATGTTGGATAATGCGTTATACTGAGTTGTGCTTCTGTAGCTGCCATCGCTGCTAACACAGGGACATTCGGGATGCTGTCATCACCTGGCGTTCGCATCGGATGAAATTAATTGACGATCTCGACTAACTTTACGTCTGCAACCGGTTCCTTGGCCGTTTCGTATGATTGATGCACAACTCCCGGTGGTCATTCATTTGTTACGGTAGATCGTGGGTGACCAACGTTTTAGGATCTGCATAGTGGCGGCACCAGTGGCATCGTCGTTCCGCAGCCTGTTGACTACCTTCTTATGACCGTCATTCCGGCGGCTGCGTCGGTTGCGTCGTTCGGCTATCGGAATTCGGGATGTACTAAAGCTTACCTCCTTTGTTTAACTAAAATCTTCATAAACCCAGCTCACAGCGACGCAATGAAATCACAAAGGACACACGCTGCTAACCTCGTTAGACACAACACAAAGTTTATTAATTAAATACGTAAGGTTGATAAAATACTAAAACAACGGCAATTGTTACTGTGCGTGCGAATACTGGACGTTTGTTCATTCGAGCACCGACATTTTTGCAAAACACATGTTAAAAAAGGACAATGGTACCGAAACGACGTATGATCTCTAATCGAGTCGCAAGTATCCTGAACATTCAACTTTTAATCCTGTTTAATGACGAAATAAAACTCATTCTAAAGTGACTCCATTAACGCTTACATAGAGAACAGTATAAAAAGATCCATTATTCGTTAGATTATATAAAAAGAGAGAGAATAGAAAACATCTTTCTCGACTGTTTGTTACACAATGAAAAGGCACTTCTCGTTACGCTTCGTTAGTGTTAATTTGTAGAACACTTGAGTGGTTTTCTACTACCGGTAAACCGAAAGCTAACTGTTAAAAAAGGGTCCTACTATTTTTGTTTATAAAATTAGTTTATGCTTTCTTTTTTAATAAGTTTCTTCTTTATGTTTCCCCTTATTTCTATTGGCACATAAGCGTAATTGTGCGTTCTGGTTCTAGGGGACGGGCTTTTTGATCGTATTTTCATGCGAAATGCGCAAACGACGGCGTAGCTCGTTCGGGAACCGCTCATAACACTTCTTGCAGACCGGCTTCTCGTCGTACTCGAAGAATTTGGACTTTTGGTCCAGCTTTTGGTCGCAGATCGAACAAGAGAAGTGATGCACGCACCAGGCCTTGTTCAAGGCGGTGAAAACTGAAGAGAGGAATGCATTATTAGAAGATTAGTGCATAGTTATATGTATATAGTACGGTCGTTTTAGCACAACAACTTACCATCCCCGCCGATAACTTGATTGCAAACGAAGCACAAATTCCCAAACAGCTGATGGTAGTGCGTCTCACAATAGGCCATGCCACGCTTCTCGTAGTGTCGATGACCGAGGAACGGTTTTTCACATTTGGCACATACAAAGTGCTGGAAATACGAGGAAAGTGGAACATATAAGTTGAAGAAATGTTTTGTATAAGTTATCAAATCATTATAGACAGCGTTGCGAGCAACGGTTCGCTTAACACATGCAGGGTTAAAGTAGTTTGACGCGAGAGGGCATTCGCTGGGAATAGAGATTTTGCCCACCGCTCGGCTCAAGGACACGATGTCCAGAGTCGAGGAAGGAATGAGTACCGGTACAAGAGTTAGTTCGGGATGCAAAAACAAGAGACATATTAACTTTTCTATCTAGATCACACGGGAAGACTTAAGATTCTTGATTTTAGGCGATTTTGTATGATATAGTTTCTGAAAAGGGACGTACATATGACTGGCTGGCGCAAATAATGCTACGGTTTGAATGCATTGATTTTTCCTGTTGCTTTAAAATCGTTTAGCAATTATAAGGCAGAAAACTTATAGTTAGCTGTTAGGAAGACTTACATTGCTTAAGAAACTTCTGTTTCATGAAAAATATTAAAAAGAAAAAAAAACTAAATAAGGGAAAAAGATTTTTAGAAATTCATAAAACCTTGAAGATCCAATTCACGAATCAATTACGATTCGTAAAATGTACTGAAGAATGATATTGATGGATCTTCAGGAAATATTCATGAATACTCAAATTTTAATGGGCTGTTTATGTTATTACAATAACACTCAACCCTCAATTCAATTCGTGGAGTATAATTAGTCTGCAAACACAATAACTTGTCAGGACGATGGCAGTTCGCTACCGAAAAGTCTTAATCTAAAGTGAGTAAACCTCTGATTGCGTCCTGCTGGTTGGTTAAGGACATGGAACAAAACTTCGCTAAAAAAAAGAAAAAGGAAGAAATTATGTTAGTTTCAAATGCATTCGTACCTCCACATGCCAGTGTTTTCCCAGGGCGGTAACAACCCGTTCTTCGATCGGACGCCGACAGGCACCACAGATCGGAATACCCATACGATCATGACACCGCAAACAGTACAACTCGTTCATGTCGTTAGCCGCGTAACCGCTGCGATTCTTCACCTCCCGTGCGGACGAATCCAGTTCCGCACCGCAAGAAGTACAGTTGAAGTGATACCCATGGTAAACTTCACCCCGGAAGCGCAATGGTGCATCATCGATAATACCACTAAAAGAAAGGTGAGTAATTGTAAAACAAAAAAATCAACTTTGTAAATCAAAAACGAATAAACAAAACCGATGACTTACTGGCACTTGTTGCACACCAACTTCCCGAGACCGACCTCCTTCTCCTTGCGGTTACAATCGTGACAGAGGGCCCGGTTCTGATTGCGTATGAAGCCCGAATCGGCCAACGGAATGCTGCACCGTTCGCACGTGAAGCACTGCGGATGCCAGTTCGCAGCCATCGCTTTGATGACGCGCCCGATCACGAAGTTGTTGCACTTGTTGCAGCACGGTGCAAACAGGATGTGGAAGTCCTTCTCGCAGTACTTACGACCCTCAAACTCGTAGAATATACCGTCCTGGAACTGGCGGAAGCATTGCGCACACCTAGAATAATCCATTACCGTGAGTTAAAATGTTGACGTCGTTGGATGGTTGAGTTTACTCACACAAAGCACTGCGTATGCCAGAGCTGCCCGTTCGAGTTGACGATGCGTTCGTGTGGCTCAAAGCCCTCATCGCAACGAGTGCAGTGCATGGTGCCGAGCGACATGTTGTTGGTGGTGACGCTGGAAAAGTAAGATAAATATTAAGTAAGTGGCTAGGAAATGAAATACAAACAAAATATAGCAAATGAGTAAATGAGAAAGTGAATCTGGATGGTGTGGTTTTAGAAGCTGGACACACATTTAGCTTATGAATGTATGGTATGATAAGGTATAACATGACGGATAAGGCAAAGCATCATACGGAAGGACCTTGCACTTGTTGCAGAAACAAAAAAATAAAGCGATCTTGAGTTTTAAGCCATTATAAAGCAAGAATGGAAATTACAAAACTATACCACAGTTAAGCCCATCAATTAGCCGTTCTTTACTGATCATACGATTAAAAAACCACGATCAAGCATCATCTCCCAAGAATGATCCATTCCCCCGAAACCGCAATCCCATGGAGAACCAAGCAACCATTGAAAACAGTGAGTCAACCATTTGAATCACATCAGCAGTGGACTCGTACAACAAACGACACAATCATCAACACTACCGTATAACCACCGTGTCACCTTTTCGGAATAGGAAGGAAAGAATAAAACTAACCCGCCGGCCGCCACCGTCTGCAGGTTAGATCTGCCAAACTGTTCCCAAGATTCCATCCTTCTGCCCGGTGTCGTCGGTGTTGCCGGTATGGTCGGCAGGTTCTGATACGTGCCGGGCGACGATTGCAGCTGCACCGCACTGCTGGCGTTCTCGTCGTGCCGTGCCGTCGTCACAGTATGTACTGCAGGCGGACGCGGCTGTGTAGAACTGCTATCGTACACAGTTCTACCGGCCATCGAAGCAGGCGTTAAGAATTGTACATTTTTTTGCCCTCGCCCTGTAGCAGGGTTCGCTGCACTGAAGGGTTCGCTCGCCATTCTTATCGGTGACTTCGGTTGCTGATAATAATTCTCCACCTGGGGGTGTTGTGGGTACGAGACGAAATTGTGCATCGGTGAGCGTGTTGTTGGTGGTTGTTGATTCGCCAAACCCGTTGATATAAGCCGCGGTGATGCGCACTGATTGTCCGCGGATGTCCCATCCAGCGCGGGCCTGGATGGGCGTGACATACTGTCGCTGTGGCCACCCACCGGTTGGAGCAGATTCTCCTTCGATGTTGTACGGCGCTTGTAAAGGTTCGAATCTTCCAGGGGTTTTAATTTAAGTGCACTCATAGCGCTTTTGCGGCGTTGTTTGCGTAACACTTATCACGCTCGTGTGGTGGGCACTTTATGCTACAGTTTTCTTCTTATTCATGAAGAACGGTCACAGCCGTATTGCTATCTTTACGCTAGAGTAGCGAGGAGTGAAATATGAACGCAAACTTTTTCTTGCTGCCGGCGGCAAAACTCAACACTACACACTGAGCACGGTGGCACAATTAGTTATTTCTAATGCGAGCTCTGCCAAATACTGACATTGAGCCCACAGAACATAAGTTTTTTTCTTCTGTGGCTTCTTCCCGCGGGATTAATAATATCGCGATAAACGAACGGTTCCACCGTATTGGCAACCGATAATGGAACACAAACGTACACAGCTGGTGCTCAGTATATGGACACCGTTTGAAGACCACAGACCGTGTGTCGGGTGCTTCTTTATCTCAAAGTGATTCGTTCTCTTCACTATCTGCTGTTCGCAAAATCAAACCCGTTGTTCTGCAGTGCCAACTACGACTACGACGATGCCCTGATGCACAGCACACGCCATACCGTGTGCTCTGCACACAAACCGGGTGCGCCTACTTTTCCAATAAGGATTTATCTCGACGATTGCCAGTTTTCCTGTTTCCGCGTTCGTTTTAAAAGCTTGAACTGAAATCGTGCAGCGAAAAGAAAGTATACGACGGATGCCGATTTACACCATTTATGGCGAAAACAAGCCAACATTACCGTATTGGACGGGTTCCGGGGGAATCGGTTTTTGCTGCATCGCCGAGAGTGTGCATTCACTGCTGAGTGATCTTCGTACGATCGTAGCGAGCAGGAGCAGTTTGTTGATTCAGTCCACTTCGCGGCCCTTTTTAAAGCGTGATCGCGGTTAGTTGGTAATACAATTGTATAAGGGCTGTTTTGTGTGAACGAAAATCGTGCAAAAGTAGCGGAAGCTGCACATTTTTGTGGATTTCTATGATCATTGAAGAGTACAGTGATCGATCAAACAAAAGCAACATTATCCCAATGAATCTGGCACAAGCAATCAACCAACAGACCATCGAAGCGTCAGGTGATTATCATTAAATTTTTTATCACATTTATCGCCGTGTAGTGTTCAAAGTTGAATCAACTCAGAGAAATGAAATATTGTTTAAAACTGCATTTAAAAAAAATTGCAACGCTTTTACGCAGGTGAACATAGCATTGCGTGTCATTATAATAATGCGTTTCCGTTAGCTTGCGCAACTTATTTGCTCCATCGCCCGTGAAGGTGGACCATCTTCCATTTTTGGCCATAATTCACGTGTCAGAAGACACAGCTGTTCGGTAAATGTTTTAGTATTTGTACGTTAGTGTTTGCCGTTGATTAGCACCACACCCAGCATGATCTTGTGAATGATCTAACAACGGAAAGCTTACCCTGCTACTGGAGCCATGGTTCTAAATTTGGGACCTGACGATCGATTTCCGTATATGGACTTTTATTTTGGCTGTGAACCAAACGGGGGGTGGTGAGAGAAAAAAAACACGCTACAAAAAGGTGCAGTGTAGGTGAGTGAATTTAGCGAAACCAATCGATAACACTTGTGGAAAGAATTTTTTTTGTGTGAACATTTTGTCGCGGTACAAACGAAAAGACCTTCAAAACTGGGAGGATGTAGGTAGCAGCACATTCTATATTCTTGGCCCACATCTTGCCAATCAAACCGGACCGTACCGATGAGCTCATAGCCCGTACACGGCGTATACGCACCTCTTTCGGCACCTGGACGGTTTTGGTGTTAATCCAACGAAACGCCGCCTTTCTGCCCGATGCAGCAGCACTATTGATAAGGCACGAGGTATCAACGCACGCGATAGGCGTTTGTAATTCAACAAAAAAATGCACTTTCGGTAGTAAAAAGTTAAACAAACAAAAGCAAGGTCCGTACCCCTGTGCTTGTTGATCTGAACAAAAATTCACGTTTGACACAGCTGTCAAAGTGGCTATAAAAATAAAGTAGCTTGCTATAATTGTGCAATAAAAACATCCATCCGACACGAACTTTTCTTTCCGACATCCGAACTGAAAAATGCTGTTTTGGAATTTCAGCTCAAATCCTTGCTCGGAGAAGGGACTAATTGCATATGGAATTCTACGATTACTTGATTCTACCTTCTTGCATGCAGACAAAACAATGCAAGGCACATCAACAGGGACATCGTTTGTGAAAAACGGCTATCGACAGAATTTCCCAATTCTTATATCATCCACCCAAAAATTCCTTCACAAACCATTCTGGAATGTTATATCCTTATTTATTTTCTACACCTGACGAACGAAACTCAAATAAACAACAACTAAAGGAAAACAAAGGGACAGCGCGCATATGCATTATCTATTGGCTGGTAATTGGTAATGTCCCCAGGGCGTCGTGGGATGAAATTAATGGACACACACACACACCAAAGAAACATCTTTTCACAGGAAAAGACATCCAGCAATGATGACAATCTTCGCAGTTATGATTTTTGTTTGGAAGAGATGATGACGATCTCGTTTTCATTCATCATCACACGGGAACGCAAAGTACTTGACGACGATAACGACGATTCGGTAGCGTCTGATTGTAGCTGGGAAAGAAGAAACTCGCACTGCCGTTGTAAATGTGATGATGGTTGGCGGTGCGCGACGAAACAAGCAGAGTCTTTTGTGTAGGGGTAGAGTCTTTCTCCGGCTTCTCGTTCAATGAAGAATGTGCACTAGATGCGTTCCAGCAGATGGTTGACCACTTACTCTGTTTTTTTTTTACGGAGCTTCTGATGTTTCTGACACAAAACGGGGCCGATGACGTGCGTTGTAATACTTTACGGATTATGTGCAAACGTTACACATCTTTTTAAGTTGTTGGTATAAGACGATGTGCAAAGAGTAGGCTGGAACGCTTTTATGGCCTACCGGGACGACACTAGAAGGAATGATTTAATTGTCCTTCTTCATTCTGGTGGAAGTCATACGGTAGATGATGGAATCGCGACCCGGATCCATTGTGCCGATCACGATCGAGATGGCGAGCAGCGAGAACGCGAGCACAACGCTGAACCACAGAATGATGTTGAACATCACGGGATAGTTGCTGTTATACTTGTCGGCCAAATTCATCGGGTTGTCCTGTGTAACGATAAAAGTTTTTTTCCATCGATTAATCTCGCATTTCCTGCCAAAGCGCATTTGTGACGACTTACCTCAGTCTCTTCCTGCTTTGGCTGTGCCTGACGCTTCGAACGGACCACCGTTTGACCTTCGCTGGCCGTCACCAGTCCAACGATAACCGCACCATCGAATGCCTTTTCCGATGCCGTTTCCAATCCCGCCAACGCGTTAACGAACAATTTCTTCGCTTCCTCCAATGCCGGTGAGTTCGGTTCGTGTGCGGCCAGCAGTGCTTCGAAGGAGACGCGCACAATGTGCACGGTCGGGATGCGGTCAGTCGAGGTCACGAGTAGATCACTCAACCCGTTCAAAAACGCAATCTGGCGCAGGAAGTCCGAATCGGCTTTGTTCGATTTTGGCTTCAAATGTTGCGGCTTTACCTCCTCATCGTCGGGTTGAACCGTGCCGAGTGGCGTGGTGAAGCTATCGGATGATTCCTTCAAGTCGACCTCAAAACTGACACCCTGATGGTCGGCCGACTTCTGGATCAACTCGCCGAGTGCAACGGATCCGGTATTACCGTCCAGCTGATAGCTTTTGGCACCCTGTAAGATGTGGGCACGTGAATAACTTATCACACCGATGCGTCACGCACGTTACTTACCTCGACCGCAACGGAAGAGAGTCCCTCGGCAACAACCACGACGGCACCGTTGGCAGTGTTGAACGGATCCTTTATCACCATACCGTCCCATTCCGATGGCAGGCTAACGGAGTACCCAAGGGCTGCTCCGAACACTTCCGGCAGCGAATCCGAATCCAACCGGCTGTTTCCACTGAATTCTACCGCCTTCGGTGAATATAGCACGGACAATTGATCACAGTTTGCTGAAAATTACGAAGCATAAGGTTTCATCCTTCAATTCTTCTACAAGTAGTTTAATTCTACAAGCAGCCTTCGGTTCGGGGTGTTGTGTTTATGCTTCTGGCTTTAAACCATTCGCACTCTTTATCTTCCCATTCGACAATTGTTGTACACGGAAATCTCGCTTAATTGTCGTTATTTTTAACGGGAATTACTTACCAACTGCAACCAGCGCAAAAAGAAGGGAAATCGCCCGTAACATCTTGCCGTCCAGTGAAGTTATCTGCCCTGCGAATTTGCACTTGTGATCATATGACGTTATTGTGTTGGGCAGAAAATTGATTTTTGTTCCAACTTCCATTCCGTTCCTCACGTGACACTTTGCGCAGGGTTGCTTTGTTTCGCTGCATCAGCTGTCATTCGACACTGCTTGAAAGTACTGGTGAAAAAGCTACACCATACGTACGTTCGAGTTCGAAGTTGGAAGGAAAATAAATTACCATTCTCAAACATTTTCATCCGCCGATAGAACACCCACATACACATTTACTTATATTTATTAAAATAAATATTCTGCCGAACATTTCAAGTTTATAAAGGTATATGAAACATTTGTCGAGCTGATGATAATGTTCTACTACTTCCTGCATACGCCACTGATTATATGCACAAAACACACCATCTGTTTTATCGATTTATAAGGCATCACGGGTAGCATTTTGTCGAATGGTTGGAATCGGTTTGCTGTAGCAATTGTAATCTATAAAATTTGCCCCCTACACCCGGGTGCTACTTTACTTGGTGGCCAATTTTTCCCAACAATGATTACATACGCGCACCGGTTTGCTTGCGTTTGCCGACTGCTGCTGCTGCTGCTGCTGTTCCGTCGTCGATAGTGTGGCCACGTGCTCTGAGCAGCTGGAACAGAATATTCGGCCACAGTTCCGGCAGTGATGCTTTCGCCGTGTCATGCTGAACTCTTTTTCACACGCTGTGCACTTCGAAACGACCTTATCCGGTGTCCACCCTCCGGTACTACCGGTCAGCGAGTCGCCATCTTTATCGGCCCCGTAATGATTGTGTTGGGTGGCGCCGGCCGATCGTTCCTTTAGTTCCGAAATTTGTAACTTGCTTACGCTCAGCTGTACGCCAAGCTCCTCCAGCGTGCGCTGATCTTCCGCCCATTGACTGCGTAGTTTTTCCAGTTCGACATTGGCTTTCCCGAGTTGCTGTGGAATAGTAAATGAAAGTAAGTAAAAATGGTGTATTAAATGCACTATGTACTCAATCCCTACCTTCGAATCATCGGTCAGCTGTTTCACCTGCAGCTGCAATTCGCTAATCACCTCTTTGTGATCCATTTCCTTTTCCTGCATTGCGGTTCGCCATTCGCGCTCGATGCGTAGATCGGCTTCGGCTCTAGCCGCCCTCTGTTCGCTTGCGACCACTTGTAGCGATAACGCTTGGGAGGATTCTTGCAGAGCATTAAGGCTGGCGGTTTCCGAGCTGTATCTGCGTGGAATGAAAAACCATATCTCAATAATTGAACATTTTTACCCAACTGTCTACGGAATATACCAACACGTGTCCTTGAGTGTTTTAATTTATTTTTTAAGTTACAGAATATCTATCTTTTCCAGTTGAATTGAGTTCTTGTGTTTGAGCGTTTGGAGTTTCAGGGTACTTAGTCAAGAAGCGCGAAACAATAAATCCATATCTATATACTAAAGCCTTAGATCTTTTGTCTATTCTGTATACTAACAAATAAACCGAAAGTGAAATCACTTTTGTAGCTCGAAACTATCGTATAAGCCGTCTGTATATAAAGTAGTGTCGCATGCCGAATTTCATGTACTATATTCTCTATCTTCACAATTTACAAAATACTACTATCAACCATGAAACAATAATCGTAAATCGTAGTGGAAATTATATAACCGGCAAGTGACCAGCCCTCGAGTTGCCCGGAGAATCGACGTTCTACTGATCCACTAGTTGACATCGTCAACATGTCCTCTTACGTGTGATCCGACGGTTAAGGCAAAGAAATTACCGTAACTGGAATATCCAAGATAGTAGACTTTTTGTCAAATTTTAATTCAAATTGATGCTTGTAGTCACAAAAATATTGATTACATGAGATTCATATATCCAGATATTTTCCGAGTTTAAATGATAATCAAATTGTTGAAAAAAATCAAATTATGTTACATAGACATCTTTAAAATAAGAATAGTTTTATAGTGTGAAAATGACTCGATCGATTTGATGAACATTTGGATCCTGCAACGAATCCTTGTAAGCTTTTATATTTGTGAAATATGGACAAAAGCGATCCGGATTTGTAGTCCAGTTGTCAACTGTGATTTACACCAAGCCTATCTACTCACGGGTAAATCCTACAACAGGTGAACAACTTGTGGAATTCACGTCGGCCTAGATAGACCACGAGTTGGTACCACAGATAGGCTAAAGAAAAATGAATGCATCGGACCTTTCTTTTACGGTATGTTATATAAGACATATTAACTTTTTTTTTATCCATGTGGAACGGCCAGGCCGTATTGCTAACAAATATGTCCTTGTTGAATGATTCCTTCAGCCCATCCTCAGATCTTCAATTCTTGCCTCCGAGGGGATGATAATGTAATAACTACAATGTAATTGACATTGTCAAACCTTTGTGGAAAATTGATTTATTTACAAGATTAATGTTTCTTTCGTAACAAAACATAACTTTTTTTTTTTTAATCAAATAAGAACGTGCTAGTACAACGTACTCACGTCATTAGTATTGTTACAAACGCGATCGCGTTGCATTGAGGAAGTGATCCTCATTCGTTTAACACAAAACAAACAAAAATTGGCATAACACTGGTAGCATGTATGTAAAACAAATTTTTAATTTTTCAACTAACCAACTAACATGAAACAATAGTTTCACAACGGCGTTGGAACTTTGGTCGATTCCACCACTTTATTTAAGTCCTAATATGTTGAAATAAAACTCAAAAGTCAGTCAGATCTGTCCATCTTGGTAACTGGAAACACAAAAGCGTTTTTTTTCATATTTACCCTAAATTAATCACACATCTGTTGGCTGTAGGTTTAATAAAACGATGCATTTACTTTTATTGTTTTATCATAGCGGCACGCAATACAATATACTGATGTTTCCACCTGACCCATTATAATGGTTGCGCCAACGACATATGCTCAAACTAGGACTAGAACTCAATTCAACTGTGCTTCGGCTCTAAGCATAGCATTGATAGCAAAGGTAATATATGTATGGTAAAGGGGCAGCGTAAGGCGCATACTACGCGAATGAACGTAATCATGTAAGTATATTCAATACCATCCTAACAATAATAAGAAGAACATAGAATGAATTGCATACTTTTTCTCCAGCTGCGAGATCGCACTTGCCATCGATTCGCGCTGCGTTTCCATCCGTGACATTAGCTCTGTTTTGTGCTTCAGCGACGCTTCGCACTCCTACAATAAGAATACGTGTGGAAGTGTATACATGAGTAGTTGATTAACACCGTCATTTATGCTGATTTGCGATTGTTTTTTTTTTGCTTTCTTTCTTTCTGACTGTCCAGATGACGATCGTATTCCCCCGTTAGTATTTCCATCCGCATGCGTGCGTGTTAGTAGCTTCGCGTAGAACCATCGGAACCTTGGATGCAAACAATCCGAAACCTGTTCGTATGACCTGTCAGACACCCAAACCCCTTTTTAAGTCGGACGCGTCTGTTTTGGGAAAATAAACGAAATTTCCACGATCACACGCAACCTCCCACATCTGAACAGATCGAAGATTATTCGTTCGGCAGTTTATCCTCGGGAGCTGGTGCTGGAACTTCCTTGATTTTTTCCACGTTCTCTGCTGACTGTCCGCCAACCGTTCCGCTGACGGTGGTGGTGGTAATATTACCAGCATCCACCTGCGGTGGAGATGATAATCGTTTCTGCAGGTCCAGTTCTAGCTGTTTATCTGCTGTTCCTCCAGCAGCTGGCTGTGGTGTTGCCGTGCTGGGACCTACGGCTGAAGTTGCACCGGTGGCAGAGGTAGTACTAACCGCAGCACCAACTGCAGCAGCCGTTACACCGACCGAGGGAGATTTTCGAAGCTTGTTTGCATTGAATGGCGGAATGGTGCTGATCTTTAGATGCGGTTTCTTGTTCGGCGGCCCAACAAGCCCACTGCCGTACGATCCCCCCGCACCCGATGGGGACGATACGCCGCCACCGGCGAACGAGTTGATTGTGCTGATCTGTGAATCCGTCATCGCATCGCCAGCACCCTTGCGCTCGAGGTTTGACAATATTCTACCGATCTGTGACGCTTTGATCTGTAACCGCGTTACCATCTCACCCTTCTGGGTCAACTCCAGCTCACATTCCTGGTCGGTGGTGATTGTTGGAGACGAAGATAAGAAGAGACACAGTTTACACCCTCGTTTCGTCTCACAAACCCGTTACAGAACCCAACCGTGATTATTATTATCCGATCGACTGAGCAAGCGATCCCTCATGCGGTTCCAATACGACGTTACCCAACCCCGAACCCAATAACCCCTACCCAGTACGCTAAAATTACCTGTAGCTTACGGTACATGTCCAGATTGATCGATTTGATGTCCTCCAGCTGACGGCGCAGTGAAACGATCGTATCTTGCTTTTCGTGAATGTCTTTCTCTAAAAGCTTCATGGCCATTTCCGTTTCCGCTTTCAGCGATACCTAAGAGAAAAGGGGAAGCATTGGAGTAAGACTTTTCCTTTCGAGCGAGAATCAACACTAACTTGTAGGTCCAGCTCCTTCTCGATCTCCTGTCGTTTTTTGCGTTCCTCCGCAAGGGTTTCGGCCATCTCCGGATCGAATCGATCCAGCACGTTCGTCTTGTCCTCGATCGGGTGCCCGTGCTGGGACGCTCTTCGCAAGGCAGCATTTTCCGCCTGCAGTGCCATTAGGCTGTTCCGTGCGATCGCTAAATCTTCCTTCATGAGCGCATTGGTCGTGGTGAGTGATTCGACCTTGGCTTGTAGATTAGCGACCGTGGCACTGTGAAAAGCCGGCGTTGGATTAGAATCTATGGAGCTGTCCACCTTACCACAGCGAACGCAGTCGCTTACTTGAGATGTCGGTTCAGTTCTTCGATGTAGTTTTTCTGGTCCAACACAGCCGTCATAGCCCCGGTGGCACTGTCATCTATGCCACCCGACCCAACCCCACCGTTGTTTTCCTCGTCCGGGCTGTTACGCGAACTCGACCGAAGGTACAGGGAAAAGTCAATCACACCTTGCTGGGAATCGAGATCTTCCTCCTTCACGCACAGATTGCAATCGATCACATTCAGCCCCACGAGAATGCCCACGATGATTATAATCTAGAAAGCAATGTTACCCGGTAAGGGATGGCGTTAACAGTCGCAGACAATGATTGCAGAGTAGTCAGAAGCACCACTTCCTACCTCATCGCTCATCATCAGTGCGTGCGGTTCGTAGTATTCCGCCAGCGAGTCATCCCGATGCTCGATCAGCACCTGCAGATAGTCGGCTAGCTTCTTTTGCATCAGTGCCAACCGTAACCATGCCCTCGCACGGCCCATGTGCGTACGTACGGTGGGCAGATCCCGCACGGATGACGTAATATCCATCGCTTCGGCACAGTATCTCTCGACGCTTTGCAAAATGTCCCACAGCTCTTTCTTGGGACCGAGCAGCCCTTTCTTTGGCTTCAGCCCGTGCCGCAGCACGTGCTCCAGTACGATGAAGAAATGCTGCAGCGGAAGATGATCCGAGTCCAGCATGCGGCCAAAACGCAACGATTGTTCCAGCAATTCTTTCACCACCAGCTTGCATATCTTAACCAGATTGCTCCGTTCGATGGAGGCCGGATCGCGTGCTATTGTGCACCGGACGTACAAAAGGAACGATATGGAAAAGAGAGAGAAAGAGAGCAAGAAACGCATACATGGACAAATGATTGTTTATCATCCTTTAGCAACGAGTTATCTAAACAACAGAATCGAAGTAGACATGTGATCTACTAGGTTGACATTGCATTTTCGCACTACAGAAAACAAACTGCCTTTACCGGTCAAATATCGCACATCTGATTTAACAGATTTTGACCAGCAACTAACACCTACAGGGATAGTGATGCAGCGCACAACACATAGCGATGAACTTTTCCAGATTGATCGGTCCTGAATTGATCTTAGTGATTATTGGCCTGATGGTGAACGGAATGTTTAATACTGTGGTGGCTTCGGAAGGCAGTGCAAAGATGGTCGAAGAGAATCTGTTCAAAGAAAACCATACACCTCTAATGGGATCTTCCTCGTGTATTACAGCTGACGATTTACTAATGATGCAAGCAAAGCGCCATTATGAGGTAATCTGAATGATATTTGTGTTTGGCGGTTTATTCTAACAAAGTTTGTTTTTCTTTGAATATTTTAAGCAAATGATTCCCGATAGGCCACTAAAATTTGAACCCTTAAGTGATGCAGTAGTTATGAAACAAATAGATGTTTTCAATCAGCTGGAAAGCGGCACTATGAAAGCGTTTAACGACACCAAAACTAGAGAACTGATGCTGGTTGCCTTCGCAGATGCTTACGGAGGATATATGTACGGTTATTTTGTAGCAGTAATTAAATATTCCTACTATGGAGGCTTTGTAAGCCACTTTGCCACTAATGAAGTGTTGCGACTTTTAACGAGGTATCAAAACATGCTCGGAATCAACGGTGGCAGAGGTATTGCCAACAGAAGCTGGAAATTATATGATCTGGATCCATCCCATTTCTTCAACCAAATGAATCCTATAAATGAAGCGCATCTCCAACGTGCAGAACAAAATTGTCACCACCTGCCACAGACACCTTCTGGTTCGTTAAATCCAATGCTGGAGATAGATGAGGACACACAAGAAATACTTCTCATATCCATACCCTATTATGGCAACGGAACAGTTTACAATCCCAAATCCAAAAATGCTGGTCGAGTGCTATTAAACTACTACATTGAAATTGTCGGGTGTTATGCCAGCAAGAAGCAATCACTTGTTGCATTTCAGCAAAAATTTTCCGGATGGATAGCAAACCACACTAGGTACATCTTAACGAACGACACCGTACTCTATCCAGCCTTTGAAGGTGTGCTGCAAATACAGAAAAGTGTAGAAAACAAACGTAAACTTCCGAAAAAAGCCATCACCGCCATGAATCAACATTTGCCAGATGATTTTTCGGGGGAAGATTCCAACGAACTCTCCGACAGTGGAAACTCCCGAGGGAGACAAATGTCGACAGTCCAAAAACTGTCTATCTGGATAGGATGCAGTTTGGCGGTGCTGCTCGTTGTGTATATAGTATTCAAAATGCAACAGAATCGAAAAATAATCACCAACAATCGATACACACAAAGACGAAGGAAATCTGCAGAACGACGCAGGAGTTCCCGGGCACGAAAACTATCCAAAAATATTAGCGAAGAAGAGGAGATGATTGTATTCGATCGGTTGCAATCGGATACTAAAAACGATGGAAGCGACAGAAAGACAGCGAAACCTCAGCACAAATTCTCCATTGCTCAGTTGATGCAGCGCATTCGGCCCCGTAAATGGAAATCAACTGCTAAAGAGTACAGATCTATTCCTGAGGAATCTCGCGATGTGGATGCTGATGAAGAATTTAAAGACGATGAACCTCAACCAGGTACATCAGGAATCAATCAGAAGCAGCGATCGCGTTCCTGCAGCTGTATCTCTTGTATCGAACGGGAATCATGTCAAGATTTAGACGAGCCGAGCAGACCGATACGTAAGGTTTAAACAATGATCATGCGTAGAAGCAAAAGCCAAACTAACAGTATGGTAACTGATCCTGTACCTGACGGATTACCCATGGCAAAGGCAGTAAAAGATTGCATAATAAAGCAGCAGTGTAACAACCGAGAATTAATCATAAAAACCTAATGCCAAAACTAACTCAAACAGATATAATATGCACTGGTGATAGAATAAGCACATCCATGTACAGAATTCTTTTGATACAGGAGCTTGCGTCCAGTATGAGCTTGCATGTGTTGGAAGCGAATGTGGAACTGTTTGCCAATCTGGAACTGTTTGCCCTGAAGTCGTTTCTTCACTGTTGACCATTTAATCCTTTGTTTTCATCGGTCCCAAAGGATTCGTGAACGCTTTCCATCCTTTGAGAGTCGTTTGAACGTGCCTATCTCAACACTGCAAATTATAATACGTCCAACAAACGTGCATCAATACAAAGGATTCGTTTTTTAAGTGGTGTTAAACGAACTTTTCAATGATTTTCACAATTTTGGATAATTTCTTTGTGTTGATGGCACGCAGGAACACACACACACACACAATCTACGTGAATAATCGAACTAACAAAAAACCGGGTAAATAATACCACAATTAAATAAAAAAGGGAAAACACGAACAAAACAATTTTGTATCGCTGTGTGTGTGGGGAGGATGAAAAGGGGGTTTTGTTGTACATAAAAAGGCACCTACAGTAGTAGTTAACCCAATCGCGCTCGATAATCTTCTCATCGCATTTTACGTTCTCAATTATACCGAAAGTATTGAGTGCGTTGCAGTCACCGGTTCCTCCGCCTGCACCCCCTCCGCCGCCGCCCAGCGCATCGGCCCCAACGCCGCCACCGTTGCCGCCGCCGCCACCGCCACCGCTACCTGCCTGACCGTCTTTGATATCGAGATCCTGCAGCTCCTTCAGGCAGAGCCATTCGCCATCGACAGTGACGCGAAAGTTGCACAGATAGATTGTGTCCTGGGCGGCGGTATCGCTGACGCTGCCACCACCTGCCACCCCACCGTTTCCGCCGTTTGTACGCAACAGGCCGACCGGGCGGTGCCCATCGCCGGCCGACCCGTTTCCACCGGCGGGGATGGCTCGGGGCAGCGTGATCAGTGTGGTACCCGGTCCGTGATGGTGTCCTCCATCGCCGTTGCCGTTCTTACCGTTGATTCCGGCCGTGCTGCCACCGGTCGACGCCCCGACGCTGCCGACATTGCTGGCGGTGGTGGAGGAGGTGGTGCCGCTGGTGACAGTCGTTTGATGGTGGTTGTTCGGCTGTGCAATGCCCAACGCACGCATTTTGGGCTAAGAACCACAGGACCAACAATCCGGACCGGTAAAATAGGACAGAGTTCGATGATAAGAAATGGAAAGAAACACATCAATTAACAGTGATAGGAGCCAGGAACTCTACGTTGTTGCAAAGCAAGGCTTGACTAGCGTATATTGCGAGAGTTGTGACTTTTGGAAGAAAATAGTTACTTAGAACTTTAGAAAGACTTACTGTCATTTGTGGCAGTAGTATTTTAGTAGCATTAATACTAATGTATCCATCCACTTCTTCTTCTGTGATGCTAAAACCTCGAGAGGTCTTGGGCTCTACTACCATGCCTCCAACTTATCCGAAATCAGGGGACACAGATGGGATTTTGGATCGGTCCTTTCGTGTGAGACCGGTGCCATAATTACTACCCGTCCATCACAAAAGTGCATCCTTAGATTTTACTAAACACATAAAGAATATATTGGAGAGGTATCCAAACCCTCGAATCTCTCTACCTTGCTACGTATTAAACGTATGTTTATTAGATTGTTATACTGTAAAAACAATATTTCTTGCTATAATAATAACAAAGGCGAATAAAAAACAATATCCTATGTAAACAATGATCTAATAAGAGTTTTATATAAAACGAATTGGTGACACTTAAATTGTTTCTTGAAAACGGTGCCGGTTTTCACATCTATCGTGAGTAAATAAAACCAGACAAAGCCAGAAGTGACAGATAGAGAGGGTCTCCTGCACTTTAGTATGCATTCAGCTATCCATTACATAAAGGATTCCACACTTTTGCTCTATTCCGTGCAGTTGTTTGCATTGAAAAAAGATTTCATCAAACGATAATTATCCTTCCGTAATTAAACTTCCATTTGGACCATGCTCTTGACCTTGGTCGTTATGGGAAATATTGGCACAAAACACAGGGGTCTTTTTATGTACAGCAGATTGAGAAAGGGCTAGGTGACAACGATACCTGTTTCATATCACCTTATGTTACTGTTTTTCAATTGCGAAGCAAAAGAATTGGCAAGCGATTCTTCGTCAAACCTTCACCGTTGTATTTCGTTTCTTTTTGTAACATTTTCTTCCAACATCAACGTCCTCTCTGCAAGCTAGCCTAGCCAAGTCTTTTCCGCCGCTCATCTGATATGCACGAGACCACAAACGAACCATACGGTTCCGTCGCGGAGGTGGCCCTGTTTTCGCAAAACTTACAGTGCGATTTACGGAGCCTAGCGGATGACTCAGCAATGTTTCCGTTTTGTCGCTGGTTTTACACTCTGGTTCGATGGAAATATTTTCACCCGCTGGCTTACGCACTTGCCACGGTTCTCCCACACACGTTTACTGCACGAAGCAAAGGTAAGTGTTTGAAGTGAACAGGTTTCTAATACGCACTGGTAAGAAGTAACTTGCGAACACAAAACGACATTTGAAGGAACGTTTGAAAACTGCGAAATATCCGGTGCAAGGCTGGCAGAATTAAATTCCAGCCCAGTGGTTCCTCATTTGGCTTATGTTATCGATTTTTCACCAAATCAACGCTGCTGCTACGCAAACGGTCAGGGCTACGTGGATGGAACAAAACGAATGCAGCGAAAGGAGAAGCCGACGACGACGATGGTTTGACATTTTCTGGACTATGGGATATTGTTTTCCACGACGACGATGCAAAAGCGTAGGACATGCGCAATCGAACCCCCTCAGCCGAACAATGCATCCTTCCATCTCTCGTATTTCACCCCCACGGTTGCAATAGGGTAGTAAACAAAACAAAACCCACACACACATACACACAACGAACGAATAGGGCGCTCAGATTCTTTCTTCGCGCTGCATGACAATGCCGGTGCAAGTTGAGTAAACGTTTTGTTTACGTTTACACCTGTAGGTTTGTAAATGCTTAAACGCAAATGTGTACGTTTTGCATTGTGCGCATAAAGCGAAAGCAATGGATGCAGGGAGGATGGAAATGCGCGTCTTAACCCACTGCGAATATAGAAGGTTGAACAATGTTATCAAGAAGAAAATGTTTAGGTCCACAAAGATTACGTGCAGGATTGAGCCTTAATTGACGGATCACTATCACGTATGATAGCTAGCTGCGTGTCGTAAAGAAGCTCTTGATTATTTCATATATTTCCCCCAAGTGTACCTATGGCTAAACTAAGAATCTTATGCAAAACATATGAAATATGAGTTATCCCCAGGAGTCAAAAATATAGTTATGGAACAAAGTATTGAATGTTCGAAATGCAAAAAGAAGAGAACCTTTACGATCAACTGGAGTGCGTCACATTGGCTCCAAGCAAAATGAAATTTTACATTTATTGTTAACATTGTTTGGCTCTCGGGCTTTACAATAAATCCTTAATCCAAATCTTTACCTTTGAACTATAACAAACTGAAGGAGCCGGAGTTTAAACTAAGCCAAGAACATAAAAGAAAAGGAGGAAAAAGAGAAATAAAAAAACAAGAGAAAAAACAGAAACCACAATTTACAGAGGAAGACTAGTGAAAGGATAGAAGAGGAAAAAAAAAAGAGAAGAAGAAAGTCGGAAGTCCCAAACCGTAGTTGTCCGAACTACGTCGGATCTAACAACACAAACCGTAGGGACGGAAGAGGAGATGTTGACGTTTTTCTGGGTTTAATTCCCCACGCAAAAAAGAATATTTTGGATTTAAGTTCGATGTATTTTGTGGTAATTTGTTGCCCAACGGAGCCCTTGATAACCGCCTATTTCGCCTATAATTTCGCCACCACATAAATACATGATAATTAATACCTTATTCATCTGAAGCATGAATAAAATTAATCAAGTATGGGCTGTTCATAGGCCGAGGAGATAACGACGCTTGTCTTAAACGATAGGACGATGGTTCGAATCCCATTCGGGACCGTTTGCCCGTAATCCAGAAATGTCAAACATCATGACCCCGAGTAGGTCGTGTTACAAGAACAAGAACAACAAGAAGAACAAGAAAGTTAGTAGAGTGCAAAAGGCACGGGAAGAAAGATGATCTTCAAAAGAGGTGAAAACCTTGCCAAACCGCGTTCTGTCCTCGAAACAGGATAGAGCAAGAGACAATCGATCGTCAAGCGTTTTACGGAAAGCAAACCTAGTGAAGGATCTCTCGTATATACGCCTCTATAAGAAATAAATGTGGATTTTTTCCGACGGGGACCAGAGCACAGAGCAGTACTACAACAAATAATTGACCACTGAACGGGGATAACATTTTCCAAAGAACAGAGATCGGGAAAGCCACAAGCTACACGATTTTCAGCACACCACAAGAATCCTGATAGTTCCTGTTGACTATGAAGTTTAGTATGAAGACGAAAGAGTAGTACGTTGGCCCAAACGATAACGAGCGTCGATCCCCAAACGGCAGGATTGGAGAACAAATCCCTTTCGGACCGATTATCCACGTAGTTGCGAACTTGAATATCCAACTCCGTGCTATCAATAAACCGCCTAGTAATCCATTATATGGCCA
The DNA here is from genome assembly GCA_000349025.1 of Anopheles minimus. Classification (NCBI taxonomy): domain Eukaryota; kingdom Metazoa; phylum Arthropoda; class Insecta; order Diptera; family Culicidae; genus Anopheles; species Anopheles minimus. Next base: position 16,894,102 of record KB663832.1, on the reverse strand, counting down.
GCATATGACCAAAATAGGTCGATAAGCTAAACAAGAAGAAGATTGACACGAAGGTTCATCAAAATCTCAATTCGAACAGATAATGATTATTACCTATCGATAAAGTCTAGTTTGCAAAGTGTTTGGAAGATTACAATAAAATCTCGGATTATTACGTTATTTTTTGTTTGCAGTAAAGCTGTTGACATCCAAGCCAAGTCTACATGCTGGACATGGAACTTTACAAGACAAGACCGGGGATCAAATCCCATCCAGATCTCATAGGTGTGAGAACTGACTATCCAACTACGTGCTTATTAAAAAGTCTAGTAAGTTCCTGTATATGGCCCGGCATTCCCAAATTTGTCCGTCACGGCTGGCAAGAAGGGATTCAAAATGTTATCATGTAGGTATTCTTCGGTCGATGCATTTGAGCCGCGTGCCGCACTATATATGACACACATGCATACCAGGCCTTTTGCTTCTCAGTATTATCAGTATACAACGACACATTACACAGTCGTTGGTCGATTGGCAGTGGTATATAAACGTCACCACCCGTAAAGCTCACACACCTTGCAGCAAGATACTGCGATAACACCCTAGCCGCCCTATCGTCCATCGTACGATGATAAAGCACCATCGACGAAGCCGCACATCTGTGCCGTGTGTGGTAAAACCGTGCAACGTCAGCCAGTTCATTCGCGAACACTCGTCCCAGCTGCCCGTGTGTGTCTGCGCTGTGCTACATAACTCCCGGCGAACGAGCGTGCCACCCTCGAAATGCCACAACAAAAACGTGTCCGCTTTAAGGAGGACGAGCTGCAGGTGAAGAATCTACACCAGCTGGAAAGTGCTGCGGTGTACGGTGCATTGTTGATCGTGGTCGGTTGTGGTCTGCTGACGAGTTATTTGGCGACAACACTTCCACCCGCGTTAACGGTGGCGGATCTTGAACGTTCGCCAAATGCGTTTATTGCGGAGCGGGCATGGGCTAGTCTGAAAACGCTCAACGACATGGGACCAAAACCGGCCGGAAGTCAAGCGAACGAAGTGATGGCTTACGAGTTCCTGCTAAAGGAGGTACAACTCATCGAAGCGTCAAAACACGCCAGTCAACAGCTCGATCTGGACAGCCAGACAGTGACCGGTGCGTTTAGCATCTCGTTGCTGAACCAATCGATGTCCAGCATGTACCGGAACGTGCAGAACCTTGTCGTGCGGTTGGTGGGTAACGATCCGGGGCACGCCTTACTGCTTAACTGTCACTTTGATACCGTGGCCAGCAGTCCGGGCGCTAGTGACGATGGAGCGAGCTGTGCCGTCATGTTGGAAGTACTGCGTGTTATGTCCCGCAAACCTGTGCGCACCCGGCACACGGTGCTGTTTCTGTTTAACGGTGCCGAAGAGACGATGCTACAAGCGGCACACGGTTTCATCACACAGCACCCATGGGCGGCCGAGGTACGAGCCTTCCTTAACCTCGAATCGTCCGGTTCCGGTGGGAAAGAGGTACTGTTCCAGGCTGGTCCACACCATCCCTGGCTGATTGAAGCGTACGCACGCGCCATCCGTCATCCGTTCGCGCACACCGTCGGGGAGGAAATTTTCCAGCTCGGACTGATCCCGTCCGATACGGATTTCCGGATGTTCCGCGATTACGGTGAAGTACCGGGAATGGATTTTGCCCACATTGCGAACGGGTACCGGTACCACACGCGTTACGATTCGATGGATTTTTTATCGCTGGAGGTACTTCAGCGCACCGGAGACAATGTACTGGCGCTCACGCGTGATCTGGCCGAGTGTGATGAGCTGGCAGCTACCGAGTTACCCACCGGTGAAACTGTGTTCTTCGACTTTATCGGGCTTACGTTTGTGCACTACTCGGTGAGTAGTGGCCGTGTGATTAATGTCGTCGTTGCCCTACTGTCCATTATTGTCCCCTTCGTTGGGTTTGCAAAGACGCGCTTCGGAGCTGTGGTTCGTGAAGTTACCTTCGGGCTGGTCGGTACAGTATTAGGGACAGTGTTTAGTATCATCGCATCCACGACCATAGCGCGTCAGATGGATTTTATCGGTAAAAGTATGACCTGGTACACGAACACGCATTTGATCCTGGGGCTCTACTGCTGTCCTGCACTGTTGGCGCATTGTTTCGTCTATCTCTTTCTTACGACGTTCTACACCAACGATAAGGTAACCAGTTACACATGTGTCCATGTGGCAAGCTGTACGCTGATCCTAATATTATCATCTTGACTTTTCCCAGAGCGATCTTTCGCTGGGTCAAATGACCCAAGCACGTTTGGTGGGAGTTAACGTGTTCTGGAGCTTCGTTACACTAGCCGCGACCGGTGCAGGTTACCGTAGCGGCTACATTCCTATGGTGCTGCTTGTCTGCTCCCTTGCAGCGTCCACGGTGAACAACATCTTGCGCGCGGGTCGAACACAGCGTCGATGGATTTACGTGCACCTTACCTTCCAGCTGCCCGCACTGCTGTGGTCAACCAACTTCTACAACGTGCTCGTACAGCTGTTCGTACCGATTACGGGCCGTTTCGGAGGAACGCGTAATCCCGAAGTGTTTATCTCGCTGCTAGCAGCGGTCGGAACGTTACTGTGCTGCAGCTATTTGATTCCGTTTATCGGCCAGCTGCGGCAGATGATGAATTTCACCGCTAAACTATCTGCCTGGATCGTGTTTGCGGTGGTACTGGCATGCTTAAGCCCGATCGGGTTCCCCTACAGGGATGAAAGCATGGCCCCGGAACCAACGCCCCAACGACACTACGTTACAGTAAGTGACACAGCTACAGTTAAGAAATGGGATTTATTTTAACGCTTTTATTTTAAATGTTCCCTACAAAATAAATACAGCACACCTTCCGGGTGTTTCACGACGAATTTGGACTGTACAAGAGTTCCGACGCTGGCTACTTCTTCCAGGAGATGGATAGAAACACTCGCGCAACGATTGAAGAGTTTGTTGTGCCCGGTGAAACAGTTACACCGATGCGACAGATGGATTCCTGCCAGAAGGAACTCTTCTGTGCGTTACCGTTCTACTCCTTGTGGCATCAGATGCGCTTCAAGTGAGTGAACGCCATCATAATTTCGAATCGATCATCCATTAACTGATTGTTACTTTCGCAGCAACTATTGGCTACCCGGTCCGGAACCAGTGTACGACAATATGGTCACAATGGCTTATCTCGGCACGGAGCAGCTCGATTCGCAAACGCAACGTTTAACGTTTTCCATGGAAGGAAGCATACAGTCGTCTATCGTTGTTGGACCAAAGGAGGGCGTACAATTGGTCGGATGGTCCGTGTTGGATCATGTACCACCGCCAGCAAAGTTTAGCGGGCGCGATGGACACTTCCTCTTCATTACCCACGGCCTACCCGGGAAGGCATGGAACGTGACGCTCGATATGCGGTACGATCAACCGAAAGCTACTGGCGAGCTGGTGGACATTGTGGTTACGACCAAGTTCTGGGAGTACCATCACATGCACACACCAGATTTTGAGCAGCTGCTGGCAAGATTCCCTTCGTGGGCGCACGTCGTTCCATCGGTCGCGGTGGTTAGTGTGTTTCCGCTCTGATTACGCACGGCGTCTAGCTTCGTTACGCGTATTCCCGTCCCAATATTACGTTGTCCGTTTGATTATGTAAATTTTAATAAACCAATCGATAAACAACTGTCGACGGAGATAGTTTTGCCGCACATCCAATTACACGGGCTTTGACACTTGACAGCATGGCACTTTTGAGCAGAAGATGCACTAAAATGTGAATTCTGAGAAAAAAAAACAACAAAATATGTGTATAAAGTTGTACTTACCGGTCTGCTTCTTTCTGCCATCACCGTCGTTCCCCGAAGGACTTGCGGTGGAGTACGAGGCCAGGGAGCAATAGCTTTCCCGGCGCGTTAAACCTTCGCGGATGGATGCCAACGAAGGGGACTTACTGATCGGGGTGCTCGAGAGGGATTCCTCCTCGCTCGGATTTCTAAACAGCAACCTATCGGTGCTCATCTCGGTGCATAGATTGTTATTAACGTTGCTTCACTACACTGTTGCACTCACCAACACCATAGCACGGGGGGGTTACGAAGATTAAGAAAAACAACGCAAACCAAAACAATAGCCAACACCGTTTTGAATTTAATTCACCCAAAACTTTTCTTTCGATTGCACTGCTAGCATCATTCGGTAACTTGTTGGTTAAACCCTTTGCTTCATTTCTCTTTACCCAGATTGATTCCCAGATTTAATTTTACAATCACACTCGACACGCTGTATTTATTATCGTATATGCACTTGAAACGACACTCTGTATCCTCAATTTAGCGAACACGACACCATCAAGAAATTGCAACGATGGAATACGCGAGAGAATACCCAACCGCACGGTATGATTCTATGAAACAGATATGCTTTGGTTAATATCTTTTGGCCGACGACGAAATAAACCCGAAAACTACCAACGACGCAAGCGAGAGAGCCCCGTTTTTGCCCAGATGTTGCTGTAAATAAATAAAAACACGGACACTTGTCAGATTCTTGAACAGCTCGAGAAAAAAAACACGATGACGTTTGTTCAGGGTTGTGCAAGAGGGCAGGACTCTTTGTTTGCTTTGGAAGAGTTTTTCGAAAAATAATGCATCGAAGAATGCTTTTGCCAAAAATATTATTGGAATTTTATTTCCCACAAACGGAAGGAATGGAACAGTGCAAAATTTGTGGACGACATAAAAAACAGTCCCTGCGTTCATTTGAAATCAGTTTGGAACCGTAAGAAAAGACAATTTATTAAATGAACGTAAATAAATGATTTTTATTCCCACAAAAAAAAATAGATTCGAAGAGGATCGTGAGCTATCCCATTTTCTGTACCGGTTGACGCAGGATATAATAAACACGAAAAACTTTTCCGATGATAACATTAACCGCATTTGTGAGAAACATTTACGCAACTCTCATTATCCAGACAGGCGGCGTTTGGACGAAGTGGTAGAAGATTTAAAGACAAAATTGCGCATTAATCCCAAAGAAGCACAACCAACAACTGCAGATTCAAATTCTGGAGAGCCGACACACTTGAACAACGGAAAAACTTTGGATTTGAACAATGTGCGGCAAACGAACGATAAAAACATTAGCACACAATCGTTTATTAATGTTCCTAAGCTTATGCTAAAAGGTAATGTACAGAAGTGATTCGTTCATAGCGATTTGTGTGTCTCACTTTAGTTTTTTCACACAGATCCACCCAGCTCGATCAGCACAATCACTACGTATGAATTTCCATCTGCAGAGGAACCAGCTGTTGATCCACTTCAGATACTGATAACAACGGCGCCCGGCCACAGTGGAATGTCTCCTGCATCGAGTACAACGTTACAATCAATTTTTCTGAAAGCTAACCACAAAGAAAAAGGCGAACATATTAGTATCGTGCAGCCGGTGGATAGTTCGGTTGATGCGCTCACCAGGATGGTCGCAGCAGGCAGAAACCCGGAAAGTGGTTGCAGAAGATGTCCCTTGGGTAAATGTTCTCATCGCAAAGTTCATGGTAGTGAAGCGCGAAACCGTAATAAAAATTATAAGTTAAAACAATAGCAACTTTCACCAACAAAAGTTGTTTATTTTGCTCCAGTTTCATGTTTCTTTTTTAATTTACAGTGTACAAGAAAAAGTGCACAGTCGTTCCCCCTGTGCAACTGTCAATATTTAAAGTACGTGTTGCCAGAATACCAAACGGAAATTCCTTATATTTTTAGCGTTCCTTTTAATTACTGTACGTAGGTTAATTAATTTATTGTTGCCTGATAATAATTCAAATACATTCAAATGATTGCATTAAAACTACTTTGAGCCATCCATTTGTGATCAAATTAAATAAAAAAATGCACAACTTTGAACGCACAACCAATTCCACGCATTCTGGCAACACTGCTATGAATAGGAGGCGTAACGGCGGCTTCCTATATCAGTGCATTATTTGCGTTCCTCGAGAGAAAAAAAAACAAGCAAAGCGTACTGTTGAGCGAACGCGTCGGTTGGGTGAACAAAGTTTGCGAGTTTTTAGTGGCGTTTCGTAGGATTGCAATGCAATGGAGTGGCAATTCATCATACCACAGGCAAGGGCGGAACTTTTGCGCTCGGACAAAAACCATTACTGCGTTGGCCGAGTGCTTGACGCCGCCGAAGTTCCGGATGCGCTAAAGGGTAAGCTGCTTTCTCGGTTTGCGCGCTACAATGCGCGACGTGGAAAAACAACAATTAACAAAATCATCCCTTTCCCAATTATTCCCCAAATCTGTGCAGCTTCGCGTGTAATCTCGAGCGATCCGTTCGCTATATTCGATCACTTCGATACGTTCTATTCGGTGATCGACAATGAGAAAGCTTTGGCCGGGATGCAACTGGTGCGCGCCTACGATCAGCTATATGATGCTTTCGACAAGCTGGGCAATAAAATGGCTGATTTGCTGTCCCGGAAGGATATGGATGCAACCGATCGGCAATCCGCGCTGAATGCGCTCAAAATGCTGGCCTTCCTGATGAACGGTATGGTAAAGGCGATCGATGCGCACATAAATGCCGCCAACGAGAAAATAGTAACGAAGAAAAACAAAAAGCAGCTTGTGAATGACCAGTTCGAAGCATTAGACTGGGACAACAAACGGTACCAGTGTATCGTACAGCTGTACAATTTGATGCAACTTCCGCTAGAGAAACTGTGGGACCCACCGGTCTGTGAGGAAACATTCGTAGAGTGAGTATTCCGTAGAGTGTCGATAAAACCAGCCTGCTTAGTTCAACATTCTTCTGTTTCACAGTGTCATTTGCGATGTTTGCTACCGGTCGCTGGAACAAACGTACGTGCGGAACCGCAAGATCGTGGATAGTGTGTTCCAAATACTTGGCACCGCCATCAAGCGCTATAATCACTCGATGTCATTCCCGGTGCGCATTCTGCAAATTCTCGAACATTTCGAAGCGGCGATCCCGTTGATTGCTGCTGGAATTCTGCTGCTCTACGAAGAGTTCAGCATTCAAACGATCTACCCAGTAATCTTGAAGGAAATTATCGAACGGCTGAGCGTGGATGCGGCCGATTCGCAAACTGCTCGGTTTTACAGCATCTTCATGACCGAGCTCGGCACGCTTGCCCCGAAGCTCATGATACCACATCTGTCCATGCTGAGCGAGGAGCTGTTGAATGTGGACTCGTTCACGCTGCGCAACTGTATCCTGCAGATTATGGGCGAAGCGATCGTTAGTGAGCTCACGTCGGAGGATCTGTCCGATGAGCTCAAGTTGACGCGGGATGAGTTTTTGGAGGATCTGCTCAACCACATGATGGATATATCGGCACATGTTCGCTCGAAGGCGTTACAGATTTGGCTGAATCTCAAGGAGAACAATGCGGTCCCGCTCGTCTGGATCCACAAAGTACTGCATACGGCCGTTGAACGGTTGGAGGATAAGGCATTGCTCGTACGAAAACAGGCGATCGCGCTGGTTAAATCCTTCCTGGAGCACAATCCGTTTTCCGCAAAGGTACGTCATGTTATTCCGTCGTACAAACACAATGAACTAAATTTCTTTCTCTTCCCATCGAATTTTTCAGTTATCTCTCGCTGAGCTAAGGAGTCAGTACGAAGAGGAAGATAAAAAGTTACAGGCCCTTCGCACACAGCTGGTGGAGCACAACACTAAAATGAAGACAGTGGAAGAGGAATGGGAGAACATCTTGGTGCAGATGTACCCAACCGTAATGGAACTGTTTGGCAAGGAGCCAGATGATATTAAAACTGCCACCGAAGCCGATGTGAAGCTTCTTTCCGAGAGCATCATAACGCTACTGAAAGAGGAAAACTACAAGGATCTGGTACGCCTGGTGCAGCGGGCCGATTATGCGCTCGGCAACAGCGATCAGCGGAAGCAAATGACCACTGAACATCAGTGCATGTATTACATCACGCTGCTGAAGAATTACTACATTCACGGTCATTCGAATCCAACATTGGTAATATTGCCTTATCGTGTAAAAGAAAAAAACTGATAACCATTTGCTGACGGTAACCATTTTCTAATTGCAGAATGATGAGCTCCAGAAGGCAGAGAATATAGTGAATTTCCTCCAAGATTCGATACGCTTCTCGGAGCTGATATCCAACGCCGTTCCCAAGCTGCTGGAGATGCTGATGTCCAAGGCCCAGACGGATGTGCACGGTGCGATCGATTTCTTCACCTCGGCGTACCTATTTCACATCAAGGGTACGGAAGAGGGTATGCAGCAAATGCTTTACCTCGTGTGGTCCTCGGATAAGGAGAAGCGCGAAAACGTCACTGCCGCGTACAAGCGTGTGCTGTTCGACACGGACCTGCAGGGACGCGCACACGCGGTAAAAGTCGTGCGAAATTTAAGCCAATTCCTCACGAAACTAACCCGCGGCCAGTACACCGCGATGGAGGTTCTCGTACAGGAGTGGGTCGAGAATGGGGATATCGATCCACAGATAATACAGGTTCTGTTCGAAATCTACACGATGAAGATGGAAAATGTAACTCCCGACGAAGCGCGACAAGCGCTCCAGCTGCTGGTGATGGTATCGGCGGCCAAACCGTCGGTTGTGACCGCCAACCAGCAGCTGCTGGAAACGATCGGGCTGGATGAGCGCGGTCGACGTGATCCGCGCATATTCGTGGCCACCTTGGAGTTGTTCATGAACTCCGTTCCGCTGGCAACGAACAGCTCGAAATACTACAAGCGCTACGAACATTCGTCACCGACCGTACAGCACGTCATTGATCTGTACACGAAACTGTTCTTCTGCTCACGCGTGCAATCCTTCGACGACATTGGCACTAAAGTGTTTGATTTCATTTACAAAATGGTGAAAATGCCCGATCTGCTATCGCAGTCGATTGTGATCGCTTTGTACGAGCGATTGCAGAAGTCGAACGAAACGAGCTCGTTGGAGTCAAACTCGGAAGAGATACAACTTTCGCAGATGAGCCAAATTTCCGGCTCCACCCAAGAACCGAGCGCACGCGTATCGTCGCAGAGTGCAACGCAACCGGAACAGTTACTGCTAACCATTCCGCACTTCCTGGCGGCACGGTTTGTGTTCACGATCGGGTACGTTGCAATGCGCGAGATGATCTATTTGGATATCGATGTGTACAGCAACATGAAGTACCGGCAGGAGTTGAAGGACGAGTTGAAGAACCAGAAAAAGAAAGACGCCGCATTGGCGGGCAACACAAGTACGAAAGCGTCATCGACCAATGCCGGCCGGGCTGCAAACATGCGCAAAACACTTTCCGCGTCGCTGAACGCGTCGGCAAGCAATGCACTGAAGCGGCTGTCCGGAACGGGCAACACCGGACCGGATCAGACAGAACCGGAAGAGGAACTGCTGAGCGGGGCTACGGCAGAGGACGCAGTTGCGGAGGAGATCAACTATATATGCGAGCAGGAATTGCTGTACGGTAAGGATAATCTGCTAAATCGTTTGATTCCTACCGTGCTGGAAGTGTGCAAGTTCCCGAACCGCTACAAGGATGAACTGCTGCAGAAGGCGGCCGTAATAACGCTGATCCGCCTGATGGCCGTCTCGTCAAAGTTCTGTGACGATAACATACCGTTTCTGATGAACATTTTCAAGCACACGAAAAACAACGACATCAAATGCAACATCGTCATCGGGCTTTCGGATTTTACCTTCCGCTTTCCGAATGTTACCGAACCCTGGACTAAGCACATGTACGCGACACTGCACGAGGAGAACGTGGCGTTACGCATGACGGCGGTAAAGATGCTGTCCCATCTGATCCTGCACGAGATGATACGGGTCAAGGGTCAAATATCGGACCTAGCGCTCTGCATCGTTGATCCGGAGAAGGACATACGCATCATAACGGAGCAGTTCTTCAAGGAGATTGCGAACAAATCGAACATCCTGTACAACGTGCTGCCAGACATCATTTCCCGCTTGAGTGATCCGAACCTGCATCTGGAGGAGGAAAAATATCACATCATTATGCGGTACATCATCAGCTTGATTAACAAGGATAAGCAGATCGAGAGTCTGGTCGAGAAGCTGTGCCTGCGGTTCCGGGTGACGAAGGAGGTGCGCCAGTGGCGAGATATTGCGTTCTGCCTGTCGCTGCTATCGTACAACGAGAAAACGATCAAGAAGTTGACGGAAAACATTGGCTGCTTTAAGGACAAAGTGCAACATGAGGAGATTTACCAAGCATTCCGGACGATTATCAGCAACACGAGCAAATTGGCAAAGGTGGAACTAAAGGTAAGTGTGTGTGTGTGTGTGTGTGGATGTGGAATGTAAAATATTAACGATCCAAAGGAAAGGTTACCCGCGACAAACAAATAGAACAAAGAAAGTATGTCGTGCGATTTATATGGTGATTTTAGAGTGGAGAGGGTAAGAAGGTAGCGTGGCCGAGCGGTCTAAGGCGCTGGTTTAAGGCACCAGTCTCCTCGGAGGCGTGGGTTCGAATCCCACCGCTGCCACAGTGTGGACATTTTTTTTACGTGTAGAATGGACTTTTGTTGTTTTATATTATGCCTTTTTTTTGTTACTGGATCTCATTTTTGTAGTTGACAGGAATTTTTTAAATCTCTCAATATCTTTTTTTTTGTTTATCACATCACATTTTATCAATCCCGGATAGGTAATGTTGTTAAACCAACAAATTACTCGACGCTATTTTAGTCACACTAGCAGCTCGATTTTTTTGTATGTGACAACACTGTTTACAGTTTTAGTAAAATTTGATTTAAACGCGATCATTCTGTCTTTAACAAGTCATTGTTGTGCGACCTATGATCATTATTAAAATGATTTCAATTTTTTGCAGGTTAAGTTGTTTTGGGGATGTTTTAGATTGAATGTGATTTTAATTTTATTTAAATGTAAACGAAATGGATTTTTTTTCAATTTACAGTTTTCGTGTTTTTTTTTTATAACGATACTGCTCCAGCATAAACTAACTTGACTACAACCCTGGACATTGTGTGCGGTGTGCCAAAGAACCTCTAGGGAATTGAACACCGCATCGGCATGCAGGTAGCGTGGCCGAGCGGTCTAAGGCGCTGGTTTAAGGCACCAGTCTCCTCGGAGGCGTGGGTTCGAATCCCACCGCTGCCACAATGTGGATATTTTTTGACCATATTCATTCTTATTGATGAAATTTTCTAATTCATAATTATGTTAATACTTTTTTAAATGATCATTGTATGTCTGTTTCTCCCGTATGTAACAAAAAAAAACCACAATAGAATGCAGTGGTCGAATTTGATGCGCGGTTAAAGGAATGTTTAGAGGTGCGGGACGAAAACGCGGATGCTGCAGCCAACACAACTGGAGGATCGTCAGATGCGAACAGTGAAATAGCATCAAGCTCAGCTAGAAAGGGACGTGCGGCATCCGTTGAACGAGGCATGAAACAAACGGCCGGTGGAGCAAACAAAGCCGGCAAAAAAGGAAGCAGTAACAAATCAACAACCGCAGCAGCGCGAGGACGTCGTGCTGCCGGCAGACGGGGAGGAGCGAAGCAAGTCTCGTCCGGCGAGGAGACGAGTGACAGCGAGGAAGAAAATCTACCACCCGCGACCAGTTCGCGAGCCGCGGCCCGGGCCCGCCAGCACATGAAGATTACCAAAGTCATTGAAAGTGACAATTCAGGTAAAGGACGAACGCCATCATCCCGTCGGTTGCTCAAGTAGTTTAGCCACAAATAGCAGTCTTGATTTTTTTTTTTACATCTCCAATAAGTAAATTAGATGTTTTTTTTTTTTTGCAAAACCGGCACATCCATACATACGCTACACTACACATCAAAGCGCGCACAATATATTAACATCGGACAGGATAGGATACATAATCACTTCTACATGGTGTGGATGTTTGTACTTCTTGCATTTGTGTTTGTGGTGTTGTGGATGAATCTGATTACTGATTAAAACAAGTGTGTTTCATAGTAACAAATGCTTTGTGTTCCTTTTTCCTTGCAATGACGGTCATATGCATTTTGCGACTTCATTTTATGGTTTTCACATGTTTTATATTTTTCTTTTGTATTGAAGCAACAAGGTTGCACGTCCTCGCACGTCCACACGATAGTTCTTATTCCGTTGCAATCATGTTGTATTGTACCCATTCGAATGCTTATTCAAATGAAGTTACAAATTCTACTTCCATATTCACTTGTTTCTCTTTTCAAATTGTATTGTTCAGACTGTGTGCCATTTCTTATTAGGCTTGTTTAAATTTCCACAGCTTTTATTTTCATTTTCCATCGCTTAGTTATTGCAATTTGCTTTTTTTGCTCAGTCGTTTGAAAGTGTTCCCAACTGGTATAATGCTTGAAGATAACTCAGCTAAGCAGAATCTAGAAGATTGCGTGGATGAAACGATCGTACTGTGCAATGTTGTCTAGAAAACCATAGACTGGTAAAAGGTAACTTATCGTAAGCCTCATATAAGCAGACAAAATAAAACGATACAATGGCTTTGGTGAAACTGAAACGGTTTTTGAAGCTAACCAATGTCAGATATTTGTATAATATTTTCTCTAATAATTTGACACCAGGTTTTAGAATTTTGATTTCAGTGGTTTCCGCTGTAGGCATGTGTGTGGTGTTCATGAATTCACGTACCAGAAAGTTTTTAATGCATTTACCCCAATTTTGTGGTAACATTTTGCTTGGGCATATAATACGGCATAACTTTAGTTTCTGTATTAGTGTTGTACTGGAATAAATTGTATCCCTTTCTCTCTCAATTTTCATTCTAGACATTGAGCCCGACAGTAGACGCAAAAAGAAAAGAGCATTTGCCGCTAAACATAGGGGGGAAGAATGATACTATTTAAGTGTGCGGGACAGAGAGAAAGAGAGATGGTTTACAACTACTAAAATCTGCTACAACCTTTTTACCCCAACAATCATCCCTACTGCTGCCACGCAGGGAGCGGTCAACGGGTATCAGAATCGCTAGCATAAATGTTTTAATCGTACTCATTACTAAGAAACCCGTTTAGAAAATGTTCTGTCTACAGTGCTAATAGAGTTTAACGGTTTAGATGAACTTGGGTTATGTACATAGACACAGGTAGCAAGGAATCTTCATTTTAGATTAGATTAGACTAAAGTGATAAATTTTCTTTTACTGCCATGTGCATTAAAATGCATCAATATCTAATAGTTTAAAATCTTTTTATATGCAACAACCTGCAGTAAGGCAACACTGTAGCTCGATAAACAGGCACACAGTTTTTAATCGGCCCGGTTGGGATAATAATATTATAGTAAGGATTTTCATAGTGCGTAATATGATTAGTGTGCGTTTATGCGTGTCATTCTGCTCAGTTTTAAAATATACGTATCCATCAGTATGCAAAAGCTTTGTACGTTATTAATGAAACATGCGTTATAGGTGTGTTCGTTACCAACATGTTATCATTTAATCATTAGTTTCACTCACACTAATCATTATCATTAGATTTACTTGTATTTATGTTTTTTTTTTCTTTTCGTTTTTTTTCAACTCTGTCAAGATTTTCCGTCCTGTACCTTACGTATCGTAATATCTTTCGTACGAAGCCGTGCTTAGTAAAAAGGTTCTCTGCTCGTTTATGCTAAGTTTTCTCTTTTTCTCCTTCCACCTTTTCTCACTTCTAGATGACGAGGAGGAGGAAGATGTGCCACCGAAGCGTGAGAAAACGAAACGGTAGCATCCGTCCCTAATTGATCTCCCTCCCCGCACCCCTCCCACTCCATCCCACTCGCACATCGTCACCGGGGACGCATCTTCATCCGGGTACTTCTTCTTGGTTATCTTCCTCTCTGGACTGTCCCTTGATTTCGATATTCGTTCTGCTGACAAACTGCCTTCCCCGAGTTAGTGCTTCCCCGGGTCGTCAACAAGCTTCTACACTAACCCACGTGCGTTTGCGCGTTGTGTGTTCAATTGTTCTAAGTAACTTATTGCGCTTAAAGTATAGTGTTAACATTACTGCTTAGGATAAGTGTTAAATATAATTTTTTTTAAACGAAAAAAATAAACTTACCTGATCCGTTAGTATTTGAAGTAGATGAATCCCACAATCATTCACGGTGACGCACTTTAACAATACACTTCTCAAATTTTCATCTCTTCGAACGACCGTTTCGTAATTTGTTACGGTGCAACACTGGTGTTAATAATAATCAAAGATTTTTTTTTATTATTACTTCATCAATATTTTCACACCTTTGAATACTTTTTTTCACTTGTTTCTTCCGCCTTTCGCAACACACTACCCTACACATTCCATTTTTCCTAGTAATCCTCGTTCTCCTTTGCATATGTAAAAGTACAGCGCGTAGAGCCCTTTTCCTTTGCCTTGATAGCGGCATTCATATTAGTTTTTGGGGATGAAACGTGCTTTCTTCTTGCTTCCTTTTCTTTTGTAACTCCAGCTGCGCAACCTGAACTTTTCCATTCCCTTTCGAACGTGAGCTTGTGTTCTTCCGCTATCTACACACTGCTGCTGCGCACATGCTTTGGCTCTGGTTTGCCAGCATGTATCAACATATCACCGGTCTAGGTCAGCACACAACAACTGCTTCTTCTCTCGGGTGGATGTAATTATCGTTCTCACACTGGCCACTCCTGTACTGCGTGTGCTAATTGTGTGATATGAATGGACCCCCGGCTCTTGGGGCGCTAAACGAGCGGATAAACAATTATGATACGGAAGCTGTATGGTTTCGTTTGATTTATAACTGTAACTGATGCAATTAAGCAACAGCGCGTTTAACAATTGCTAAGAGCTGTTCATTTCTTACGAACCGATTTTAACTCGATAGGACTGTTTTGTACATCCCAACTACTGAAGTGTAAAAAACAAAAAGCTATCGATCACTTTTTCGTTTAAACTTTCCGCTTCTCGAATAGCAAAACAATATTTACTGACACTTAATAAACAGGCAAACTGTATAATCAGAACCTATTCTTCGAACTGAAAAACCTTTTACACTCCAGCGTATAGAGAGCCGCATCCTTTTCACTGATTGTTTGCTTTCACACAATGATGCATAGAATAATTTTATCCACTTCCCTCATTTGATCGGTACAATCAGTTTTTTCTTCTTTTGATCGCCGTTATGAATTTATAAATAGAAAAGAAACGTTGCTATTGCCCAAACTCAATCGCTTAATGAGCGATCTGTGTTCAGTAGCTGGCAATAAAGTATCCTGAAATAAAGCAACATTTGCTCTAAATGATGACAGTAACCCTACTCTATACCCTCCTGGGCCAAATTTCTTGCCATATGGAAGGAAACGTCTGTTTGATTTCAATCCTATCTATTGCAAAACCCAAAATAGATAATTGAGTTCCTTCGTTCACACTACACAGCAGGTTTCCTCTTGGCGGGCTCCATTTTCGTATCAGCTTGCTCCATTCCATTCTTGCATAATAGTACAATATTATGTATAATAGTCTGTTGGTTCAATTTCACACATTTCAGTAGTCAGGAAGTTCGTCCCTCGTTGGTATTGATAGATAGTGTTATCAAATCCGAAAGTACAATCGAAAGGTGGTAAATAATCGAATCCGAAATTTAAGGGGCGAAAGTAGTAACAATTCTATAACTCAAGGATTTAGAGCAATAACGTCTAACGAACGAACGAAATAATGAGGAATTGTTGTTTGATTGTATCGCTTGTTGCCAAAATATACCTGTATCTAACGCGAGATAAAGGGAGCAAATTTTGTTAAATGTTTCCTTCCTGTTTTTGCTGTACATCATACAAACTACAAACACCTTGCGTTTTGTTGTCTCATCGGGCACAAACTGACTCATATCAGAACCGTTTTACACGGTTCCATTCCGGACACCTTCCTTCGCGCTACCTCCCATTCCCTACACTTTGCTTAACTCCTACACCTTCTTCTTCGGCGAAGATGCGTTTTACTCCCCTCATCGGCATGCACGCGTAAAAAGGAGCAAACAATGCAACAACGATGCATCACCAACCCAGCACTTGATTTTTGTTTTTGTATGTTCTGCGTACCTTTCTTTTCTCCCTTCCATTGTGTTCCTCCGCGTTCCTCGATACGTTTTACGTATTGCGTATCTTGCCGGGGACATAGTTTTTGTCGATGGCGGCCTCTTGCAGAAACATGTGTAAACATCGTTCGTTTTGTGCGAGCGGGTGGCCCGCAATTTTGTTGATAAACTGTTCCAGCCCTTTCCGCCGCTCCTCGATAAAGTTTTCGTCAAAGATTCCATCGTCACCGCGGAAGGGCATCTGCCGTTTCCACGCCTTGCCAGGTAGCGGGGGTACGACAATCTAGAAAACAAGAAATTGAAGAGATAGATTAATTTTAGAAATTTCACTTTGACTTATAAAACACCCTTGATTGTGTCATTCCGTACATATATTCAATTATCATTTGCTATATGTACCGGCGTTATCAATTCATTTGGCTGACTCGCTTTGCTACAATTCGGCAATGTTGAGTGAATTGTTTATGTACACAATCGAGATAGAAAAAAAACGACCGAAAGAAATAGCCCACCTTGCTGTCGCGCTCCAGTTCGTTCCTGAGCCATTCGAAATCACTGTACCGGCGTCGGACGCTAGATTCTTTCACTTTAAACACCGGCAGGTTTGTCTGTGGAAGAAGAGAAAAATTGTATTATTTTGAGTGAAGAAAAAAATAGACCGCTTTATGCAGCGTAACATAAAAAAAGGAAAAGATTCAACTGATGCGATGATTAGTTTACTCGCTTTTTTATAGTAACGATCTAAACATTTTTGCAAACAACATGAAAAGCCTTTTTTTACTAGAGCTCCTGTAATTGGATCAATATCCTTTTTCGATGTAACAGGCGGTAATTGAATTGCGAAATCACCTCCAGCATTAGTATATGAATACTAGGCCAGTATGGCGTTTGCTGGAACTGGCAACAGAAGGAAAAGGATAGCAAACATTACGCAAAAATAGAATAACTATCGCATAAAAAAAAAAAACAATCTATTAGAACTTTTTTTTACACACACGTTGTGGCGTAACATGGTAACATTTTCCAATAGACTGCTGTTTCCCATCGTAACTGCTAATTGCAACGCCTACTTTTACACGACTATTCGTCACAGTCGCGATAGGACAGAGGATGGCGTACACTTCCATACTGAATGATGAATAAGCAGTAAACAAAAACGGCATGATGCGATGTAACTAAAACAAATCAATAGTTAAGTAGCAATAATTTAACAACACAGTCAATAAATACATTCCATACGATGATCAAGAGGCCACAAATGGTGGGGAAACAAATAATTGTCAATCGGGAACTGCGTTTACCGTACACTGCAAGCAAAATCCGATAAGATACGTGCAAATAAAATCATTTCACGCTTCGGAATCTGTGTGCTGAATGCAATAGAAATTGGCAGAGTGCAAAAAAACAACCGTTCATGTGCAACACGTGGTTTTTCGCCAACCGCGTTTTACCCGTGGCCCAGTCATAAGAAGGACAAAGAAATCGTAGACAACGGAAGCACGGGGTATAGTAGCATCAGCTACTTCTACTACAGTCATCAAGTACAAAGCCAGTTAGTGGCTGTCACCGTCGAAAAGGAACGGAAGATGATGATTCACGATAGTGATGCTGAGGGTGATACGGAGCGCCATTGCACTGCCACAACCAACCAACACAATCCATCACCGTATCTCAATTGGAACAAAACTCGTTAGCTTGTAATGCTGCACTTCGACGGAGGCGTGTATGTCGTGACCGCGTATCGATTCACTTTCATTGGGTCGTTGTCGTTATACAGATAAAAACTACATTTGCCTGTTAAGGCGGATGCGCTACGCTTCCGGAGCCTGTGCAAGGTGTCTTTGTGGAATTTGTAGAATCTTTTGGGTTCGATTTTGACGGATGCATACCGAGACCGGGATGGTCCGCGATGTAAACAAAGCGCCTATTTATTGCTTATTTTTTGGTGCGATTCGTTCGACGAGCTTATTTATCTTCGATGAATCATGGTAAGGAACAGATATGGACCCGAGGCCGTTATCATGCGGGTCAATTAAGAGGGCAGGCGTTCGGCACCATTCCCGAAAATCTAACTCGCTTACCCGCATCCGCACTTCGTAGTCCGTGTATCGTTTCTTTCCGGCCGCAATCGTTGTCATCGGGTTTACGACATCAATTTCGAGGAAGTTGGCCGGGATTGCGTACGCATCGTCGAGTGTCTGTTTTTTTACGTTTAGCCGTCGGGTCGCGTCGGCCGTGTTGTCCGATTCCGCCATCATGGTGCGAGAAAACGTTAGCTGTGATATTACAACCTCTAAATTCTCCGGAACGATGATACCGTGATGCGCTCCGTTCGATGTACACAACCGACAAAGTGCAGTGGTGCAACAAAAACCCGGCAGACTACTGCTATAGTCTGGGCTTTGTGCTAATGAGATTTCTCTTTTGCGTCAGCGGATACACCGATTTTTCACTTCACTTTGCAAACACCCGAACCGTACTAGGCTAGAGATAAATCCGAACGCTGGTTGGCCTACGTACACCACCAGCACCAGTTGAGCCCGGGACGCCCTTCTATCTCGGAAGTCACTGCTCCAGGAACTGCTTATCACACCGGGTGGAGGAAACGGAATTATCAGGACAATTTTTTCACTTCTCCGCTAGCCGTCTGTATGCACGCGCCAACTACACCACCATCGGGGAACGTATGTGCACACAGGGGATGAAAAATAACACAGCCCAACACACGCACACACCTCAGCGATGCTGCTCAACTGTCACACCAAAGTAGTCCGGTCGGGAAAGCAACAAAAAAAAAACTAAGTTCACACAATTTAAAGGTTCCGTAGAATTACCGATTGCGGTAGGTTGTACCGTTTGCCACGAACTATTCCTTTGCCTGCACAAGGTAACTAATTCAATTAATAGTTCTATATTGGTTCAACGGGGCTTAGGGTTGCAAAAGGCGGAGTACGTGAGAAAAATACTCCAGAGACACCGTCTCTAGATTTTTCCACACACAACCGGAGAACAACAAGCTGGCACACCAACTACCGAACAGGAAGAACTTTTATAACGATGCGTTCCAGTAATGCGTGCATATGGGTTGCACAATTTGAACACAAATCGGCAATAAAGGACGCACCAAATTGTGTATGTATAATCAAACTAGTCGACCGCACGCTGTTACAAAGTTAACGGGACAAAAGTCGTACGAATCTAATCTATTTTTTTCGTAGGATGATTCATGTTGTCTCCGTCTTGCACATATGGTGTTTGATTGCTATCTTTCTCTGCGGTTGTCACTACGTTTATTGTATAGGGTGGAATACTGGCTTTGTTTGGATGCAGAATTTCAAATTTTCTTTGTGTATGTTAACTACTGTGTGTTGTCGATGAAATTAGTATTTCTAGATGCATTTCTGCATTCTCATTATGTGCCTGTTTTTTTTCTATGTTTTTGTTCCTCTTCAACTTTCATTTGAATTTTACTTTTTAATGTTTTATTATGACGTATTTTTAATAACAGTTTGAAGCAGTTTTGAATTGAATGAATTTGAGGCCTTCTCCTGTAAATGCAGACTTCCAAGACTTGTAGTTACCCGCAACAAAATAGTCTTGCGACCCTAAATCTTATTGCACTGTGATATGGAAAGCATTGCCATTTTGTACTTACGGTAAACCTTGAGAAGATCCAATCGTGCTGAACGAATCACATCTTGCATTCATCCGTGCCCTTCCTCCTCTCAGGACATTAGTTCTTTTGCGTTATTTTCATCGCATAGCTATTACCAACATGATAAGTAATTGCTAACACATTGCTTTTATTCATCATTATTAAAAGCATTTGTTAATGTTCTGTTATTTAACACCTCAGATTGTTTCTGTATAACTAAATGCCAAAAAAAACGAAAGCCTTTGTGTAAGTGGTTTAAAAGCCAAGCTTGTTGCTTTTGGCACTGTTAATTTCTTTTTCCAAAATGTCTATCTCAATCGTTGCAAACGGATGGTTATGATTACCGCCACTAATTTTGCGCACCGTGTCATATTCGGTCGTCAGTTTGGTGGGGCATTGCAATTTCGTACGACGCTTCACACATTCCCAGTAGCGCATACGGCCGCGATGCCTGTTTACTTTGTAAATGTGTCCATCGTAGACGAGCACCTGTTTGCCCCTTGATGTGATCAGGAACTTTAGTCGACCATCTTCCCGCATTGGTAATTCATGCTCCTCGTCAGATATTACTGTGAAGGAAAAGTATAGTATTGCAAAAAAAGAAAGAAAGAAAAGAAAATAATTAAATTCTACTAAAAATAAAATAAATTATACATTAATTGCGCAATTAACGCGTTAGTGTACTAAAGAACAACACCACAAAATACATTGCAAGTGCGAATTCCGAAAAAAAAGACAGATTTTTAAGATAACGTTCATCACATTTTATTGTTGTTACAAACTAGCGTGGTTTTGTGTGTTTGTTTCATTTATTCTTTCGTAAAATGACACTGATACGAATCAATACCAAGAATTGATGTAAGATTCTAAAGAATGGCATCATTTGCAATGAGTTGTGGGAGAATCTTTTGCGAATACTACTCCCAATCAGTTCGGTAGATTTTTGTTTGTTAAGTATGCAATAAATCACAATAAATATCTATTATAGTAGCTAGTATTTGTATGCAGGTGGCCTTGTGTGTGTTTTTGCTTCATCACGATCGGATGCAATGACTAGAGCTAGGGTAGAAAAGAATGAAACTTTTCATGAGATTCTTCGAGATTGGTTATAGTGCCTAAGCTAGTCAATTTGCTTTACGTGTCTACTTTGGCACCAAAAGTGTGTGGAACGCGGTTCGCGTAAAACCTTATCCCGCTCATTAGCCTTGCTGTTTCACCAGCTGTTGCTTTTTCACAAACAGCGCATGGCACCGTAACTTTCGCTTGAGAAACTTCTCAATACCCTCGTTTATCTCCTCCCTGCTGCAGGTCGCAAACCGTAGCTGCCGCGCACGGTGCAGCAAGCTGATCACGCCCAACAGATTCCGAAACGGGTGTTGTTCGCCGCTGCTTCGGGCCGCCGGCGATCGTGGCATGAACCCGTACCAGCTGTAGCGCAGTATCACCGCATAATCGATCGCATGCTCCAGCAGCAACCGCATATGGCACGTGGCATTGTCTAGCGAATTGCCCTCATCCCTAATCACCGAGTGTAGCATTTGTGCCTAAAAACAAAAACGAAACAAACCCACCGGTCTCTTATCAAATGATTGCTTCGCGTACCTACTGCAGCTCGGCACACGTCTGTCGGCCAATCTTACACATTTTTCCGTGAACGAAGGATTGCCCAGCAGCAGCGTATCGAACTCATTCAACTCGTTGATCGTAACGATTGGGAACGGTTTCTCCAGTAGATTGCGCTGACTGACGGTGGTACTGCCGGACGAAAGCTGAAACAGCTCGGCAATGTCCAGCTTTCGCTTCCGGGACGTGTTGTTCTTTTTCGATGTGTTATTTTTCTTTATGCTGTCGGTAATATCCTCCATCAGGTGCTGCTCCGAAAGGAACGCAAACTCCCCAAAGTCCGTACTGTCCTCCTCGATTTTAATGGCTGGTTCCATTAAATTGAACAGTGGCACTGCAACAAAGGAAACAAAAGTTGTGTTACTACACTACTCGCATTACGATTCGTCCAATCTACAAACAAATGCGCATAATGAATTCGGAATGCTTAAAATATTGTATTACACACAATGCACTACACGCTGCGTTCGACTAGCTCTAGTGTTAATATATTATTATTTATTGTTACGTCGCAATCTTCTGTTCATGCACCTTTTTGCTGTCCGTGTCTTCATTGCCATAAATATCTGCTTGGAAACAACCCAACCGGTACGTATACGCCATGCGTAGAGCAGCTCCTGCATCCTGGTGTGAGGAATCTGTAAAGAGATTAGGCAGCACAGTTTAGGTTAAAAGTGGAGAATTGTTTACGTAATGTAACGACGAGAAACATGCAAAGTAGTTAGACATTTTCCTTATTCCTATTTCACACTCACCGTCGACAAACTATTTTTTTTTCATCCGTGTAAAGACAATTCCTTCAAGAAGCAATCCCCGGCTGTCTGGAGATTTGGTTGTTCGCTGTTATCATCCTGAAAAAGCAACTCTAAGCCAGAAGAATTATGTCTCATAACTAATTCAATACCTTTCCCCTACAATTTTTTACCCACGTCCATCTCTATACACACTACTGGGCCGTACCACTAGAGTATTATCGTCATTTAGCTAGGCTAGTTTATTAAAAAAAAAGGATTCTCATTTTACAGCTGGATGTTTTAATTATTCCCAATAATTGGTAACTCCGTGTCAGCGTCGTCTTCCATAAGCATCATATCTCGATTCGCGCGACGCTTCTGGAAGTACTTTCGGTTTCTTTTACGCCCATTGATGTGTTTGATGATTAGTGTTAAACTCTCACGTAGGGTGGTCTCATTTACCCCATAATCCTTCCATGCATCTGTAGAAAGAAAAATAACAACAAACGTTTACCTTTTCTGTCTACTTAAACCAGCGAACCAGCGTGTGAAATTGTGTCACACTGCTTACCAAGCATGCATTCGGTAAAGATGGCATATCCTAGCATTGCCTTGCGCCGTGGTCCTCTATTACAGATCCCCGAGTAATTGTAACTGTACATGGCGGTGTCGGAAAATATATGCCCAAATATTGCACTGATACTTTTGCCTTCCTTCATAATCGTACCAAGATAGTCTACCTGTTCAAAAAAGTAAAGTATTCCACATATCAAAACGTTAATGAAATTTAAACTACAAATTGTTATTAAAAAAAACATTGCTTGCAGTATGAATAACTCACATATCGTTGCCGCACATTTTCGCTTATCTTAACCCATTCTTCTAGCATTTCTACGTTTGCCTCGCTTTCGATGGGGAAGTTGATTGTGTATGCGTTCGTCTTATTGGATGCAACGCTAACCGTGATAAACATGGCGTCACGGTTCGGGTCCTTAATTTGATGAGCCTTTCCTACGCCTGAGAAGTATGGGAAAAGAATAAATACACTGTTTTGACATGATATTTTAAAGATAAGTCTTGATTTTCTTCTTCGGTGCTCGTGATAGTAAAAATAAAACAATCCGAAATGTATAATTATCGTTCCCGTTACAAATTATTCTGTATTCTCTTGTGATCGGTTCGAGGCATATGATCATGAAACAAAAAACTTTCTTTATATCGTTATAAACCTAGTTGTTTAACTTTAGTTGTTTGTCCATCTGTATTAAACTGTTTCTCATCGCCTGATGAAGAGCTATAAGAGAAAGCTAAAAACTATCGGTAAAATAAAGTTCCTAGTGTGTTGAAGTAAACAATTCCAATCGAAAAGATCTGCTTCGGTACCGGTGCTGGACGCAACACTAAATCGTTCTGTGAATAAATGAAAACAATGAATTATTAAATAGAAATCTTATTTTACAAAGCCCACATGCGTTAATTCGCTTACTTACAGCTAACACGGTATAATTAACATAAAAGTAGATACATTTAAAACACGTGCAAGTGAACAACGGCTGCCCCATCAATTCATGTCACACTGCGCATTTTTTTGTTTCCGTTCCTTTAACCTTCGCATCCGTTTTCGATTTCCCACGAGGGCGATCACGTCCCGAATGGCTCTGCTTCGAATTTCATTCGGTAACATCTTGCCCCAGGCAGCTACGGGAGGGAATGGAACAAAAGGGAGACAAAAACGATAAAGTGATAGATGTACTCCAAACATATTTGGATTACAATGTAAAAAACAGGCAATATTTACACTCGATGCAGGTGGTAAATATAACGTAATTGCGCATCGCTCTCTTTTTATCGCGCGTATAGTTACAATGACCACTGAAGTTGTAATCCGCTAGCGCTTCCTCCGTAAAAACGTGCAGCAACGCAAACGCAGGCTTAAGTGGTGTCTTTTTCAGAAAGTATTGCAATATTTGTTCCTGCGAATGAGTAGTAGAAACGGTGTAAATATGACCGTTAGTCCGTACCCTCCACGTTGCATATCTTACGTATTGTTGTTTGAGTTCAGCCGAATTCTTGACGCACTGCTCCAAACATTCTATATCGTCGCTTGTTTCCAGTGGGAAATATAGCGTACGGGACACCTTTCCCGCGTTGAGTGAATTCGATTTCACCAGTGTTATTTTTATTTTGGTTTTTGGTTCCGTTTTATCCGAGCCTGTAAGAGTAATGAGTAAGGCTTGTAAGTAAGATTCGAAATATCGATAAAAAGCACTCAAACATAGGTTTATCTGAACGAAAATAAAAAAAACAAATTACATCGTTTGTGTATAAGAGCATGTATTTCTTTTCGTACAATTAGAACAGAAGATCCATCTTCAGTTCTCCTTCATCAGTCGGCAGTGTAGGCTACAATCTCAGAAACGGCATCGTATCATAGCTTCTTAGCTAGAAATAAAAATACGAAAAATATACAAATAGATCAAATGACACCCATAATCAATATGAAACTGTACTAACTTACCACATTGAGACACGCGTTTCGAATATGATAATTTCCGAACTGCACGCTTAGCTATGCGGTTGCACACCTGATCAAGCTCTATAAGTTCTAGTAGTAGTTTTTGTGATTCCTTTTCCGATTTTGTAACTGAAATTGGAATAAAATTAAAGCTTATATTAGTGTATCGTATGAAAAATGTTATGGTTTTTTCTGCGTTAAACTAAGTTTAATTTGATTGTTGAAATCTTCATGGAACACAATTCACTTGCAGCTATGTGTAGTTTCTGTTAAAGTCCTAATAGATTCCCAATGAGTAATTTTATTTCGTTCGTTTCGTTTGCTTCTGCCGTAGCATCATTTGTATCCACTCCGATCGTTTGCGTCGCTTGTAATCACTTTGATTGCTGTTTTCGTAAGCCGCACTTAAGGCGATCTGTAGCTCGTTGATCAGGTTCGCCTTATTCAATCCGTGCGATTTCCAGGCCTCTGCAATATCGATGGTATATTACTTGCAAGCATTTTAAAGGTTAAAGGCCGTTCTTACCCATCATACATTCGGTAAAAATTGTATACTCCTTCATGGACTGTTTCTTACAATCAGCAGTCCCACGACTGTGCGCGTTCTGCGAGCTAAAATTGTAGACGGACCAATGGCTGAAGAAAAGTTTGAAACACTTCGAAACCGGCTCATTGGGTGACTTTTTTGATGCTAGATATTGTATCTGTTCGGGATAAAAGTTATAGAAAGACGACGTTCAATATTGAACACTTTTCTTTTTGTTTTGCTTTAAACATAATACTCACATACTGCGTTCGCACGATTGGACTCATGCGGACGGACCTCTCGAGCCGTTCGACATCCTCCTGGCATGAAAGGGGGAAGCAAAATCCGGCGATGCCTTCGTTGTGTACCGCTTTAGTGGAGTAAAACGAATGAGTACAAGATTTAAGACAATAACTTTTTGAGATAAAACTGAAGAGCAAACAACCAATATATCAACAGAATTATTAAGCTTGCGAATGTTACGGAAAGTAGAGATTAATTCTATCGCTTATATTCTCTTAATTTGATGCTATACAAGCAGGCATACAATCTGCAATTTTATACAATTGAAGCCAATCTATAAATTATCATTTCTCTTCACTGTTTGTCTGTCGTACACACAATAGATCTATTAGAAAGTGTACCAATCTTAACATATTTCATTTCATTTCTATTTCTTTTTGAGCGCAAGGTTATTGACCACGATTATGATAGTTGGCCACGTAACGACGTTTGTTCAGTATCGTTATAACGCGCCGCAGCTCACAGTCAAGTTTGACTTCATCGATACCATGCTCTTGCCAGGCTTCTGTTGAAGAAAAAATGGAACAAAATCATTTTACATTTATAAATTAAGTTAACACGTACAAAACAATTCCAACATACCTAGCATACAGCTTGTAAATATTTGATAATTCTCCATACATTTGCGCTCTATTTTACTGGACCGGCTAGTACTCTTCCAACTGAAGTTGGCCATCGCTTCGCCGGTGAAAAATTTCCCAAAACAATCGCTAATGTCGACACTGAACGCTTTTTTGCAACGAAGAAATTCCACCTACGGATATATAGTATGGTTAGTCAAGTTAAATGTTGTTGATCCTCACTGCTAGTGCGGCAAATCGAAACACACTTACATACTGCATTCTTAGCTTGGGGTTTCGATTAACCATAAGCTCCAATCGTTCGATATCTTCCTCGCATTGTAGCGGCATTGGGAAGCCACTGATCTTGAGTGGTTTTGCTGGGTTAACACACTGCTGCTGGTAGTATTTGACGTCGATGGTTCTCAGTTTTTGGTGAATGATGCGTATTTCGTTGATGGTAGTGGTTTGCGGTGATTTGTGCATTGCCCGTAATTCTGCCAGCCGTTTCTTAAACCTTTCCACCTCTTGTAGTAATCCTATAACGATAGACCAAAAATACATGTTAGAAAAAGTTAATGTATGAAAGCATTAGTCATTAGTTTCAAAATTTCCTTGGATCATGGTATGACGAGTGCTGCTGCTGGATCTTTAAATTGTATTCCGATGCTCAACTAAAACTGAAGCTGATATTATATATAACATTGTGACTAAAATCCTGCGGCAATGAATCGATCGCACTTGTTACAATAAACCTGTAAAGTGAAACGATCATTTATCTTTTTTTTATGCAAATGTTCTTTTATTGTTGTGTTCATCAATCTGCTCTGATAAAAGCTTTTCCGTCTAGTGTAAAAAAGTACTTGGAAATGTTGCTGAAAAACAGTACAACACACTCCTCATGTACGGGTAGTTTTGCAACAATCATAAAGCTAGTAGAAACGAAGCGTAATCGGTATTGTAATCTTTAAAAACTCTACAATTGTCTGTTTGTAACACGTTTGCACACGTGTAAGTACAAACACGAAACGAATGCAACATCCACACAAAGAATGGATGTCTTCCTCATTTGTATTCTTTTTGTAAATTTAACTTAAAACTGTTAACGATGTAACATACCACCAGAAGTCACCAGGTAGTGATTTTTCAGATTACGCTTCGTTTAAACTACTTAAACTACCCACGGAGCCTGTGGCTACTTCCGTTAACAGGTGCTGCTCATTCCAATTTGTAACTCGGCATTAATTGCTTTTCCATATGCTTCCTTGCCCGGAAGGTGCGCTGTCTCATCCGGTTGCGACTATGCTTGATGGCTGTTGTCAGTTGTGATTGCAGTTGGTGCTCATTCAGACCGATGGATTGGAAGGCTTCTACAAAGAGTGAGGACCAACGAAAATCAGACAAAAATTAAACAAAATTGTAATGAAGTATGTGCTTTACATCAAAAGTGCTCTCATACGCCACTTACCAATGAAACAGTCGTAAAATACGGAGTACGCTTTCATGGGCCTCTTCGGTCGGCCAGGTGTATTGGAACCGTTCAGGTTGTAAGAAATAAGAGCATCGTCGGAAAATATGGTTGTAATAAACTTCTCTATAACCATGTTTTTCGGTTTGCGTTGCATGAGGAAATGTATCTGCAAGCAAACAAATATGCAAAGTGAAGTCTTTTAGTATTGATCGTGGCTAGAGCGAAAGCCATTGGTGCAGTAGTTTATGCAACCGACACGATACTTACATATTTCTTTCGAAAATCCTTGCTGTTTTGAATGGCAATCTCTAGACGCTCCACATCCAAGCGATTTTGCAGCGGAAATTTAAAACCCGGTACGGGTGTTACTTCTGTGTCGACCGATTCAGTGCTCCTATCTTCCTTGCTAACGTCCAAAGATTCCGTTTCAGTGCGATGATGCACCGTTTCTAACGATTTCGGCCGTTTAAAATCGTTCATTCGGTTTCGCGATATCGAACTATTTACCTGCCGTTTATGAGATGTTCGGCCAGCTAAACGGGAGGAGACAGAGGAACCGAAAAGTACAAGGGATCAGTAAGGAAAATATATCATTATTACAATTTTAATGAGAGTATCTACTCAACTTTAAGAAATATGAAAACACGAACGCACATCGTAAGACAATTTATTTCGCGGATTTTTTTCTTTTTCGTGCATTTTCTATCTTAAACTTCAAATGTTGAAGTAGTATCGAACCGATTATTTTTGTAGACTTGATGTTATTACCAGTTTCTGGACGATTTTTCCATTAGCTCCTTTTGAACTTTTGCATCACATATCAGCCATCTTCTAGATTGCAGGACACATGTGATCGTTGGAACTAAACGATGAACAGTGGGGAGACGATGATTTTATTGTAATCCTAAAATTAGAATGTAGATTAAATTAGTCAGATTTTTTAAAAAATTGAAGATGCGCCTTATGTTATCATCTGTTTTGAGATTTCACGATATAATTGCAATGAATCCTTCTGTGAAAATTAAAATCTTACCAACCTATCCGGTCCACAAGAGTTATTCAAATATGCAAAGAAATCAGGTATCATGATGTATTTAATAATGAATTTCAATGTTACAAATATGTTCAATCGTGGAATTTGGGTATACTATACTGTTCGGGATTTGACGCCCAATTAGGTGAACGAGTTCAAACTAACTCGTGTTTACCTGGCACAAGCGAATTGTAACTAATCTTCATGCTCCTCTCTTAAAACGATTAAAAACTATTCACTATACGTGTCCCATCATTCTTACGCATTGTTGGTAATCAATTCTTATACAAACAGCTATTGCTCAACACCATGACTTTCGTCAAAGCAATTCACACACGTCCACTGCCCGGCGGGACAAGCGGAACAGTAGGTAATGATTTTCTGCAGCTTCTTCTTATACTCCGGATCTTGTATCTTTCTGATGCAGCTCACACAGAACCCTCGAACGCGTGTTTTCACCAGCTTCACTAGTGTGTGCCCATTGGACAGCTGCTTCACTATATCGTCCGGATTGGGACGTGTATTGTGAAGTGTTTTCATGGTATTAACATTCGGTTTTACCACCTGGACGGTGGTGGAGTTTGCTTTCTTAACTTTTGCCGGTAAACATGGCGACTGATTGTCGGACAGCACGGTCGATGATGTGTGGTGCACTAGTAAGGACGACGAAGTGGTGGCAGCGATCGTTGCTTTCCTTTTCTCCACCATAGATCGGTGCGTTTTGAACAATGTAACGTCGGGTAATTTTCGTGTCAGTTCATTCGACAAATCAACCTCCAAACCTATACCTATGTAACAGCGATAGGAAAAAACAATGACAACAAAATTCAAACATGTTAGCTAAATCGTGAGCTTGTATTATTTTGCTTTATGCATACGCAGAGTGTGATGGAATCATAACATAGTCGGCATAATGCATCGAAATCAAACAAAGATTATCTCGCGTAAACGAAGTTGCAGTTTATTTATTGACATGTTTCTTATTTCCTTTGCTCTGTGCTAAATCTTCTGAGGGTAACTGTAAAGAAACAAAGAAAAAATCAAAATTACATATTCTTTCCTCCTTGTGAATAGATATACGCGTTTTCCTTACACTGAAAATTGGCAATGTTGCAGGCATGATGCGGCCGTAGTTTTTCGGCTCGTGGTTATGTTTCGTGTCAATGATGTACAGCTCCTTGCCCTTCGTTTTCAGCGTGGCACAACACCTGTGCTTGCGGTACTCGGTGCACCGCCAGTAGATAATGTTTGCCACCCCGTTTATGCTGGCTTTCGAGAAGCTAAAGCTATGGTACACCAAGTTACCGCGCTGATTATACCCGTACGGATCGCTGGCCTTTTCCAGCTCTCGCTTGCCACGCCGCATTACTCCACTTCGAGGGTCTGCTGTCTTTTTGGTTTGATCTAAAATTATAGGAAAATGTTTGATTGGTTAGTTAAATGTATGAAAAGAACTTGTTCTCTTATATTAAAGAACTTGTTATATTAAAAAGTTATAAATTGAAAGCCCCCTTTCACAGATTGCTGACGTGATTTTAATATTCGCTATGCGCTCTATGTGTTTCTATGCGGTACAACATATTTGCGTGCGTTGGTTTTATTTGTTCATACGCTCAAATGTTCGGACACTACCGTATATGTACAAAGCTATTGTTTATTCGTAGGTTTTGTTTTCGTATTTGCTTACTTTCACCGTTATTGTGATGTGCTTCGGAATTGTGATCGAACACAAGTGAAAAACTATCGTTTTTTTGAAGATTTTGTTGTAATATTCTGCAAAAGAATTGATCATTGTCAGTAAGATTTGCAGTTGATCGTGAATAGCGCTCTTACTTGTTTCCTATTTTGTTTGCGTTCATTCAGCAAAGTTCGCAAAACCCCATTCCGTCGTCGATGCACGAACGCCGGGTGATTGTGCTTGTCGTCTAAAATTTCCAGTTTTCTCTCCGCGCCGTATGTTTTAGCGCGAGCAGTACATCTGTGGGCGAATGAAGATGGATCAGGGTTTGTTTGGCAAATGGATACCCAAGATAACAAATCCTTATGGTGTGCACTAACCCCAGCGGCCTGTAGTGGACGCAGCGATAAGTAACCACATTTCGTTGTATACGATCACGAGCGAAACGGAAACTATCAATGCACAACTGCAATCCACCACGGGAGGTGACGATGTATTCCACTTTACGTTTGCCTGGTTTGATGGGATGAAGGAAAAAAAGGATTAATATAAGTACATTTGAAACCATTTTGCGTTCCGTTTGCACAGTATGGCTTCAACAAATAGTAGAATGAAAAACTCACTCAAAAAAAAACAAATCGTTTGTGGTTCTTTTATTTAGAGTTAACGTTTTTCTTTGGAGGCCATAAACTTCCACGTGGCCGGCGCTGTGTAACGATATCGTGGTTGTGTTGGGCAGTATTCGTAAATTGAAAACGTCGCTCGTCGTTCAATGCATGTGCCGGACGTTCAACGATGCGTGCCTTGCAGCTGGTAAGGTGGAAACAGTAATAAAACAAACAAATTATTACAACACATCCTTCACATGGATCGTCGTATTGAACTTACCGGAAAATTTGCGATTGTGTACATCGCCAACTGCACGAGTGCTTCCGCACTTTCTCCCGTACAAAGCTGTATCCATTAACGATCAGTAGCATGTGTCCTTTCGTGCTCATTCTGTATGATACTATAACGAAAAGAACATATTAGATGATTAGAAAAACAGTTAAAAATTAGAAATTAGCAGCTTCTATGAACGGAATTTAAAAAAAAGCGACATATCTAGTAAAATGATCAAATGCTACACATACACGTTTTGTCCTGTGACGCGTTGGATTTAATAGAAAATGCAAACGGTTGAGTACAATCAAAATGTTAATTGTTGAATATCAGGGACCGTTCGTAAGTGCACTAGATCCTGTAATTCCCGCGTTAGTGTGTGATCGCCGCATGAACAAATACACACTTAACACATTTCCTTCCTTTACGACAGCTTGTTATCCTTAGATTTTCTTTTCGTTTGCCACTTTAAACGTAAATTCTCACGAAACTGTTTCATTCGGTCTAAAACATCCTTCGATTCGTGTGTCGATGGCACAATCGGTTCAGCTTTGTGGTTGTGCGTCATACTACAATCCAACAGCTTTCGGTCCCTAGCGTTGGAAGTGACAACAAACGCTGTGCAACTGAAAATAGAGATACAATAGAATGGAATTAACTGAAGGATTAACCACCTCTGCTGCGCATTACGTACTCATGTTGTTCCTGCTTGATACAGTTCCAAACTATTTTGTCGCCCGCTTGTGTGTGCTTGTTGAAGAGCTGCCCATCGACCAGCACCTGTACTGGGCCGGTTTGATTAAAAATAAACCTTGGACGTTTAGGTTCATCTGAAATTGGGTAACGTTACGAAACAAACAATCCTTATTTAATTCTTCGTGCTTTACTAAGCTAAACAGAGTATGGAATAATTTATGTGAATGCATTTTTATGAATTATAAAATGTCATAGCACTTTTTTATTTTATTACTATTGAAACATATCAGTCTATGTGCGTTTTTTTTGCTTTCTGTACAACATTTGTCGTACACAAATGTTGAATTCTTCGTTACAGGATGTTGTTTGTTTGTTAGTTTATATAGACTTGGAATCAATGGACTTCATTCGTCTATTCTTTGTACCAGGATTAAATAGAGTTTTCGTAGATTTTCAGATCCTTAATAGGATCATGATTATTCGGTTATATTCAGATATCTATCGTTGTATCCTAGAACTATAATCATACCCTTACACTGTGGTTGTTTTTATGTTTGTATGCCGATGAAAATAAAGAATATTATTAAATATTATTTTTTGTACAATGATAACTGAGAGGTTTTGTCTGGAAACACCTTCTACACAGCACTTCCACTAGTGTGTTATGTAAAAGAATTTCGCAGGCGGACAAGTGAATCAGTGCGTTATGGTATTGTTCAATTATTCGGTCAGTTTGTGATGATGAAGCTTTTTTAATAGCTGCGCCCGAACACCCGGTTTCCGACGTTCTGTAACGATCGCATGGTTGTGATTTCCGCGAAGTGTTACTTTCTCACGAAATGTGCCTTTTTTCTGCATCATACAAATCGTTGAAGCCCGTGCGGTGCAGCTAAAATAAAGCGGAATTTAATATTACATTACTGTAAACATATTACTAATGGTGACCTTACCAGAACACTTTCGCTTGAGTACAGCTCCAAAAAGAAGTATTTTTTCTTGTTTTATCTTTCGTAAACGTATACCCGTCTATGCAAAGTTGTTTGAAACCCCGGATCGATTCTACGAACGACGCTTGTATACTAGGATCTGAAAAGAGGTACATAAAACAAGATCTTTCTGTATTAGCGGTGGGTAATCTTGCACGTGGACGTTCTATCGAAACAGTTTCTGTAGCCTCTGCTGTTCATAAATAATGTAACTTGGTTCAAAGTGGTTCCCTCTCCACTTTCCACAGTAAGAATGGATTGTTTATTACTACATGAAAGATACATTGCATAGAATGCCTGCCTCTTCCACAGAACGCTTAACTGTCCTTCTGGCTAGTGCATCGTTCGCTTTCGTTTGATGCACGTTTGGACGTCTTTTTTTGCACAGTCCATTGTTTCATGAGCTTTTTCAGGGTACCACGTTTTCGACGATTGTGAATAGGATCATGATTGTGCGCCGAATGTACCAATTCCAGCATTCCAGTTGACCGTCGCTGCCTATGTCTTGCGGGGCAGCTAGAAAAAAATGAATATTAAAACATTTATTAGCCAATAACCAGCTAGCTAGCAATGTAAAGTGGCAACTTACCGGTATGCACGGAACTGTATGCACCGCCAGTAGATCGTCTCCTTATTCATCAGATGTCGCGTAAACGGATAACCTCCGATAGATAACTGTGGCGTTCCCTTGCTGCTTCTGATGTACTCCAGCTCTGGTGTGTGCTCTTTTGATTGGAATGGTTCAAAACATAAGAACATTGTTACAAAAATTATCAACATGCAGCCCACGAACAACGTCGATCGGCAAGTTAATACATCGCGTAACCTAACCAACCAAAAACACGCCAAGCAAGTTGTATTTGTTTTTATTGATTGTAAATATAATGCACGTTTCAATTGTATTGCGAAATGTGGTTACACTAAGCCCTTAAAATCCATTCTATTCCGCTAACAAAATCTAATGCCCGTTGCAACGGGACGGAAACAAAACAAAGTCAATATATCGAAAGGCCACCTCGGTATCGGTAGAGAATCACTTCTGTTTGAGGGTAGTTTTACCCAATATATCCGGATGCAGTTTGGAAGACTCACTGTGCGTATGTTTATCGTGTATAATATAAAACAGCTTATCGTGCAAAAGCACTTGCGCCTGGCACTGATGGGAACTGTGCCAAGCGCAGCGGAAAACCTTATGATTCTGTCGCGAATAGCGAAACTGGAAGTGATGACCCTGACAGAGGACGCCCGCTGCACCTTTACGGGTCGGTATGAGCGTCATTGGTACCGGTGTACCTTTTGTAATTTGCGAGAAGTTTAATAAACATTTAGTTGGTTTCATTTCACGACCACCGGCACCGGCTGCGGTTAGACATTGATGCGGGAGCGAGTTACGCAGTGTAGCAGCATTACTTTTCGTGGAACTTTTTTTAGGAAGAGCTCTGCTTAAGTTTTCCAGAGACACACGGGGTTTTTCCTTTGATGATGTAAAAGTGTTGGCCAAAATGCGATGAATTTCTGTTTGAATGAAACAAAATAAAAAAAAACGTATCGTTGAATAAAAATGTTATTAATACAAACATTCAATTAATTGGGGTAAAGGTTTACCCCGAAATTAGAGAATGAAACAAACATGAAGTATGGATTTAAACAAAAATAACTAAAATTGTCTATTCACTTAAATCAAAAATATGGATTGCTTAATGTTGATCATAAAAGTGATCTTGTCGAAGCTCTCATTAGTCGTCCATAGTTCGTTTCATTTGTTTAGGGCCATTGTAAGGAAAATATCGGAGTAAACCTTTACCTGGAAAGTAGATAACCGATAGGTGGGGCGTAGCTAAGTATGTAAGAGCAAAACGATAAATACTTTTACATCGTTTATCGTTTGTTGCGTCGTGATCAAATGTGCGACTTATTGCCCAATCCCTTACATTATGCTGGCGTATAGCGGGAGCACACTTGCTCCTGTAAGCTCGTGTCCACTGGGTGCGTATGGTCGATGTGGACTGCATGCGTCATCCCACCGACAACCAAGACTTGGGCCGGACATTGGTTGCGTTTGAACCGTTCGCATCGATAATAGCTGACACCGTTCGCGGCAAAATGGTACACATAATGATGCTCATCCAGCACCACCTTCGCTGAACCGAAGCGATTGGTAAGGTAAACTACCGGTGTCCCAGGCGTAGCGAGTATTTCATTGAGTGGAAGTTTACGCAACCGTCCAGCTTCGGTAGTGGTGCCGGCTTTGGTCCCCGGTGTCGCCCGTTTCCTTTGCTTACCGTCAAGGTTGTTGATTTTTTTAACCGGTTGGTACGGTCGGATGCACGATACACCCGGCTTCACCGGATCCGGTAGCGCGAACTCAAGCTGGTTGTGTCGATAGTCGCCCTTTCGATTCTTCTTCTCGTTGGTATCTGTGTAAGAAACGTTAGCAATATGTAACCATAGAAAAAGGAGTATTAGTATTGTTTTACATAGTACCATTCGTATTTCAATCCAATCTATTTTACTGTTCATTGGTCAAATGTACTATTTGCAGGATGATGAAAAATTAGGAAAATCATATTTTATTTAACAAACTCATAGTATGTTTCAAATTGCGCAATAAAAAAAAATAAGGCACGAACTACATATGCATATTAAATACCACTACCAACGACGTACGGTAATCATAGGTCAACTGCGTGGCTGTGCGTGGCCACGACTTCGTACACTCTCGACGCTTTAACGATGATCCGTGCCTTACAGTCGTACTGGGCGTGATGCACACAGCGATAATGCTTGATACCGCTCTTCGCTGTATGGTACTCGAAATCGAACCCATGGTACGACACCTTCATACCACCCAGGCGGCACGGTACGAGCACGACTGGTTCGGACGGTTTCTGCAAGATCGGTGACACGTCGATCTTGAGCCATTTTGTCTGATCGTTCTTTTT
The DNA here is from genome assembly GCA_000349025.1 of Anopheles minimus. NCBI lineage: Eukaryota > Metazoa > Arthropoda > Insecta > Diptera > Culicidae > Anopheles > Anopheles minimus. The sequence goes on along the minus strand of KB663832.1, from coordinate 16,858,413 downwards.
AGCACGCTGCCGGCAGGCTGAAAATAAAGACAGAGCAAAGTGTTAGTAAAAAGGGAAAGTAGATCTGAAACAGTATACTAAGAGCAGCCAATTGACGTTTGGGTTTCTATTGTTAAGATGCTTGTTTGAGACAGCTTTTGTATCATAATATATTTCTTTCGATTATTTTTGATAATATATCAGCACTTTTAAAGAAACGCTTGTCCTTGTACCGTTTGACTGCAACCTTAAGAGGACTTGGCCTGTAATTTCTTGCATCCTTGAGGGTTTCTGGACTTGCATTTACCCAGAACAGTCTCAATCCTTTGTTGAAGACTTTTGTAGGTTGTCTATAGTATATAATTTATTATTTTTTTAATTGCCTAAGAAATTAATCGATGCGTTAAGATGCATTTTTTGCATTTTACGTAAGCTGTGGTGATTTCTTTTTGATTCTGCTACTACAATTTGTCTTACGTTGTTTTATTTTTTTCCAAATCAATGAGAAAAAAGTTCTACTCCATGGTGTTATAAAACTTCCATTTACGTTCGCGGCGACTATCGCAATAGTGTTCAGGTCGCGCCACAGTGCTTGCACGAGGATACTCCGCCGCTTCAATTTTCGGGCGCTGTCCAGATAATTCGATTTCATAGTCCTTCGATAATGACACCCGCTGCGGATGGTTGTGCCTTGGATTGGTGATCACAATCCGATACATGCCGTTGGGCATGAGTGTTGTTACTACGCGCGAATTGCACCGTACCCGATCGTACGATGTCCGGCAGGCCCAGTATATTGTGTTATTTTTGGAGATATTATTTCGAGCATATGTGTATCCGCCAACCATCAGCAGCTTGTGTTCGCGCTGTCCTTGTATGAATGTAAGCCTGGGACGATACAGCGTAATGTGTCTGTATGTTACATGCGGCCAGTCTAGAGCAGGGTGGAAAACAGAAACAGGTAACACAGTTAGTGAATTTGTCCATTTTAGATATGATGATAGATCAACAATAACACACTGATCATTTGTAATAAAAGTTGCCTATTTTATTTGTTTATTTACGAAACTTATTGGCTTTGCTACTTTTCACAAGGATACTTTGAAGTATTGCAAGCTGCATAGTACATCTAGTTTATAAATGGTTGATACATCTGAAACAAATAAAATAGAAATATGAGACAAAATTAAGATTTTTTTTTCTAATTGTACCAAATGTGTCATATTTTTGTAAAATGTACTTGATTCGTTTTATAAAATAAATCTAAATAGTAAGCCTGATAGAAAGATTTCCTGCACCTAGTATCTAGTCATAACTTTATTAAATCATCGTGTTCATTAGTTATTTGGGTTCTGATTTAATTGAAACCATATTCATACGCCAGACCAAAAACTTGTTCCTTCCTCGTTCGTTCATTCAACCTTTTTTTCAAAAACACGAATCGTTTATCTTATTAAACCGCACGATCCGAGCCGATTCCCGTATGATGTTCGTGGTTGAATCTGCAAAAATAAAAAAAAATATTTAAATTAGCTTACCATTTAAATAGTGAACGAAAAATTCATTTGGGAAGTACTATAACCCTATAACGCCTGAATAAGGTGCAATTTGTTATCCAATAGCTTTTTATTTTCATACAAAGTGTTCCAAGTATTCTTTTTCAATATATTCTTTTGTGTGTATTGTCACTAATATTAAAAGCTTATGCCATTGAAATATTGAATGGAAAAATTGTATGTTCTTTTAATAATTAATCTTAGAATGGGTCTGGGAAAAAGTTACTATAATCTAGCAACTACTGATGCAAAAGTAAATGTCACAATAGACATAAAATATAACTGGTAAACTAATATTGAATAACAAAAATAAGCAAACTGCTTAACCGTAAATAATAATCAAAACTAACATAAATCAGACCATTTATCCTCACCTGATGCACGCAGGACGTCCGGCTCAACACGTTTTCTTCCGAATTGTCTTCCAGTGCTATGGTGGATGAGTGTGTGTAATATTGCGGGTGTACAGCTTCTGGATGGACAGGTCGGTGATTAAACGGGCCATACACTTGCGGCTTCTTTGTTTCGAGCAAGTCCAATACTTGTGGTCCTTTTGCTGCTTCACGCAAATGTATGTGTGATCCTGGTACTTGATCTTTATTCCTCCTCGCTGCCCTGTAACGAAACTGATAGAGACAGCAGAAGCTGTGCAAGGAAGACGATCGTTGAAATATTTTTTTTCTTCGTTTAACGCGATCATTTTTAAACTGTTGGTTATTGATAGGACGTAAACACCATTTGCAGTTGCATCAAGATTCGTTGGTACTGTATTGTGTCGGGAAATAGTTCATTTATTAGTTTTCAATGCTTTACTTACATATATGGTCCAAATGTTCGGTAGACCATTTCACTTGGAATTCATACGATTCCTCAGGATAATTTTTACAATCCCAGCTATCCTCACGATAGTTTCTTATACTGTGGCACTATATTCTCAAAACAATGCTTTACTAGAGTTCATGTTGCAACGAAGCTGCTAGTACTCGGCAATATTGTCATGGAAGTTAAATTATTTTCAGAACGCTCTGTACCTGCGGGATATCGCCCTCAGAGTATCCCCCAGAAATTTTCATCGCTATTCGGGTTCGGGTGAACGTTTTATTCCATGAAACCATTACCATACTTGCGACAAACGGAATACACTTTGATAGCAACAAATTAGGATGATCTTGATGAACCATCTTACGAAATATATATCACTCGCGAGAAATCAAACCGATTTGCCTAACTCGTTACAATTCTTCTTTTGTAGTGGAGAAAGGGGCAAGTACACTACTAGTATTCGGTTGGAGGATGATTGTGGATTTGATTTTTGAGTATCATCCCCGAACACCCGTCTAAGGTGATGATGCGTGCTCGACACTTTAGCAAACGGCTTTTCGAACAAAGCCAGTAGGTTTTGTTATTGCTGCTGTTGTTCCTGAAAAACCCGTATCCACCCATGATGAGCTTCGGACGGCCTTTGCTACCCGTCTCCAGGCGCAAATCTAGTGCAAACTTGTGCTCCACATCGATCGGTTCTCCATCGTCATCGGTTTCGAACTTCTCCTTTTTCGTCGGGTAACTGGTGGCGGATTGCACACGCTGGACCGCCAACTTGCTAACGTTCTGCAACGGTTTGTGACTTTTGACATCTAAAATAAAAATAAACAAAACTAGTCAGTAGGAGAAAAGGCATACGTACAGTATGAACAGCTGAGAACTGGGGTGTAATGGTTTAAAAAAGATTATTTAATGTTTTTTTTTTTTTGAAAAGTTCTTTTATTTGAATTTTTTACATTTCTAGTTTTACACTTTGGGCACAGTGTCGTGCCAGGTTCGGGATGAATCTAGTCCGCGCGCCGAGACCAGGTTTGTCTCTCTCTCTTCATCCATATGGTTTCGGTAGCTCAAGGTACCTAAAATAAAGGCTCTCTATTAGTAAAATTTGAAAGAACAGGTTGTTGTATCGATATGCAACAAGTTCGTCCACCATATCACAAAACTAGTATGTAACAAAATGAAAACCTTCATACAATTTATAATTCGCTAATATATGAAGTTTATTTTATTTTCAAAACTAATACACACCGCGATGCACACGTGAAGGAAAGAGAAAAAAAAACACCGTTATTCAAACCATTTTGCAAAGAAAAGAACCATGGAGAACCAATCAGCACTTCACGAATTCCGCCTTAACATCGCGGTAGTAAAACACGTCGATATCGGCATCCAGCGGTGTGACGCTCATCGTATCCATATACTCGTCCGGATGGGAATGCGGTTGGTTCGTGTACTTGATCGTGTTACTGCCCCGTTGGGTTACCAACTTACAGCGGCATTTTTTCGACTTGTAAAACGAACACGACCAGTACGCCCGACAGCTATCGCCTTTGGTGCGGAAGAACGAATTATTTTCGACCACCAGTTTCGGTTTACCGCGCTGCCCCGCCGTAAACAGCCATCGGTCCACCATGAACAGCGTTACGGGGCGGCCACTTTTGCCTGTGAAATAAGCCGGTTGAAATAATGGATGCGCGTGCGAGGAGCGAAAAAAAAGGATAAGAAAACACAAAACATATTAATGTGTGTGTACATATAAGTCGTTGCATGCTGCATTTTAAATTAACTCGGTTAATTAGACAAAATATACAGCCACAGATTGTAAGATGAAGGCATTTTTTCTTTTCTTTTTTGTACAGCGTGTAGCTATTGGATACATGATTTATACAATATCTGGAGCTACACGCAATCAATCTCAGCTTTATGATCACTTCCAAACTATGTTGTGGCTTAACATACTAATATCTAAATAACACAAAGGGGTTTAGAAAAAAAATACACAAAATGGGTTTTAAATATTTTTTTATTTATTCCATTGCTTATGCTGCAGCAGAAGCCATCCGACACCTTACAGATCGCTATGTATTATGTCCGATTGGTATTGAATTTCCTAAAAGAAAAGATTAGAAAACATTAACGCGTGATGATAATAACATCGCCTAACCAGAACCTGAATGCGTGGTAATCACTTACACTTGACGGCGTTATCCTTTGACAAAACGGGATGATGATTGTGCACCGGATTGGTAACTTTATACGTGCGCTTATCGTCGAACGTTGTGATACGACTGCGGCAGCTGTCTTGCTTGGAACGATCGCACACCCAGTACGTTGTACCGAAGATACTCTTACTGCGACAGTAGTAGAATCCGTTATGGTATATCTTTCGAACCACCTTGTTTTTTAACGGCAAGCTTACAAACACAATCGCATCGATCGAGCCGCTATTACCATGATCTGCAATAGGTAGCAAAAAAAACAACCGTATTAGTTTAAAATCATAATAAAACAATTAATTGCGGTGTGTTGGTATGGTGCAATGTATGTAGGAAATTCGATTACTTGCAAATATATTTCCGAATTACGTTTAATTATTCAAATTCATTTCTGTCACCCTTGTGTAACACGGACCATGTTGCTTGTAATGCTAAGCATTAGCGAAAGCAATCGATCGATCGAGTCGAATTACAGTGAATCCTCTGTGCATTCTATATGTAGCGATTCATCCTCCATTGTGGAGAGGAAGTCATCCGGCAACCCAACAATGTTCTCCAAATGCTCGTGCAGCAGCTCCTCCCCAGGTGGTGTGATAGTTTCGGTCATGTAGTTTTTGAACCGCAGCTGCCTATGCATCCCGGGCTGATGATTGTGCCTCGAATAGATATGCTTCACGTACTCTTGCCCTTTCTGTTTCAACGTGATGACCTTGGCCTTGCATTTTTGCTTCCGATGCCTGGAACATCGCCAGTTGATCGTATCCGCAAACTCCCCATTGCGTATGTAGCTATAACCAGACCACAGTAGTAACGGATGGCCCCTTTGCGTTATGCTAAACTTTGGCGACCTGTCGCAATCGTACTCTGGAAGGGATTTAAAAAAACACATGAAGTAAGTTGAAATTGAAGCGATAATTGTGATGTGAAAATACTCTTAACCGTAAGACCATTTATGATCAATACCTAACACAATACTAACCATCGTGGGAAGAGAGTGTTTTATTACACATGATAAGTTGCTTTGTAGAACCAAGGAGATGATTTTATTCCGTGCAAAACAAACAACATTTTCGCTAATATATTTGCTCACCATACAAACCTTTCCTTTGGTTAACATTTTCTACACTAAGGGTAAACCGGTTTGATCTCGGTCTTCGGAAGCGTGTCGCTTCATCTTTCGTTTCCGCCGGCACATCGATTTCGTCTCCTGCGGATGACTATGCTCGTTCTTGAACACCTTCACGTACTCGATCCCATCGATCAGCCGTGTTTGGGCACGGGCTTTGCAATGCAGCCGATGGTAGAACCGGCACTTCCAGTTCACGCGCGTACCATTCTCGAAGGTTTTGTTCTTGCTGTAAAAATACCCATCGTACACCAGGCATTGCGTTCCACGAGTTGTGAACTCGAAACAGGCCCGCTGGATGTTGCTGATGTTCTTCACATCTGAAACATAGGTAGGGAGCACAACAGACACATTCACGTACATGTTTTGGGAACATTTGGGCATTAAACAGTTATGGATTCTCATTTAATTTGTACACCAACATCACTGCCGTCGGTTACCGTAAAAGAATGTGGCACAGTAAAGCGACGAAGTAACATTAAAAAAACACACACACACACAATCTGATGTTGAGGAAAGAGTGACTAAAACGAGCTTTATACACTACGAATTCTTTCTGCCCTATGGTTTGCCTCATTTGCAACTCAAAAGTACGATAAAATAGAGAATAGATGAGGAATATCCGGGTGCACCACTGTCTACCTATATAATTATACGCCAAGTAATCCACTTCAAACAATCATGGCCTATAGTCGGGCGATGGATACGAATGCAAATCCGTATAGCTACATAACTGAGGATCACCAGAAGATCGTATCACATTCCGTGCCTTCTACGGATCCTACAGGATGTCTTTTTTAACCTTCAAGTATTCCCCTTTCGCATGGAAGTGTGCAGTGTTTGTCACTTTCATGTGTATGACACCACCGATATCCTTCGTGACGGCTCGCGCACGGCAACGGTAACGGGTGAACAGCGAACACTTCCAATTGCACGTCTTGGCCGATTTCCGATCTCTCGTATAGGCGTGCCCATCGTGAAGCAACTTCTTCTGGCCACGACGTGTTTTCCCGAATTCGGCCGGCATGAACGTACCTAAAAGTATACAGAATCGAACGTTAAGATTAGCAACAACAAAAAAGATTAAGAATAGACTAAACTGCTAAGATTTAAGTGTCTACGAAGCTGCGAAGGGAGTATAATGCAATTTAAAAGTATATTTAATGAGTGTTTATTTTTTTCTTTATTCTTTATTGTCGGGATTCTCCGGAAAGGCAGCGTGCGTGTGCTCCTCGTGCGTAAGGCGCATCATTTCCTGCCCATCCCGTCGCATCGTGACGGCGCGTGCTTTGCAGTGATACTTCGAATGCCACGAGCACCTCCAGTTTGAGATGTTTCCCTTCTGCTTCTCGCACACGTAACGATGCCCGAGGTACATCAGCATCGGACGGCCCCGTCTGGTAATGCCGAACTTCGCACTGTGGAACCGATCTGAAAGGAGCACGGGTTGGGGAAAAAAGGAAGCAAAACAAAACAAGCGTTACTAAGGTCTAATCAGTGCAAATTGCCCACTTGCAATACCTACGATCTAGACACGTATACACCCGTATCCAATCGATCGCATCAAAATGGTATACTTTTGTAAATCCAAAACACACTTCCAACGACGGCAAACATGTACCTGCATTCCCTGCAGTAGGGAGGGCTGGCTAATGTGTAACATTTTATTTTGCTTCACGTACTACTCCAGTGGGGTAAGGTCGGGATGAATATCTTTATTCTAAGTATCATTAAGCTACGGCTAGTCCAATACCTCATACTGGTACATTACTTTAGACACCTTGCGTTGATAGTCTTTGTCTGAGTGGTTGTGTCCCTGATTTGTGAGGCGCACGAACGTTTTACCGTTTCGCATCTTTGTAATAGCACGCGCCCGACAATTGTTACGCCTAAATAGCGCACAGCGCCAGTTAGTGGACATCGGAAAATCGCGATCCTTGATGTACTCGTACCGATCGTAGATGAGCTTCTTGGCACCACGTTGCGAAACGCCGAACGTTAGCTTATCGCTCGTATCATAATTACCGTACAGCTCCGGTGCCTGTTCCCCAACACTCTCGATGGAGTAAGGGTCTGATTGGGCCAGGTCGACGATCGCTAAAATAAAAAAGATAAAAAAAGGCAAAACTGTCAGAAAGATTTTTGTTAAAGCCGTTTAAAATTTATGAAAAAGAGCCAACGATTAAGATTTTTTTTTGTTACTAAAGAGATAATACGCGATATCGTACTCTTGGTTGTTTATTTCTAAAACAAAATGTAAATTTGCGACCATTAGAAAACATGATAAAATGCACAGAATTTTTCATTCTTGCTTCCTTTTTTTACCATCTGCTGTTGCCGTATTTTAGCTTCAACTTATTCTAAATGAACCCCCTTTCAACGGCCATCTTTGGGATTGCTCTCCGCTAGAACAGGCCCGAAACATTGTCGTAATGTAATTTCTTTCGTTTACCCATCAAACACCACACCTAGTGACCAACGATATGCGTTATCACCGGCGGTTGTTCCTCTACCCTGCTCGGTCGTACATCTTCCGGTGGATGACTGTGTGCCAGCCCGGTCAAACGTATCGACTGCGAAACGGTAGAATTTTTCGACGTTACACAAGCAGCCCGACAACCGTGCTTAACGTAACGGGCACAACGCCAGAAAATGTTCCGCTTGCTTTGCCGGTTTTCCACAAACTTGTAGCCGCTAAAGATCAACATGGTACGGCCGCGTTGCGTTGTCGTGTACTGCAGCAGTGACTTTTCCACCACGATCCAGGTGTGCGTCTCGTACGGTACTGTGCCAGTGATAACTAAACACGGGGGAAGAAAGAAAGCAACAGAAACACGTTAGACAAAGCGTACGTATAGTTTGGCTGTACTTTTTTTTACCGATCACTAGTGATCGTTAGAGGGCTGTATACTATCACTAAACACGTGAAACCACACTTAAAGCTAGTTTTGCACAACCCGATCGATATTTCACACTGATTTATTTCGAACTTTATTTGTGTTTGTTTGTTTTTCCTTCTTATCAGCCAGAATTAACGGATTCCTTCTTAAATTCCTTTTCCACCGGTAGCTCTTCGCCAGTGCAGGAAAACAGCTTTCCCGACTTGACGATCTCGGACAGTCGCTTGTAATCGGCACGCTTGAACAGCTGGGGCGCATGGTTGTGGGCGCCCATCTCCTGCACATGATTGTCGTACCGATGCAACCGCCCGTGGCACTTGATCTTGGTCGTGTAGTAGATGCAACGCCAATACTCTTTGTGCTGGATCTTTTTCTCCATACAGTAATAGTATCCTTGGTGCGATAGTTGCATTTTGCCCTTCTGGCTGGTCCGGAAGCTTAGCGATGTGTCCGCTTTGCAGATATGAAAGGGAAAAAAAATATACGAAATGTTGCATTAGTATGATATTTAAATAAAACGAACGTGCATTTTGTCTAACTAATAAATTTATGGTACATTTAAGAGAAAAAAAAACCAACACAAACACGATCCAGAAACGACTTCTCGGCTCTGTTTACGAAGCGCTGTTGATGGTGTTTAGAAAATATTTCCTTTATTAACCACTTCTTCATAGGCGGCAAAATTTTGGCCATAGTTTTATTTACAAACTTTCGATGCTCTGCCTTTACATGACTTAAGCGTGTGCAGCTTATTCCTCGCGATCTTTGCGGATACCTTTGTTTTGCTTAAAACTTAAAATATAAGAATTTTATTTATTACATCTCAACATATTTAAAAACAGTATGCCGCCCTCCCACCGCGCTTTCCTACTTAAAGGAATAGTTAATGGATTTGAACAGCACAACGTCGATCATGCTCATTTGCTTTTCAAAGACTTTGCTCTACATTGTCAAGCAAAATGAAATAAATATGATTATGTTCTTGGTAGTACCCATCCGTGCATGAAGATGCTTGTTCTTCTTTGATGCAAATTAGTCTGATGTTAGGGACGGTACGGAAATGGATGCAGGAAAGCGGGCATTTGCTGCAAAAACAACAAAAAGAAAACAATTAATTAGCATATAAACGAAATTTGTTAAGCAACATAATGATTATAAATGGTTTACTTTTCATATAAAGCGCCAAACGGATTTTCCTGTTTTTTGTTTTGTTTGGGCACCATTTTTTTTAAAGGATGTTTCACTTTCCATAACTTACATTCACACGAAAGTTCAACGATTCGCTATCATGTCGTAGGACGGCTGACTGCTGATGGTCCTGTACCGTTTCAGTGGTGCGTGCTGATGGACGCTTTTGGCCGGAAACGAATACTGATCCGTGTCTTTGTACTGTATGATGCGGGCCGGACATTTTAGCTTGGCGGTGGCCATGGAGGAACAGCGCCAAATGACGCGATTCGTTTTATCCGACATTAGCAAATACTTTTGCTTGTCCACGATGATGGCCGGCCGTCCACGGAATGACTTGGTCGTGAAGATCTCAATATGTGCGCTCTCTATGCATGTAAAAAAATAGAGTGAAAAAGGAAAAAATACGTTAATGTTGGGCATTAGAGTGAGGTGCAACAGCATAGTACATGTGCAAAAAATAATAAAAACATAAATGCCGCGCGTGTCATCCTGGTCGTTTTATTTGATACTGAATGGGACGGGGGGGGGGGATCGATCATGTTCCATTATTTGGCATTGTTCAATAATCTTTTTTTCCATCTTTCGTACATTTCAAGAATGGCCTCAACGTCCCACAGCGTCCACATCTTGGTGGGACTTTTCCTACGAAGTATGATGATGCATTGTACCCAGCTCAGTCCAGCTCCAATTGGGCCCGTGCGCCGACACTACGGCTTTCTGTAACAGCAGCAGCACCGGACACTGGTGACGTCAACGATTGTGTGGAGCTCGTTTCATGATTGTGGCTATGCTTAACGCAAAGCTGCGACGTTAATTCGTTGATTAACACCAAACACGGACACTTGCATTTGTAGTATTGGTTGCATTTCCAGTACTGTTTACCGTTCCGCTGCCGGTTGCGGAAAAATGTCACCCCATTGACGACCAGCAGTTGGCCACCATTGCGCTGCGATGGTTTGAAGCTGTACTCAGGCGTTCGTGGCTGCTGTGCTGGGGACATACGTAACGGATGCCACAGCGAATCCTCATACGACATGCCAACTGGAAAAGAAACCAAAAAGAATAAAATCAGTTAATCTTAAAAGAAAATAAACCGTGGGTGGGTCGCCATCTTAAATGATTACGATGTATTGTTGTTTTGGGGATATTTTTAATCGCTTCATTTTTATCCACCGAAAAACGTATTGAATCACACATTTAATGGTCCGCCGTGTTGGTAAGGATGAGAAAGAAGACACTTAACTTTAAATGTTTATTGAGCGTACGGGTATAGCAAAGTGTCGTTACCCTACATAAATTATTACAGAATTTGTCCTTTTGATGATAAAATCGCTACAACAAACCACAATTATCTCCAGTCGTTCGGCACATCGATCGTTACATCCGCCCCCGGTACGTCGTGGTTGTGCAGGTTTTTCAACACACACTGCTTCGGGTTCAAGATCGAGGTGATCGCACGCGCCTTACACTGCGTATGCCATTTGCTACACTTCCAGTACATTTTGCCACCGTGGCAGTTGTTCTTGATGTACCGATGCCCGTCGTATATTAGCACGTTGTTACCCCGGCCGCTGGTGTATTGTATTTTGCCCCCATCCCCGGTGCATGGGCTGTTCAGCTTGCGGAATGCCAGTGACGCAGGAGCGTGGTCCTTCTTTTCCTTCTTGATCGTGCATGGCTTTACGCGCTTCACCTTGTTTGGCTGCTGCTGTTGCTGGTTGTGCTGTTTCATTTGCTTTACATACGAAATTTGATACGTGACGGTTTTCTGTTTGGAAGATTTAACATCTGTGGGAGATGGGAATAATAAAAACGGAACTGATTAGCATGAAACTGTATCATAAAATCGGGCCGTGAATTACATATAACGGTCGCAAGTTTGATAGAACACGAAACATGGTGCAGTACTTGTTTGTTTTTTTTTTGTTGTTGTCTACCGCAGTCGACAATAATGGCCGATAGCTGGCCATTTTATTTCAAATGATTTATTTGGAAAACTATGTTGCTAAACAGACAGAACACAGAAACGGAACAGATTGAAGCGGTTACAGCCGTGGTAATAAAAACCATAGACTTATGATAAGGGCTCCAATTTTGGAACGATAGAGGACCGTCGTTTAATGGAACTCCCATCGACGTCTTTCGAAGACTTTTCGTCCATTGATAAACTCTTGTTTATAATGGTGTTGCTCGAGTTCCCAGCCATATTACCCGCCCACGATTGCTCTGGATCGGTCTCGATCGTTTTATCCGAATTTAGCACTACACGGGGCAACTTAAACGATTGTATTTTGGCGTTCAGCATCCGCTGTGGTCTAGTGCACAGGACTGATGGCAGATTCGCACGCTTCTTCCAGAGCATCGACGTTTCGAAGACAGGAATGCGCGGTATCTTAGATGACGTGTCGTGGTTGTGTGTGCCGGAGGTCAATATTACTTTCGGTGTGGTGCGATCGTGTTCCGACACGGTGGTCGTGACGCGTGCCCGACATCCTACGCTTCCCTGCAAAGGTGCAAAGGTGGGTACATCATTATTAAAGTGTATGTCCGCATTGCACCACCCGCGAACAAACCTTCTTCGCGCATATCCAATAGGTTTTCAATGGACCTTTACGATTCTTCACGTAACGATGTCCATTCACCGAGAGTAGAATGCTGCCACGTTGTCCAACGATGTACACCACCTTTTGATCTACGGTAGAGAGGCAAAAGAAAAGCACGGAAAGAAATTAAATAAAGCCTGCATATGCGCTTGAATTAATCCACAGACATGTGTGCAAACGATTCTTTACACGATTAACACCGTTTTCCCACAGCAAATATCAATATTACTAATACAATTTTATTATTTCTTATACACAAACCACACCTCGCTTTCTATCGTTCACAACTGTACCATTCGTGATTTTTGTAAGTATGACAAGGGAAAGATAAAACTAAAGAAAATCACACCCGTGAGGTCACGTCTTTTGCTGTTCACCCCCCTAGAATGGATCGTGATTGTGCGTTCCGTTACGCACGATGTATGTTTGTTCCCCGTTCCGGTTGGTGTAGGTGAGTACGCGTGCTTTACACCGATGCATTCCCGCTCGGGCACAGGACCAGTACGTTTTGTCGGAACACTCCTTGTTTTTGGTGAAGCTGTAGTCGCCGATCTTGAGCTTCCGGCTGCCTCGAACACCAACGATATAGCGTGCCGGTTCTGCAACATCGAAAAACAATGATAATATATCCGGATTAACAAAAGCATGCTACTATGCGTGTCGCCTTACGTTGTATACGCAACACAATAGAACTCGCAACAATGGATGATGATAGTGAAACAACACTCGGGGCATTAGTTCCAACAACAGTTCGAAAAGCAAAGGAGGAATTTTTATTTTCTTCGTCACTCTCTCTTTCTTATCTTTCACTTCACGCGTGTCCCCGCGTTCAAGGGTAGTGAGTAAGATCCAGCACAGAACTGGCGGCCACGTTAACGTGGTCGTACATTCTGCTCGCCATGCTTAACTCTAGCTGCGTAATTTCGTTCTCGTTCAGATGGATCTGGTTTGCCGGACGGTTCTTGAAGTAATCGGACGTGCAATCGTCATTGTGCGCGCTGGTAATTTTAATCTGACCGCCCTTCAGTTCCCGCAGCACGATCTCCCCGGGGCACCCGTACTCGATGCACATCCACACACTTCTGTACGCGCGCCCAATCGTTTTCTGATACAGTTTGTCTCGCAACCGTATCAATTGCCGTTCCGGGCTGATGGCTATGAAGATCGCTGAAAAAGAAAGCACAAATGGATGGATGAGTACAAACATTTCTCGAACATAAAAACGAATGGATATGATGGTTTACTGTGCGCATAGTTTGTAATACCAAGGCAGAGTTGATCTGTGTGCAGCTTATTTGTTTATTTTTTGAACTGGCTATTCTTAAGTTTCCGCTTCTCATTCACACCCAACCCGTACGTTAAACGGCGCATCGGGACGTGATTGTGTTCGACGTCATTGACGCGCATTAGATCGTCCCGGGTCACGATCGTCGCCTTACACTTCAGACGCATCGCTTTCGAACATCGCCAGTACACGGTACTGCCCGTTTTAATGTTCCGATGGTACATGTAGTTTTTGTACATCAGCTGTTTGCCACCGTTGGGCGTTGCCGAAAACACCACGTGCTTGTTGTCGATCAGGGAGAAAAGCTGTGTGCCTTTACGTTTGGTTAGTTTTTTCTCGGCTGCAAACATAAATAAAAATAAATAACACATGTTAGCTGTAATTAGTTTGAACTTTTCGCTAAAAACGTTAACATTAATAATGATAGCAGTTTATGAGTTTGCACCTTAAAAAAAGAACTGCCACTTACACACTCTGCGAAGTTAACAACACGTTAAATTAATTTTATTTCACTTTATCATCTTCCATCAAATCACATCCATCCGGGGAGGGTAATTTATTTTCTGCAAAAATTGTAGCTCACACGATCAAACTTTCCGGCCAGTGTTTTTTGCATGTTTAGTGTCCTTTTTCGACGACTGCTGATGGCTAGCACTGTTTGCGTTCGTTCGTAAAAGATCCAAACGATTGCGAATGAAGTTTCGCACCATACCGTTCGTGATGTGCTGTTTTTGCTGCTGGAATACGTGCACGATATGGGCTGCAAGGAAAGAAGCAATACACAATGAGCACATCACACACCACATACGCACTCCGGTTGGTAAACACTTACTTATCACCGCGTCCAGTATTGTCGAATCCAGCGGCATTCGGCCTGTGTCGTCCTTTTCATTACTATCGATGCAGCTGACCTTGAGCGTTTCCACGCCAAACATTAGCTCGATCAACCGCCCGGTATATACGGCCGGTTTGGAGGTGTAGATCGATAGGAGATCCTTGGTCGCGATATACACCGAGCTTCCGGCGTGCAGTGGCACTTTGTCAATAATCTTTTTTATGCCATCGTACAGGGGTATCTGTTTACCGGCAGGAAGCCGATTTTCGTTCGGATTTTGCAACGATGTACTGGATGGGAGGTTCGATGCAGTAGCAGTTGGCTGGGGAGTGACTTTGGGCGTAGGTTGAACCGATTGTGGTACAGCAGTTGGTTTTTGAGCAAGTTTGCTCGCCCTTGTTACACGACCTGGATTAAAGGAACGTACAAAAATAGTTGAAATTAGTAAGGAAAATACTTTGGAAGTTCATCTACATTTAACACTTTAAAGTGAAGAAGATCAATAACATACAGTTTCCTGCACTTGTAGAGACTATTCATACCGCGCGATAAATCAAATACTATTACACATTGTTTTTCGTTTATTGCAAGTTCAAATCCCTTAAGAAATAGCACTCTCAATTATCAGTCCTTGGAGCGGCACGGTGACACGGATCGAATCCCATTCGGGCCGTTCCCTCTGTTCGCAGGACTGACTACCCTTTTGCTGCGGATAAATTCAAGTCACGGAAACCGGAAATGGCAGGCCCAAGATCTCCCCGAGGTTGTGTAGTGCCATAAAGAAAAAAGAAGAAGAATCTTCAGTCCTTACTTTCTCCTATTTCTTAACACTTTGTAGACAGATACAGATCAAACACACGTTATAGTAAGTAATAAATTGAGTGCATTCCCTTTCTAAAAATATGTGAAGGATCCGTCTGACCAACAGGTATCAGCAAATTAGCTATTTGCAATCGAATTGTACAGTGTCGTTGTGTTTATTTTGAACCATTAAAACAAAGCATTGACCATCGGTTTTACGGCAAACTCCTGTACACAGCCCTATATCACCAGCTGCACGCTGCTCGTCAACGTGCTAACGTCCGTTTTTTCGCGTTTCGCTACACGTTGCTTGCGTGTCACTATTTCCGCATGCGTGTGGTACCCGTTCAGCGGGGTAATCTGACGATCGATGGTGTACACCCGTGCCCGGCACTTCTGATTCCACCACTGATTGCAGCGCCATATCTTTTTCGACTGGCCCGATTGCGTGAGGACGAGCTTTTCGAATACGAACGGTTGCCCCATGTAGATGAGCTGCTCCTTACCGCGCATCGTCTTGGTAAACACGGCCAACATGTCCTCCGTATCGCTACCTTCACTGTTGCCGGATTTGTTCCCGGACGGGTCGGTATCTCGCCTTTCGCGACGTGCTGTAGCGGGAAGGGTTGGAGAAAATATAAAACGTAAATAGCAGGTTAATGAAGTAATGGGAAGGAGAGCAACATGCACTACAATAATGCTAGGACGTTTCTGTGTGCTTGATGAAGAAATTACCCAACATTCGTTTAAATCTACAATGAATGGACCAGGTTTGGAAGGACATTATTATCGCATTTTCATCACCCAAGCATTCGCAGCTATTACAAGCGGTGAGAGCATCTTATTTGTTTTTCATTTGTTGTCATCATTTACATATATATTCTTCTCGCTAAAGCACATCATTCTCCCCGCTCATGGTTGTGCTGGTGTCGGTTTAACTTCAGTGCACCATCTTCCATCCGCTGTACGAGCCGTGCCAGGCAGCGTTGTCGTTCCCCGGTAGGACCACCCGTTGGTGCATTTCTAACACAAACCCAATCGGTTGTGGTTCGAAAGCTGGCTGCCTTCCGGTACGTGTAGCCGAGCAACTGCATCCGATTGCCGCGCGCATCCAACACAACTCGGTACGGTAGTCCATCCATCCAAACACCGTGCTGGTGTAACAGAGCGTCTGTCTGCCGAGCTACAAATACAAATTAATAATTAGGAGAGAGTAAATCACCGCACAAAAAAACACACACACGGACGCACACATTAAAACGACACATGCTGACACGGATTGGTTTAAAATTGCCTTTATTATTCAATTCCGCCCAAATCCCTTATCCTTCGTCGATTTCAGCGAGCACCGCAATTGGACCATGGTTGTGCCACTTTTTACTAAACCGTATACCACCGGCACCGTCCGTAATGCAACGTGCGGCACACGGACCCGGATAGCTGTTGGCATTGTCGTTCCGGCTTGTCAGCGGGTTCGCACACACCCAATTCGTTGTCTGCGTGAATTCGGTTTTCCGCCGGTACACATACCCACGGAAATGGAGATTTAAACCACCCTTGCGGTTGTTGATCATTTCATAGGGCAGATCGTAATTGAACGAGCTCCGTCGCGATTTGTACTTCCGCTGTGCTGAAATACATACAAAGCAAAACAGGCAAGTATATAAGAGGCTCATTATTTCGATTCGTAGCACTGTAACAACTGCACATCACAGGACAAAGTTTAACACACTAATCAAAAATGGCAATCTAATAGAAAACTATTCAACCAAATTTATTGTTCAGTCGCTTCACAGCTATTATACGGTCTTGTTTGTTTATTTCCAGTTAAAGTTTATATATTTTTTTTCTATACTGCAATTTTACTGTCTCGTGAAGCAGAGATTAGCACTCATTTATGGTTATGCCGTTTCGTGCCGAAGCGTATTTTGTAGCTTCCCTCCGTGGAAACGCGTGCCTTACAGTTGCCTTGATTTTTTTTACTTTTACTGCAAACCCAATTGATCGTTCGGCGGAAACTTCTCTTCCGCACGTACACGTACCCTCGGAAGTGCAGATTCCTTGTACCGAGTCGGTTCACGATGAAGTGCAATGGAACCGTGTACCAGATCTTCGGCAACGGTTTCATATCGTCAGACAGTTGGACCGGCCAACTTTTAGAAGTTATGAATGCTGAAAAAAAAATTAGAAAATTCAAACGTAAGAATTGTGAGAAAAACGATAAAAAACGAACAACGATGATGGTAGTAAAAATCACATACACAAAGCGAATGTTTGCGAACGCTTGTTACACATCCTTGCACTCCTCCTTTATTGCTAATGGTAAGCCGTCCACCTTACAGTGCGGTTGTCGCATCAGGTAGCGGTTGCTGGCAGATTGCCCCTCACTATCACGGATGTTGCGTCCCATTTGAATTTTAGCCATTTCCGGACCGTGAGTGTGTTTTCCGCTGCATACAACAACACCGTTATCCTTCATTGTCACTCGGCTGCGACATTTATACTTACTACAACTGCAATTATAACCGGGATGCACATAATTAATCTTTAATCTTAATAAAGCCAACGAAATTAAATTATCAGATACAACAGAACTGCTCACCGTATGCATCGCCAGTATCGGCCTCGGTTTTTCCGAAACAGAAAATTGTTTATCACGAGCAGCGGATACCCACGTTGGCTTAGTATATATTCTAGAGAGAAAGAAAAATTATATATAATTAGTATGTGAATAGTCTTACAAATGAGTTTGATGGCTGCTACATAGATGATTTGCTGTAAAAAAAAAAGCAAAAATGATTGAAAATATACAAATGGCAGTAAGGAAACACGTTTGTTAAGTTTGGCAGGATTTATTTGGAACCTGTGGAAACAAAAATGTCATGATTCCCACAAGAGACGTCTTGGAGCCTGCCATATATTTAGCTTTCTTTGACTTTTATTTACCTCCTCAAGCTTCATGTAGGATTCAGTACCGGTTCTGCAGTGTGAGAGACCGGTCCACCTAATGCAAGATATAAATAAGAGCGCATTCATCGTGCACAGTTTACTAAAAAAAAACATTACAAACTGCCAGTTATGAACTCATCTTTCGGTTCCTCCAGCATTTGTGTTGCCGTGTTGTTGCGCACTTTCTTAGAGGATGGACAAACTGACTTCACCCAGGCATCGATATCTGTCCGGGACAGATCGACAAAGTACTGCACGGAACTGTTCATCCGGCATTGATCATCTGGATGGCAGTGGCTGGTTGCCTTCAGCACTGCGTTGTTCTGACAGATGATGCGTCCCTTGCATTGGTTCGTCTTGTACCGGATGCACAACCAGTAGGAACGATGGTTGCGCGTACGCTCACAGCGATAGATGAAGTTATCCCGCACCAGCAATGGAAGACCCCGTTGGCTGCGTATGAACATGTGCGCTCCTTCCTTAGCACATGGTTCTATCGATTCTACCTTTGTTGTTCGCACACCCGCAGCTGTCGATTGTGGAAAAAGAGAAAAAGAGAGAAAAAAAAATTAATTCGATTACTCATTGCTACAAGCCATTTCCTAATGTTAACTATCGAAAAGAAACAAACATTTCCTTCAAGATATTGCTAAACTCAGTAATGCAGTATGGAGGCAGAGGTTTTGATGAGGCACACCCCTCGCGCGAATAAATAGTATTGCACATTAGTTTTATTCTAAGAAAACTTGGCTCAGAGGTAAATACTGCTGCACTGGGGGAGAGGAGAGTTAATGTCGACAGTGCTCGACAATTTATACTGTACTAATATTGCATCTGGAATTATCATGTATCGTTCAGTTTGCCGACTTATCTAACCGATAAAATTGCTTGTTGCACACATTTGCCACACTTTATTGCTCCTGTTGAACGCCTTAGTTGTTTCTCCCATTCTTTGGTTACTGTTATGGCATGATCCTATCAACATCCCACCCCGTTGCTAGACACTACAATTCCACGGTCGGCAGATCGTACTCTTCCATTTTGATGAGATCGGTGATTGCAGGCGGAAGAACGGTTGTTATCATTGGAGCGCCATGCTGACCAGCAGCGGCCGTTCCACCTTGAGCATTAGGACACGTTGGTGGTCCCATTAGCAACAAAATATCCTCACGAGGTTGCTCATTTGCTTGCGACTTAATTTCCCTTTCCTGTTGGTAACATTGAAGATCCTGATGCTGTTGCTGCTCCTGCTGTTGCTGCTGAATGCGCATCGTTTCCTGTTCCTGCAAATTGTCCGCATGGTTTCGGGCCACTATTCGCTGAATCTTCTCTGTGTGCGGTGGATGATTGTGCTGGGCACCGGTGAGGGCGCTGAGCCGTCCATTCTTTATCACACACCGTGCGCGACAACGTTCCTCTTTGATCTTGCGTGAATAGTTGTGGCATCGCCAGTAACCGATATCGCCCCGCGTACTGTGACAATTGTACAGGAAATTGTTCAGCACCAGACAGGGCGTTGACCAGGGACTCTTGATGAACTTCAACTCAACCGTAGAGTCCTGCGTAGATGGTGTGGGGCAAACAGATTGTTGAGTGTTGCCGTTGACGGTGGTTGTTACCGACACTGTTGCTACTTTTGTTTCACAATTTGGTGGAAGAAAAGAAAAGAAACATAGCTATGTTTAGTATGTTTTGCTACTACTGGCGTTAGAATACTCAGAAACCTCCATTCAGATTGTTGCGTGAATATCTCACAGTATCGGATGTAATACGAATTATATGATCATTTCGTTACCCTTGCTTATCCTTATTACCATCACTGAGACAATCTTACTATATCAGCTATCGCAAAAAATATCGCTTTACTACCTGTAACATTCCACCCGGTTCTTTTATTTCATCTCTCATGGATCACTAATACAGTACTCCGTTTCCAATTCCTTGCCATCCAGCTTCATCGCTTCCGGGGAATGATTATGCGTGCCGAACATTTTGACAATCTTCCCATCACGCACCGTACAACGCACTTCACACGGCATTTCCACATTCCGCCGATGGAACAACGTGCAACGCCAGTAGGTGGTGTTTGTCGCCTCGATACGCTTGTTGGAAGCATACGTGTACCCGTCGTACAGCAGATGCTTACGACCCCACGAACTACGGACAAAAAACATCCTCTTTGGCGGTTCATTATCACGCGGAGGATTCCTCGATGGTAATTGTTTGCAATCGCCGTATTCCCATGTACGGATTGACCTGTGCCGCTTGCGAATGCCTGTGGTTACATGGAAAAAACAAAATGGAATTATATCTTATTTAATGTTGATAATTTAAACTGGTTACACAGCTATAAGGGGAATAATGAGGAATAACTTAACCTTTCGTTAATTATTTCACATAAATATTTTGTTTATTTGTTTTCCAACATTTAGCCATTTCTTGTCACATTAATATACAATCTCTCTATATATCGATCACAAGTTTTTGGAACATAACTGTTTCAAATTCTATAGCTTAAGTATAAGAGTTAAAACATGTTTACTTGTTACAAAATGGATGATGTTCCATTGGCAATTTAAAATAAAGGTTTGTTCGAAACAAAATACACATAGTGTTGTGGAAAATTGCATCCTTTACAAACACCCTTAAAACAGGGCTCGGGAAATGTATTTATTCGGGGCTTTACAATGACCAAATATCCTTCAGCGTAACGGTTCTGCACAGCGTCGCATTAACAATCCGCCTGTGATCGTTCGGGTGATTGTGCTCCACTGCAACAAGCAAAGGGGTTAATGAAAAATATGGTACGATCAATGGAAACCCAATATTCCTAGCTCACATACCTTCGCCGTTCGTAACGTAGATGCTGTTGCCGATAGTTTTCAGCCGACCACGACACTTTTGGCCTCGGTTGTAGATACACTCCCAATAAATGACGTCGCCATTGCGTCCCTGCCGGCGAAGGTTCGAGCGGTACAGGAAGTTTTCGTGCACGAGCTGTAGCCCACCTTTCCGGCTGCTGAGAAATAGATGTTTGCCGGGTGCCGCCGTTGTCCGCTTTATGTCTAAGCCGAAGAGCAGATTGTCGTCAGCTTCTGAGAGGACGAGGATCAACCGGTTAGAGTGTAGAAACAATGTTACAGTTTTCTATTAAAGTATAACGGATATGCATGGTAACGGATACGCAACAAAGGATTTATTAAAAATCTCCAATACGTTTCTTTCAATACATTCGATATGGACGCTTATTTATTATTTCTTTCTACACGCCATACCTTTAATGATACACTTAGTGGTTCTGCTCTTTTTACAGTAGAGACTAGTTCTATTACTAAAGCTAGATTGTGCCAAAAACATTTACGCTACAAACAATCTACACCAATTTCATTTAAATATGCTAATAAAAATTTTACATGAACGAAATGGTTAATTTTGGCTATAAAAAATGGAATTGAGTGTGATTATGAAGTAGAAATATATTAGCAAGCTTTACGCTCATTGTATAGAGATCCTTCATGTGTATTTTGTTGCATATGCCACAACCTAATGGCGTTCCATCAAAAGCACATCCTTGTTTATCGGCTCTCGTTCCACCAGAATGGCCGCAGAATGATCTTCGGTACCGTGACCCCGTATCACCACCTTAAACTCTGCCCCGGTATCGATCACATCCAGCTTGTGTTTCTCAATATCAATCGGATCGCGCGTGTGGATATTCATGTACTCTTCCAAATCCTCCGGAAAATCGTACAGGGTTTTGTCGGAAATTTTCAACGTGTGATCGGCATGATTATGCTCCGCCCGAGTGCTAATCAACCGATTCAATTTCGTCACACAGGTTGCCTTGCAATGGTATTTCAGCAGTTCCGTGCAGCGCCACGTCGTACGACCGTTCTGGTGGAACGTTTTCCGATTGTAGATATAACCATCGTACACCAGCTGTGCGCACTTTTTCTGTGACCGTATGAACTTTACTACGATAGAAGCGTGCTCCACATCTACGTTAGGGCCAGTGCTTCGTTGGCCGGCAGATGACACCGTTGGTGTGGGTGCCAGGATTGATTTGGAAGATGCGTTAGACGTGACGACGGTGGATGGTGTTAGGTAATTTCGATTCACATGCGTTAGCTGTCGCATACCGCCGTTTTGGGGTAAAACAAAGGTTGTTCTCTCGACCTTTAGCCCATGCGTATGACCGTGATGCCGTGCCGAAGAGGACGAATGCCCTAAAAAGAAGCGAAGTCACAAGAGCGAACAAGAAAAATCGAACTGAAGTACAATTATTGGCGCATCGAGGGGTTTTATACAACAAATGGGCAAAATGAAAGGGAATCGACAGTAGCTATCGATATGAGAACACAACAACATTACAGACCCATCCGTACATCTAATCTTAATTTCGGATGATCGACAACACGCAGAATAACTGAAAGATGGTAAATTTAGGTGTACGTTTTGCTTTATTGGTGTTTTATATTCAAAATTTACATATGATAGAAAATAGTAATAAAAGAAAATATCAAGGCACACGTGCAAGCAACAATGTAGAGAATATGGCATATTTTCTAGTCGATATCTTGGTCTTTGGGGCACTATCATTACTGAAATGTTCGTTTAGAGTGCTAACCTATGCTAACACTGTGTACAATTCAAGCTTTTACCGCAGGAAGATCGTCTTTCATGTCGTACGTCGTGTAACGTCTGCAAACAGATGCTCACCATCTGTGATACAACTGGCCACATGTTTTTCAGTGAAGCTGTATCGAACAAATGAAACACCGAAAAATGTTGCTGAAGCCAAACAGACGTACTGCATTTAACCACAAAATCCATTATATTTCTGTTCTATCGAAGAATTTCTGTCTTCATGCGTAACAAAGATTGTATGGGGTATGATAAAGAACTAAAGAGCTAATCTTAGTCGCTCCCTGTGTTTCTATTACTCAACTGAATTCCTATTGTACGATAACATAGTATTCCTTCTAACATCCTCCAGGAGATTGTTAAAATAAGGATACGAACATCCAACAAATTCACGAATCAATTGCATCTTACTCTTTTAAATTTGTAATCGGAATTATCTCTGAAGGACGCCGGCCAAAATTGGATACAATTTCATCCATGTCAAAGACTTGAGTGTGGTAAGTCTTGAGGCAGTCCAAATTCAAAACTAGTAAGATCTAAATATTAGCTTATCTTCATCAAGGAACTTCAAGTTAATGTCACACTGAGTAGTGCAATAGAAACCATTGAAAAATATCTAAATTTTCTCGGACCAAAATCATGTCCGTAGAGCTATTTGAAGGAATGAATTCATGATGGAAATATTAACGTTTCTATTAAAACAGATCAGAATGATTTTCAACAATGATCGAATCAACGAATACTATAATACCTCCCTAATGCCTATTCTATTGTTGCAATGTATTCTGCTGAAGCAGAGAATGCACAAAAATGGTTTCCCTGGACAGTCGCCACAGAAGGTGGTAACCCATTTGGTTTTGGGCTTGGGCATTCGTTCCGATTCCAGCATGTTTCTGTTAAAGCAAGTCACGCATCTGCTGCGTTGTGCTGGAGATCCATTGCTCTTCTTCAGCTCATGAAACTTGTTCACCGTGGAACCATCCTCCAGTTTGCACTTTTCTCGGGAAGGAACTGCTGTATTTTTCTTCCCCGCCACTCTCGCGCTGTTTCGTGTGGCAATAAATGATTTTGGTGTTGCATCAACATCCGGCCAATTCATGGCCGCGGTACCGGTCTCATTGACATTAAAACTGCGCAAAGGTAGTTGGGAATGGTCCACTAACTCGTCCTTCACAATAGCATCTTCTTCCGTTTTGATCGTTTGCAACAAATCCATCCGATTGCCGGAATTGCACGCATCTACACCAGTGGACCGCAGTGATCCTAAATCTGTAAATGTATAATTTACAGTGAGCAGGCAAAAGCGTAAGATACATAAAAATTGTTTGTAAATGCACTAGAAGCTTTAAGCCTCAGCACACGTTTCACAACAAATAACGTGCGATACATGTTGACTGCCTTAAAAATGAATAACTCAATACACTGTGATCGCATCACAAAAAAAGAAC
This sequence comes from Anopheles minimus, assembly GCA_000349025.1. Taxonomy (NCBI): domain Eukaryota; kingdom Metazoa; phylum Arthropoda; class Insecta; order Diptera; family Culicidae; genus Anopheles; species Anopheles minimus. Next base: position 16,834,058 of record KB663832.1, on the reverse strand, counting down.
TGTATTTCGCTTACGAAACCAAGCTACACAGTTTGACTGACTGCCCAATCATCCCTGTTTTCTATATTGAACTTCAGCATGGATACAAATCAGTCTTACTCTCAAGCGGAATTCAAGCTTCTTCTAGCTATCTTTACTTCAGGGCGTGTCCATGTATCAAAAGCATCCTAAAAATGAACAAATATTTGTATCCAATCACAAATATTTTCAATGCATCATCAAAAAGTAACAAATTCTGTATCATCATCGGCTGCGGGTTGGTGTGGTGTCCTCCGCTTTCAATTCATTTGTAACCCCTTTGTAAGTATTCTACTTCAAATGAAAAATTGCTTCTAATCGTTGTGCTCTCTGGAGTTGAGCCATATACTTACGTGTTGTTCCACAATTTGTTATAAGTAACGTAATGGAATAAGTAAATGTTGATCTCTAACAGCCAAGCAGTAACCGTGCTTTAGAACAATTTCTATTATAAGAACGCGTTACGCCAAATTCAGACATTAATTTGCATACTTATTGCATTTTCGTTTTGTTAAGCTCACGATTATATATGAAAGGAATTTGGCACTTAGTTCAGGATATTAGGAGACAAACATTTACTTATCACATCGCATGGATGAGAACGAGGCGAAATCCCCTCAATCCCGGACGAATTTCTCATATGTTCAATAATGCTATTCTATCCTTAAGACTAGTTTAAAAAATGAAAGTCATACCCACCTGCTACCGTTTATCACCTGTTGGAAGATCCTGGACCAGATCTCCTTTTCATCTTTTGTCGACTTCAACACATCCCAAAGTCCACATCATGTACGACATGAATTCTTTATCAATACTTTCGGTAAATTGATCAGAACTGCAGATGTCTTCGGGATCTCTGGATTCGTTGCATCGTTATACTTACCAACATCATTTTTGTCGGTGCCATTTAAGACACTCGTCACATCACTATTTTAACACCACATCATTGTAACACACGTTTGACGATAATCGTAAAAAAATATTGCTTTCCCGAAGTGAAACTTTAACGCGATTGATAAACGTTTCGAGTTAAACCCTATTGTGCGGCGATTTTTGTCCCGATTAAATCATAAAACGTTTGTATTTTTTACGAAACTAATCTTGTCAACCCGGCGCGGTTTAGCGAAATCGAACGATAAATTATATTGTTAGAGACGATCTCCTATGATAAACGCGTATTTATTTGGCCTATGCCGATGGTTTTATACTTCCCGGTAACAAGAATAATGCCTTAAGGACAAAATCATAAATGAAATTATTATATAATTAAATTATAATGTGAAATCGAAATAAAATTGACAGCTTATCATATAGAATATAGATACATATATCTGAGCATATTGGATTGAACGCATAATGTAAATATATTTCCAATTGGTTTTATGAACCATAACAACCTATTAGGACTGCATTGTTGAGCAGGGGTTTGGATACACCGCTCGGAAGCAATACTGCTCTAATAGGCCGTTGCAGGAAAAAAGTTTTGCCAACAAGAACTTCTCTAGACTTTTAAGTGTAAGTAATTGTAAAATTTAAAAAAAGCCCATTCTAATGACATTAATAAGATTATTTCAACATAGGTTTGAGTGTGTTCGATCTTTGGCCGTAAAATACTTACATACCTCACAGTCAACAATGTCAAAACACTCAACACCAACCGCTGAAGAGATTCTGCAGAACATTACACTCACGGCACATGTTTTAGCGTAGTCGCGCACACACCAAACTCATAAAGAATCCATTATTTAACTCTTGCGTATATATGCAAGTAAATGTACTGATCGAAAATAACGCTATCTAAGGCGAGTTTATACTTTTAAATCTTTTCACTAGACACCGACAATGTGGATCTTCTCCGTTTTATCAGTTGTTCACAACGTGCATGATAGTTTCTATCATTCAGGACCATATTTAACACAAACTTTCAACTTGGATTCGTTTCCAGAATTCTTCTAAGCCATACGCGCACTCACTGCAAATTGTCTTGTATACACACACTTCTGATATTTTCGTAACGAAATATCAATTACACCCAACAAAAATTAATACAATAGCCAAAGATCAAAAACCTTTCAAACCATTACTAGCCCAGGGAGAAGTTCCCGCGTCAGCGCCACTGATTTCATGCTCGTTTTGAAACAACATGTCTAATACACCTACCTTGTGTCGATTGTTCCGTGCCAGTTCCGCCGTCCGATGTGTAAGAATCCACAAATCCAGATGCGCCAGGTTTCGCTCCATCCTCGCCTTCCGTCAGATATGATTCTTCATATTTGCCCATGGCCATGTCTCCGTACGTTTCATCTTCAACGTAGTTTCCTTCATCGTCAGCGTCTCCCTGGTCGTGTTCCGATAGTTTGTGTTCCTGTTCCGTCTCAGCGTCCACCGTTTCGATTTCAGCCGTCTCATCGGTGTAGTCGGGTTCAGCCTTGGGATTTATCGATTCCATCGGGAGCTCAATGTATTCCGGTTCAATCACTTGTGTGGGAATTTGTTTCACTATTTGCACCGTCTGTACGGTCGTCTGTGCTTGTGATGGTGCGGTGTCCGAAGTGTCCATGCCGTCGCTGCTGGCACTGATGGAAATTTTGGGGCGCTTGGTCGCATGGCTTGTTACACCACGCTGTGCTAGGGTACGTTTTTGAGTGGTGATCGTAATCGGTGCATGCAGTTGCTGCGCTGCCACATGATGGGATGTGCTGGCTTGTATGTGTACTATTTTGTCATCACCACTCTCTTCCGATTCTATTTTGTACGATTGAGCGCGATTACGCTGAACCTTTGTTCGCTGGGAAGCTGATGGGACGGTGGTAGCAATACTGGCTGTCGTCGCAGGGACCGCCGTAACTTCCTCCTTGGCGGGTGACTGTTGCGTTGGTGCACTGTCGCCCTGTAATCGAAAACATTCAAAACGCATTCAGCATCGCGTACAACCTCTACATTTTACCAGAATTGTAGAACCAAACGAGGGAGACTTACCGTTTCTGTTAATCCTTTTATTTGCAATGCTTCGGCGGTACTGATGAAGGCGGGTAGGGCATCCTGTTTTACATTCACCTCCCCACAGTACATAAACTGTATGAGATCTTGGAGCGCCGCGTGAGTAACATCTTTCAGGAAAACTGCAATCATACCACATCCAGAACCATTATTAAAAACTCAATGCGTGGCGATTCTGCGCACTAGCTGTACTTTTACTAATCGATATTCGAAAATATTTTTATATTTGCAAACATTTTAGTTCATACTAAAATGTTGGCTTTTTGTGCCGGAAAATGCACATAACCATAACAACATTAAATACATTACGATAGATTACAATGGAAAAACACAAATCTTTTTACTTACCGAAAGCATGTTGATTCTTAGGCATTTGGTTGAACATTTTCCGGAAATATGGAGAACATACTGATAAAACGAGTCGATGTGCCTGGACTAATTGGCCTTCGGCAGCCAACGTCACATCCACTAAATCACCACGTTGGAGGGATTCATGAAATCCCGCCGATAGGTTGGTGTTGAAATTATTCCAACACAGAGAGAATTGTTCATCGTCCGCCATCTTGGACGACGCTACCGTTTCCCGCTTCAATCAATGACGCTGTGAAAGGAAATGGAAATATGGGAGGAAAAGTATGAAAATTTAATATTTAAATTTTTTTTTTTTTTCAACACAATTTAATGTATTACAACTCCTAACAATGTTAAGTTAACATTCCTGTGCAACATTATTGTATGAAGTGATACGGGCAAACGCCCATCAGCCTATTTAACGTGGCGACGGAAGTAACGCCACGCGAAAGTTACGACGTAATTCCGAAATAATGAGAAAAAAAGATTGTAGGCATGCGAAAGCATTATTCCATAATAAAATATGCAAAATGGTTTTCAAATGCAATCACAATCAAAACAATCGACCAAACTCGGCAAAAGCACTCGAAATGCAAAGAGCTCTCGAAAAAATGTCCTCCGCGTCGGTTTCGAACATCCACAAATCGAGCACACACTGCAACGTTTAGCGCCGCCATTTTCCCGACATCGATTTTTCGACCAAGTGGTGAAAAAGTAATATGGCGGCTAGTTTGGTATGCGGTAGCGCTAGCGCTACCGCTCGGGCACTCAGGCACTGTGACCCATTTTCACTCGAAACTACATCAAAACTGCACCAATTAACGTTCCATTGTACACTATTTTCTGTAACTTACCTTAAATTCACCTAATACACTGAATTTTAGTATAACTTAACACCAAGTCTAGGGAATAAAAAAAACTTCACATACACGCACAACAGAGCGACGGCGTCCAACCCCTAGCACAGTTTCTTCACGAATGATGATGGCGTCGGCTTGGTACACCGTCGGCGGCGCTTCGCAGGAAGAACAGCCAATGACAGCTATCGGTTGACAGCAACAGAGTTGCTATAAAAGCTGAATGACGCCAACCAATTCAAACTGCTGAATGATATTTTTATCCTATTTTTCCCCCTTTGCTCTGCTCAAAACTGATAACTTTTGATTTTATTCCACACACTCGTTCAGTAAATCGAAAGCAAAATTAAGTCTCCGTTAGTTTTCAGGCTCATCGTGACACGAATCTACGTTGAAAGCAATAGCGTTATGAAAGCTAACGGCGAAATATAAATTTTCCGATTGTATTCAGCAAAGCGCTTCGCTGGTGTGATGGTAGGAGAGAAAGGGACAGATAGTCATGCTGTGTTGTGAAGCGACCGTTAAACATTTGGCTTGGCTTGGGTTGGTTTCGGTTAGCGCGTCGTGTAATAATGAATATTCTTCATAAACAACATAAATGACCGCAATAAAACTGCTTTAAATCGCTTTGCATCCGGTGAAAATAAACTAAACATCTAACCAAGTGTTGTAACGGAGATGTGCGTCGTCGACAAATGATCCCTTTTCCATTGAAACAATCCATTTTCCCGCAAATCCCCCGATGCTTCGCATCAAATGCACGGTAGAATATCGCTAAAAACAAAGCAATAAACATGAGTCTGTGAATGGGATAATTTCAAAGCGATGCTAAAAAAGCTTCTTTCGAAGACGTCTGTCATTTCCTTCTAAAAAAAATGCACACAAACACACCCACAGAACGCTTATCAATTGCATCAGAGTTACTTTGTAGCCAGAATTGTTCACGATTGTTTATCGTCGAGTACAGTGCCGGATTGATTTGCATTATCGAGTGGGACAGTGTTGCTGCTCTGACCAAAACATAGCGCAGTACCAAACATCGGCCGTCAAAATGATACGATTCGTTGCGTCCGCGGTTGCTGCGCACAGCGGTTTGGCAAAACATCTCACCAAAACAACATCGATATCCTCCTGTTTTTCCTCACCCTTGTTAGCTGCTATTCCGGCACGGTCGATGTGCTGCGCCGCTCCGATGGTAAAGGAACGTCAGTTACAAATCGGCGCAAATTCCGTGCACTTTGTCGAGGCTGGGCATGGAAACCGGGGCGTCATCTTGCTGCCCGGTGCGCTCGGTACCGCTTGGACGGATTTCAAACCGCAGATAGAAGGTTTACCAGCGTTGCTTCCACACCATCGAGTGATCGCTTGGGATCCACCAGGCTACGGTAAATCTCGCCCGCCGGAGAAGGAATTCACGGTCGACTTTTACGAACGCGATGCAGCTGCTGCCGGAGAGCTTATGCAGAAACTAGGTCTTGAAAGGTACAGCATCGTCGGCTGGAGTGACGGCGGCATTACCGGACTGGTGCTAGCAGCCAATCAACCGGATCGCGTTGAAAAGCTGGTCGTTTGGGGATCGAACTCCTACATATCGGATACAGAAGCAAACATTTATGAAGGTAAGTAAACGCATTAACGGTGGCAATATTGCACCAGAAATTGGATGCCGATCAGTAACGAATGCATTTCATCTTCTCCTAGACATTCGAGATGTTCGGAAGTGGTCGGCAAGAATGCGGGAACCGATGGAACAAGTGTACGGCGTAGATCACTTTCCCAAGCTATGGTCGGCATGGGTGGATGGATTGTTGCGTATTTATCACGAGCGCAAAGGTGACATCTGCTGCGGGAAGCTAAAACACATCAAAGCTCCAACGCTGGTCGTACACGGAGCTAAGGATCCGATGATCATTCCCGATCATGTGCCTTATCTGTTAAATAACATCAACAATACTGAGTAAGACTTTTCGCCCGTTTGGAAACAGACGCTGATTCTGTTCCGTTCTTAATTTGGTTCATTTTCTCTATCCCACAGTTTGCACGTGTTCCCCGAAGGCAAGCACAACATACATCTTCGCTATGCAAAAGAATTTAACTCTATTGTAGCGAAGTTTATCCAGGGTTAGCGTACGTAAATCCGGTTGTTTTTTCTTTTCTTTCATATTGTTACGGTCTCGACGGTTGTTTTAGCTACTGATTGTTATGTTATTGTAGTGCCAATACTCAATGTACCTTTACATTTGGATACAATTTTCCATTCTATCATCGTTCTATTAATAATAATGTTCTGTTAATAATTACGAAATGAAAAATGAATCACTGCGTTGAGGATCGAAAAAACAAGATAAAACATCGAAAATTCATAGCAGATAAAACGTAGTGCTCAAGGCTTGCGATGTTTCAGCGCTGACATGGTTTGTGTCCCGAACAAGGGTTCAAGCCTTGGATGTAATATATTGTACTAAATATTTAAATCACATGATGTTTATGTTATTGATGGGAAAACGGAATCGAAATTATGATATAACTTTCTCTCAAAATTAAGAAAACATCATTTTACTTGTATAGTTATGAACGGACTGAAAAAAATGTTTATGTAGGAAAAATCCCAAAGCAATGCACTAATGTGTAATCTACCTTTAGTACAAGGGGAAAAACGGTCGTTGTGGACTCACAACAGTTTCGGACAGTACTCCATTCAATTAAATGATTCGTACATATATTTTATCGTTTAATGGAGTGATCTTTTTCTCAACGTTCACAATCACATATATTCAGTTATTTCAACTAGACATCTCTTAGAATACAAAACATTGCTTAAAATCTAACGATGGCAGCTCAATTGATCTATGGTATTGGAAAATGGCGACAGGAAAACGTGGGACACGGAGAACAACCGGAATGGTGACAAAATCTATTGCAATCTTGTAAGAAAGTTAACATCAGCCACGGTGTGCACTATTTCCACGCTCAAACGTTACACTCGGCCGGTAGAAGCTGTTGATCGCGAAACTTTTCACATTTGGGCGTGGTGAACGAACGGACAATGTCGTAGCCCGGGCTGGTCCGCCGATGTCCTCCTATTCGTACGCCCGCCGTGTACCGGGTATTGAAATCCAGCTTACCGAATTCGTATGCATTTCGGCGCAGGACAACGTCTTGCCAGTGGTTGCTAGTGGCGCGAGCTACGGACAGGCAATCACGGCTGCCTCGACAAATGTGCAGCCGGTACCGGCCGTATCCACGCTCGGACCAGCTCAGCCGTACCGCGAGGCCTGATTTTCTCAGCGCAAACTGATATCGCATTGTGCCCGTCGATGGCATTCCATTAGCGTTCAACCGGCTACCACTGGCCACTGATGCCGCCAATGAAGGTAAGCCCTCCTTGAGGCTTGGATGGCCCTTTGTCCGTCGGTAGCCGGCGTCGCCCATTAGCAGGTTGTCCAAGCTGACCGGACTCTTGTCCTGGTCGGTCACCGTAGAGGATGTGTTCACCAGTAGATGGTTTGCGGCAGATTTGAGGCGACGTTTCCCATAAACACTGATGGCTTGAATCTGCAGATAGTAGTACCGGTCTGGCAATAGCCCCTGGATGTCATAGTGCCGGGTAGGCTGGAAGGAAGATGAAAGGCAAACAATTAAATGCCGTGGCTCCGGGGTGTAGCCGAAGAACACATTACTTACAGCGGAAATAGCAGCCATCTCCTTGAACAGTGACGAGTTGTCCGTTTTCGAACGGTTGCTGGTAAAGTTAAGGTAGAGGCTCCAGCTGAGTTTGTATTTCTCGACCGGAAGATCGGAGCGTGGCAAGCTCCACGACACACGGCAGGTATATGTTCGGTTTTCGTTCAGATCTAGCGATCCAACGGTAAGACTTTTCGGGGGTTGTGGCGGATTTGGCCCTATACGTAGGAGAATATTAGAGAAGAGTTAGTAGAATGGATTTTGCGGAACATTTCACTTAGCGATACATGATTATGTTTTACTATTATCGAATTTCCGTTGAGTTGTGCCTCAAGTAGCACCATTTTTACTACAATGAGGCATAGATCAAAAGTGACCCTAGAAAACAAAACATTTGCGGCACTTACTTTTGCTTAGCTGAAATGGGCGCGACGGCGCAGAGTATCCGCGAGTCCCCATCCCGTTGACAGCAGCAACCCGCACCTGATACCACCTTCCTGGCTTCAGCTTTATTTCACCGACGTACCGTTTCACCGTGCCCAGATTGTACTGCGTGAACATTTCCAGCAGATGGGGCTGCCAATCGTTCTCCATCTTGTGTTCCGCGTACGTGGTGCCGATGTGAAACCGCGATTCGGTGATGTAGTACGTCGGGCTCTGTTCGTTCTCCACCTTCATCTCCCACTGGATCTGGGCGGTGCGAAACACCCGGCCCATGTCCATCAGTTGCACATGCGTCGGTACAGATGGTAAGCCCGCGATGCGCTCCAACCCGTACGGGCTCTGGCAGCTGTGGCCACACGAGTGTTCGCAACACTTCTCCACACCCGGACACTTGTAATCCAGCCCATCGCAGGTGTTGAGACACAAGCTGTCAAGCTTGGTCGGTGGTTTCGGTGGACAGTCCCCGTACTTCTTGTACGCGGAGTTTTCTAAATAGTTGCGCATGCACTTGCTGTAGCACTGGGTGGGACGTGGAAAGTTCAAGTTCAATGCATTTCCGTTCAATTGCTTTAGTTTGCATATCCACAAAACTCACCTGTTGGTCATAGGTACAGTTTGATCGACACCTGGCGGTGAGTAGATTATCGGTGTCGTTCATACTAACTAAGCTAGAAGCGAAAACGGCTAACGGTATGTAGAGGAAAAAGTGTTGAACTATAGCTAGCTTTAGCAGCGTCACTTTGCCTTGGAGCATCTGCAATGAAGAAACACACAATTAAAGCCATTATAGAACCTTTTTACAACTGTTATATAATTTAATATCATGGAGTTGTCCCTGTCATAAGTTCAGAATTAGCTGTTGAAGTAAACGTGGATACCCATGGTCACCTTTAAAAATGAATCTTAATTCTACATATTTTTCATTTTGGGACCAAGGATCGTCTACGATGTCCCAACCCCTCAAGGAGATGATCGGTACTTCATCACCACCGATGTATAACTTTGTTGTGTATGTTCCAACATTTAACCCGCTTGGGGTCTTGAAGAAACTAGTGGCCAACATATAGCAGCACCATGTAATAATTTTTATCTTTTGGGATTACTAAAATGACCATAGCTAACGTCACATATTACATGCAACTAGGGCTTAAAAATCGCTCTAGATCACTTGCTATTAGTTGGGACATCCTTGGGGTTAGGTTCTGTTCTATAGAAGGGCAGGACATCGCCTTGGATCCTTTTATCAAGCATGTCCATCAGAATATAAAAATAAACGTATGCTGGCTAGTAGAATCGGTCATATTAGAGCCTGGGGACAAGTCTTCCTAGTATTAATAATGCTGCAACTGTGGAATCAGTGGTGGATTTACCGTATAGCGGACTCAAGGGCCCTGCGCTATTGGGAAACTTCGTAGTAGAATTTGACTCATATAGGACCACCTTTTACCCATTTGTACCCTATATTTTAAGAATAAAGTCTAAGCCTGTTCCTGTGCTCAAGAGTACTACAGTGTATAGGCTAGGGTATAATCGGTAGCAGCGCCATTTTCTAATACTACAGGACTTATTCAAAATCCCACCCGGTTCGTTGCGGGTAAATACAATCCAAGGAACTTATTCTTCTTTGGAGTAACGACCAACTTGCCTGCTATTTTTGGCATACTACATAAGACTCCCTGATACCACGTAGTTGGATAGTCAGTCCTCAAAACTACGGGGAAACGGTTCGGATGGGATTTGAACCACGATCCTGCAGTTTAAGTCCAGAAATTAATAGCTGAGACTAGTAAAGTTCTTCAAAAAAAAATCTTTTTCCTCACAACAGTATGCCCGGTCTGTCGCAACGTACGATTCATGATAAATATCTGGATATTATGCAGTGTTAAGTTCCGAACGACCCAACAATTTTCCACTGATGTTCAACGGTAGATTTATCAACATAGAATTCGACTGGCACTAACGCCTAATTATGTATATCTTGTCGAGATATTTCTTTTCAATTTTCGCCGCTTTTACTTTATTTCACATTACCCTGCACTTTATGGTCAATTCTGCTGTGGTGAGGCCAATACAAGACTTCTTTTCAGCGCTCTGGCCTTTCTCTAGAAGGAAGAAGTTTTTTTTAAATCCCTAAACGTTTTTGTATCAAACGGGGCCGTTCGAGGCCCTTTTTAAATGCACTTTGATCTTAACCTTTAGGTCGAGTAGCGATATATATGCATATATATAGCTTTTTATATGCATATCTTTGAAATTCAAGTCTCTTTGGAAATATACAATATACGGGAGCATCTTGATCGGGAGCAAAATATACAGATAAAAGAAGCATTGTGAATTATCCTTCATGACGATTCAATTGTACTCGTCCACTAAACTTAACCCGAAAAGACAAGTAGATGTTTGTTCCGGCTTCATACATCACCGATTTGCTGCATACTAGAATGCGCCGACATATCCAAAAACCGCCCGTGCCACCATTCACAACCCTTCTTTATGATTATTATTTTGGAACGAATAATCAAGCACCAATAATAGCTGCATTGCACACAAGTTCACGACCGGTACCGAACCATAGCGTACATGCTCTGGGTGACACGTTTGGCAGGCACAATAAAAAAAAAAGAGGCAGTTGCATCATGAAGTCGCTGCAACGGCACACTTTTGTCATACCGTACCATAATAGTGCACCGACTGCATATAAATTGTACAAACGAAATGTATAAATAATCGCACAGAATGTGGACGCACGTAAACTGCACCACATGCGCCCATAAACGTCACCTAGAAGCCCATAATACGGAGCCTCGGAACGGTAAAAAGGTTAAATTTAATAGCCTCATTTGCAGCGTTTTGTGAACATCGATATTCGCACCGGTTCGCTGTGTGCTGCCGCTGTCGGGCAGGCGTACGGCGTGAGAAAACAACCGGCACTTTGACTTCGAAGGGCTCGACCTCGGTCCAGGACTCGGCCCTACCGTAGGTAGGTATCGCCCGTATCTTCCACGCCCTTGAGCGTGGTCAATGCGATCGTTTTACAGCGAAGTATGCAGACTTTGACGAGGCAAAACGACGTAAGATAAATAACTGGCCGGATTCCAGCTACGTACCCCGTGTGCATCTGCTCTCCCCTCAACCACTGTGTGGTGTAGGATGATTTTTTCTTAATTTTTACTTCTAAAGCTATGTTGTTTTGTATGAAGTATTTGCCTGCACAAATTAGTGCAAGCGATGTGAAAAATTCACCTGCCAGTGCACATTGCTCGACACCGCAAACTGACGACAGGCCATCGGATGTTTTTGTATGTGTGTGTGTGTTTTTTTTAAGTTAATTTGAAAGTTGATCGATACGATGTAATGCAATCCGTTGCAGTTTTCAGTTTCATTTATGCGCGTGGCCATCAGGAACATGCCGCGCATAGGTGGTGGTTGTGTTGGTGCCGCGATGCACTTCAGCTACCAATCAATGCATTTGCGACAATGTGAAACAGTCTTTACCGGTCAATGATTTCCAATTCACAAGTGCAAAGAAATAGGTTTAAAAACCGTTATTTTTTGTTTTATAAACCAGAGTGGTATGTTGAATTTGTTTCGAATTAAAAAAGAATGTAAAACAAACACAAAATGAAAGCTATCAGCATCACGATCGATAGCAAAACAGAAATTAATAATTATTTAGAAGGTATTTAACCAAAAAGATAAACATTTTTTTGAATTATTCGAATAAGTCTTTGAATTTATGTTACCTAAATTTATGCAATTTATTTAAAGCTTCTTATGCAATGGCCAAAAGGCCGTCATCATAGATAATAAATGAATAAAAAATTAAAGCTTCTTGAATATTGCATTCGTATTTTATCATCTTTTTTGTAATATGATAAAATGGTTAAAAGGTAGAATAGAATCTTCATTCATTGGTACATTTCGTGGGTGTTCAGTTTGGAATAATTGTTTGAATTGCCTTCTAAACCGATAACAACTACAATGATTCTGATGAGTCTCTAAGATGTCGGCTTTGTTGTATTATGTGTTAAATTTTTCTAGACATCTAGACACTGTTTAGAGGATTAAAATTGATCATATTTTTCATAGCTTTCATTCACAGTATTCAGCATTAAATAAGGCTCGAAAGCGATGAGGGAGTTTTCACTTTTTTTTATAAAATTTGCTCCATTCCAAAGCTCCAGATCGCCATATTAGATCCTTAGTTAGATTTCCTTACTAAAGATCGGTAACTGTACAATTAGACTTCCAAATGAATTATTTCAAATACTAAAAACCGCTTCAAGCGTTTATTGGTTATCAACGGATGAATGGGTACTCTATTCTATCTTTTTACAGAAAATAAAATTCAATAACAGTATAAAATGATAAACATAGTTGAAATAAGGAAATGGCAAATAAATCAAATTTCGGAAGAAATCCCACCTGCTACATCTTGCTAATAATTGTATTCGAGATTATATTCGAAGTTTAAAACACAATATTGTACTACAAGAAGGTAATAGATCTTGTAATCTCACTTTCGTTCAAACTTCACATGAAATCTTGTTGATAAAAATTCTCAATACTTTACGCATAGCTTTGTGGATCATGATCGCCCCGGACCAGCAAACTTAAGATCACAAATTTCATCGTAAAAGAAGGATAAGAAATAGCATTGCATGAAGTAAAAAAAACACCCCCGAATGAACCATCATTACCTCCGTGAGAAACAGGACAGAATAATACTGGCTCGTGGGAGGCCCCATGCGAAAAGAAAGTCATCCCTTACCTTGACCTACTCCGGGTGGCGTTTCGTTGTTCCTTTGGCACTGCGGCACACTGCAACGTGTTGTCTGTGCTATTGCATTGAAGCCGCGTTTTCGGCCTGTGTGGTCGCTGTGTCTCGGATGCGTTGCGAATGCACATCCAACTCCCCACTCTGCGAAGACTTGCAGCAGCAGCACTGCATCAATCCACACGGGCCAGCGAAACAGAACTGGATGTATGTATGATGCGAGTGTTGTTGTTTTTTTTCCACTTTTACTACTCTTTTTTAATTTATTTGACGCAATTCAGTCTCGCCGTTCAACAGGAACGCACATGGAAGCGACCGAAAACGGCGTCGATAAAATTAAACCTTTTCCTTCCACACCACATCTCACTTTACGCTCTCAGCGAACGTTCGCACACATCTTCGATCCTGGATGCATTTTTACTGCATCGCTTCGACTGCTTTCACGTACAGCGGCCACAGCACGTAGAAAGTGTAACCCCTTGTCATCAGGTTTGCCGCAAAAGGGACGTCGTATTCCCGCATAGGACGTCCGGCGTAGCTTCACCAACGCGAAGTGACCACTTAAACGTAAGTACACACTGCAATTAACGTGGGTTTTGCTGAAAACATCTTTCGAGGATGGCACTTTCTGCACTTCGATGGTGCGTGTTTTGTTTCACCACGCACTGCCAACCACTGTGATCGGGTGCATCACGATTACGCCACACTTCTCGAGCGAGATAGATCAGCGTTCGATGATGATGCTACTATTCTGCGGCATTCGTACACTCGTGTTAAGATCAGCACAAGTCCTATTGTATCACAACACACTCCTCCCGCATGCACTCGAGATGGAACACGGAAACCCCCTCAAGATGTTCGCACCTGACACACAAGACGCGCCAGATCCTTCTGTTATCGGAACTTCTCGGCAACCGACACCTAATTATCCATTCCTTGGCTGATTGTGCACGTTTCCTGCGATTCCATCGAATAGGGTCGAAACACCAAGCCTGTAGGGCTTTCGGCGATACCGCACACAACCAACCCGAGCCGGCACGGATCAAACAAGCACCACGATACTAACGAGCAAACGGGGATGGTAACGAACAAATAAAAACTCACTCACAAATTGCATCCACCAGCAACATCACCACCAGGCAAACTGTGCGCAAACGTGCAGACGGACTCAACCGCAAGGCCGCGATGCCGATGGTAGAATGAAGCCTTTTTGTGCGTGGTAGCTCCAGAGCTGCCCGTGTGCTGCTCCTGCCGCTGTTGGTGCAATAACGCTCATACTCATGCGAACGCTAGCTGCGTAAATATTAAACCGATATGTTGCGTACTACACGCGATTGTGTAAAGAAAAATAATAATTTTGCATTCCATTAGACTAGACTTTAGAAGAAAGCGAATAAGATTCTTTTTGTAAAAATGTGCACATATCAAACGTTTTGTATCAACTAAACATTAACTATGTGTTTCTCTTTTCTCTTTGCCTTTCGTTTAAACAAAGTAGTTTTATATCTTCCCTTTTTTTGCAATTTTTTTTTCAAAATCAAATAAACAAGTCCCACATTCCGGTTTCATATTTACACACCTAATGAAACGAGAGCGAATTTCGGTAAACGTTTGCTCAGCACCGTTGGATTGCTCTCGTTCGTTTTGCTCACAGCTTCTCTACTCTATTTTCTCATTCGCTCGCTCCCGTTCTTCATTTAGTATGCAGTGATCTTCATCATCATCATCATCATCAAAATCATCATCAATACATAGATCGTGCGTGTTTATTCTTCTTTTCTCTGTGTGGCATGTTAAGCGGCAGAAGATTGCTTGCTAAATGGTCATAGCATAATTATTTCGAAATACAATCATTCTAGTTTGTACCGCGACTTCTTGCAAAATGTAGCATTTGGTGAATTTAGCACATAGTTTACTGCTATAAGAGGATTTAATTTATCTAATGAGAGCATAAAGTTAACACCCCTGACCGAAAACCTGCGTATGTGTGACTGTAAGATTTTTAAATTCCCTTCTAGATGGTGTCTGTGGTCAACGCACACATTCGCTAGTTCGGGGTGGCCTCTTCCGGAAGATTTCAAGTGGCGTTAAACTGACGCTTAGCATAAGATGGAATCCTAATACCATGAGACATGAGAAGGTTGAAGTGTCGTGTTCACAGATATATGTTATTTGCTAACCATTGCATGTCTGGCGACGCAAAAAAGTTATAACATATTTGCAAAGAAAAAAAATATGTTCGTTAATGAAACTAGGGGCTAGCAAATATGATGGGGTATTGCGTTGTTGGCATTTTCTAATTGTTGTACTTGTTTCTCATGCTACTATTTGCCTGTCTGAATTACAGTTTTTTTGTGGTATTTTGTATTCATTAAGAAAAAAGACTCACAACTCCATTAAAAAGTATCGAGAATCGAATAGCCACTGCACTCCTGCCATCCGTCCGTCCAATGTTTGCCCATTTGGATTGACAAATTCTGACAGCACAGATTCACAATTACCGCGTGTACGCGCACACGGACCCACACGACACGAGCAACCGATTGATTGATGAAGGATCGATTGAAGCAAAAGCCCCCGCTCGTTGCCACAGTGCACTGGCGAGTCACAGGTGCAGCATTAAAGTGCAAGCAGCACCGGTTTGCAAGAGCTCGTGTGCTGACGGTACACCATTTTCCGATCCGGTTGATGTTTGACAAATGACACTCATAACATGTTCGCGTACTCATGTTTTTACCTTCACCACGCTCGTTTGGGATGGTGACGGTTTTTTCCGTTGCATGTTTTAAATCGCGTGCGTATCATTTTGACCACTTTACAGCCGATTTGTCGAGCGTCGTGGTGCGGAGGTGTCTCTCCCGTTTCCTTCACAGACTTCCCACAAACCAGCCCTGCATTGTGGCGTCAAAGTAAGGTGGCACGGATAAGGTACGGCGGATGGCTTCCAGCGGTTGCGAATGTGGGGTGGCGTTTTGGAAACATTTTAGATTCAAATTTGCAATGACTTGCATAAGCGTAATCCGTTACCATTGGTATGCAACGGGCAGCAAAACGGACCGGACCAGCGGACTAGACCGTGCAGCAGTGGATTGGATGAAGGGAGACAAGCAAATGGAATGGGTACTACCTGATTGATACTACTCCTAGTGATTGACGTTTTGCGGTTAGCGGTTTATCATCGGCCTGATCATATGTCGTTACGCGTGTATGTGTGACACAAGGAGGGGCTTTTAAAAATTGGCTGATTTGTTTTAATTAGAACGTAGCAGTATTAGTGCGATCAATTGAAGCTTCCGAGTAGACACAACGCAAGTGAAGTATAAAGTCTAAGAATAGTAAGTATAGAACCCACAAAAAAGGATCCTCTTGAGTTCGTGTACTTGATCATAACAATGTAAATAAAGTAATAAAGAAATAAAGAAATAAAGTAATAAAGAAATAAAGAAATAAAG
>KB663832.1:16685540-16817110 GCA_000349025.1 Anopheles minimus | reverse complement strand
AAAGAAATAAAGAAATAAAGAAATAAAGAAATAAAGAAATAAAGAAATAAAGAAATAAAGAAATAAAGAAATAAAGAAATAAAGAAATAAAGAAATACAAAAAAAAACAAAAGAATAACAAAAAAAAAATTGTGCAACAACAAACATCAAACACTGCTGTACCAAAAATCCTGTTTTACATCCTGCATACATTTAACAAATAATGTTTTTTTTATACATTTGCTTCCTTTCTTTTTCCACATCTTATTACCATTATTGACAGTGAAGTCACCATCGTGTATTAGCCGATCGCTTACGGGGTAGTAAAAAAACATCACTAACAAAACCAGAAATCAATGCAACGAAAGTTACCTTCGAGCGACTCTTCTAGGGTTGTCGATGTGCCGGAAAAGCAAACCCTTCCCCCCCCCCCCCCTCCTCGCTCCCCCCGGGGTCCTGAGACGTTACAACTGTGGTTACTGCAACGTTACGTCAAGAGGAATAAATCAACCGCAACCCCTCTACAATCTGGGGTCCACTGGGGTACGTCAAACGGGAAAGTGACTTCATACTCACATATGCGTTAGAAATCGGTCCTTGGTCGGCGAACGCCAGGGCTAGCAGCATTTGGTAGCCGAGGGAAAACCCGCCGACTGACCACACCGCGGAAGGTGATGCTCTTCTTCGACGTTGTCGTTTTTGCTGTTTATTCCCGGTCGGCGACAATGGAGCAGCCCTGATGGCCGGCTGTGGTAGTTTTGCCTAGCCGTATAAGTGTCACAGGAAGGCCCACGGCCAGACCGCGGCTGTGTAGGGTGACATTATTGTTTTCTTGTATCTTTTTTAGCGTTTCAATAAAACGAACCTGTTTAGAAAAGTGAAGCTATTCTCAAAGAACGTAAAAAAAAAACCATTTGTTCGTGGGAGTTTATTCTGCTTTGTACATTTAGAAAATAAATTAAATGTTTTCTTTGTTCCAATGGAAAGCGCTTGTCACATGTAGGTTTACACCTCACCGAAGGTTATCCAAGCCGAACACAACAACCGCAAACATGCACGAACCTGTAATTTCCTGATCAGTAAATCCCCAATCCTTGACCGCATGCAACGACTCAACGACTTTCCTTATTGGACGGTAATGAACTTCACGAGATGCAAATGCAGTGTATTTGTTTAGCCATGAATCATTTACAGAAACGGAATGGGTCATGTGGTGACGTGGTCCGTACAGCTAGTTTTTTATTGTCGCTATATGATCTGCTTTTCCATATAACCTACAAAAAACTGTACCAGAAATAATTGCAAATATACGACGAAAATTTTAATGAGTTATGGTTGAATAGTTACGGCTCTAACGTTGCAGTGCAATATCAAAAGTTTCATTACATACATAGTCGTTATCATAGGGGAAAACTAACCATTTAGATTGCAGGGAAAATCATCACAAGCCCTAGTCCCGGTCTCCGTCCGGGTTCGGGTTGTGTTTGATGTTGGAAAAATCGCCACCGGCTAAATCAATCGTCATCCGTTGCAGATTGCACTTCAATCATAAACGACACAGTTCGTGCACAGTTCTTGTCTTTCGGCTCCAATGTGGGTCGGAGTCGCTGTTTGTGTGCATAAGGAAATTAAACGATTCCTGCTACGAATGAATGTGCATAAATTGCTTCCCGAAACCCGAACGGGGTACATTGGTTTATTTGGAACACTTACGGCTCGGGGGCATTTGCTGTTTATGTTGCATACGCCGGAGATTTGTTGATGGCACCCGTACCGTTTCGGACTGCGGTGCTGATGATGATGACGATGATGCTGCAATTTGTGTGCAATAAAACCATCGAAGCGATATTGGTATGCGATAGGGTTTGTTGTGTTTTTTTTTGTTGCTGCTTTTGCCCCTTCTTTTTCCCCTTTTCCACCGGATGCTCCACCCGTTAGCGGACACCAGTGAAAAATGGATCCGCTTTTTCAAGGGCTAAAATCCGCATCAACCAACATTTGGACGCATCTCCCACGTGTGTTGACACACAGGGTGTACCAACACACGTGGAAGACGGTCCCCGACCGATGGATGGTTTTGTTTGTTTTGATTGGCACATCTGCATCGTGCCTGTGTGCACGCGAGCGCTGCCAAACGGGTTTGCTTTCCAAGATCGGATGAAAACTTTGCCCCGCAATGAGAAAATAGTGCAGCTTTGTTTTAATTTTATCGTTTCAGCGTATCGTCAGCAATATTAAGACAAACGGCATAATGTAGTTACGATTGCTTTCTAAGCACATCATGGGTTAAGAAAGAGAAAAGATTGACCAGTGACCCAAATTTTAATGGCGGTGCCAGAAAGCATGTGGTCTCTGAATCTGAATCTTACCAAGCAAAAATACCCATTAGTCATCGTTGTGCACTACTGCAATGTTTACCTTTTCTGGTGGTCTGCATGCAATTAGGGTAAGCAGTATTGGACGATTTTTTATGTGCTTTTCGATGTACAGTGTGAGCTGTGCGAGTGTGTGATGGAATATAGTACGTATACATTTATTTCCAGTACGTTCGATAGTTGCATTAGAGTTTAGATTCTTCCTTAAACCGCTTTCACGGTGTTTAATTAACCTTTGAACTTATTGAGTCATTCATATGAATCTTTAAAAAGAAGGCATTCAAATCATAACTGAACTTTCTCAAATCGTCAAAGATCTATGGAAAATATAAGCATTTTTTATTATTATTTTAGCTTCTGTAAAAGAAATTTACCACAGTTTTCATAAACCTAGCACCCTCATTACTTATTCAATTATGCTTTATGCAATTACCTTTCAGCTTCCCTTACTATTTAAATAGTTATTATTTCCAGAAACCGTGCTAATTCATTTAGACTGTTGGAAATGTAAAGCAAAGGGTTAAATCCAATAAATTGGATTTGTACATTAAAATATTTTGCCTGCTATTTCTGGCTTACATAACACGGATTTTACCCGCAACAGTAGTATCAGTCCTGCGTACGGGGAAAAGGTCCGAAAGGGATTTGATCCCCTACTAAAAATGAGCGCTAGTACTGACTACCAGGAGTTTCAGATTGTTTTAAGCATCTAACATTTCCGAAGTCAGAATAAATGAATAAATGAATTCGTTAACGATTGAATCTTGAAAGATTCATGAATAAAAAAGAATCCAATCAATCCATCACTACAGAGATTCAGAGTCGTTCATGCAGCGCAAAGATTCATTCAGATTAATGAATTAAGTAACGAGTGATAAAGCTTTCAGCATGAATTGGAATATGTTAAGAAAAATATAGAGTCTATCGATTCTTTGCTGAAACACACACAAAGAAGCGTTCCTGAATGTAAGATTAATCAGTTTTAGACTAAGCTTTTTACAGAATACATAGCATCTCTCAATAGTATTTAAAAAATGGGAAAAATATCAAATCTACCAATGTTTCTACTCTTTTTTTTATTCATCAGTGACGGCCAGGCCGTATTGCTAATGTTTGTACTCTAATTCCACTAGAAAAAGAATCAGAAACTGATTAAACTCCATATCCAATATTTTTGTTGATATCTCTTCCTTGAGATGGTTTCCAATTCGAATTGAAAATATTACTGTTGGATGAATCCGATTCAGATTTGTAGAATCAATAGAACTTTGAGCTTAATCGGACTCTGAGTCTTGAAGATTGAGGAAATAATGAATCCTCATCAGCACCATTATCTATGAAAATTTAAATGCCCACCTAGATCCATGAATTGCAAAATAATCTTGAGATGTTTAGATTCTGTAATAAGATTGTGTATGTGTTTTTAATATTAAAATATTAAGAAAAGTTGAAAGCACTATGAAAAATGATATTGCATTGCCAATATGAACGATTTACAAATTTAGTTAATAAGCTCAAAAAAAAGCAACGCATTCGAAATTTATGAAACTTGTATCAAATTCATAAAAAAAGGTTTTTTTTTTACAAACTATCATCATCATCATAATCATCATCATCACAAATGCGCAAAACATGAATCTCTGTGGATGTATGTATATTTTTATAGTAGAGTCATGCTTTGAATTACCTTATACTGAAGATTCAATCGAATAATTCGATTAATTAATAATTCCAAAAGATTCATTAAGCTCAACATTAGGTAACATAAGCAGGTTTTTAATGTTAAAAACATTTATTTTATGTATTTATTTTCTTTTTTTCTGCAAACAGAAAAGCAACTCCCTAATAAAGCTTTTAATTTGGCGTTGATACATCCTAAAACAAAAACTATCGTTAAAATGATGAACAAAACAAAGAAAAAAACCAATGCAATTCTCGATGTAAAACCAACGCTTTTTTACTTCTCAACAACGAAGGACGGATGGGAATACCGTAAACAAGTGAGTAAAATTAGCTAACATAATGTCTGGCAGCGAACCGATTGCAATGGCAGCAATGCAAGGCAAAAAAGGAAATAAAAACCGAGAGTGATGAAGGTTAGAGAGTTAGAATATCGTTAGCCTTGAACTCGAGCCTCCGCTGCACACTCCGTGGCGGCGACCGGTACCGGTGCAGTACGAAACGCGACGAAGCAGAAATGCAGCAGAAGATCACCTGAAGCTTCCCTTTTTGGAGCCTACGTCAAACACATTCCAACCGTCCACCGACGCCGTGCGCGAGCGGGGTCTTTAGCTTTTCATTTCATCCATGCACGATCAGATTGCGATCGACCAAGAAGGATGCGACCCGGCGGAAGAGTAGCAGAAAGAGAAACAAGAGATGCTAACAAAGAGCGATGGTTAGGGGTATGCGGGGAACGGCAAGGGTGTCCTGGATGAGACGATGCACTTGACATAGCCGTTGCTACCGTTGTTAAACCCACTTAATCACACACTCGCGCACACACACTTACAGTCACGCACGCATTCGCAACACAAACCCGTGTTCCTGTGGGCACCCTTCTGTAGAGTTGGTGTGTATATGTGTGCGCCCTGTGGTCATGGGCCGCTCGAGAAAATGTGTAGTTTCCCATCGGCATTCTGCTGCCGGGGTTGCATTTCCGAGGGCGATGATGTGCTCGCCATTTGACGTGCGATGATAAAGAAGACCATGGGCGCATAGCAACCAGCAACCTGAAAGTGGTCATCTTCTAATTCAAGGTGATAGAGGGTGAGTGTGAAACGGAGCAATGCTGACAAAATGGGACAGCGAATTGGATAAAATCCCAGCCCCATCTAATGCTGCCAATCATGAGGATGCTCTCGTCTTTCACCTTAATAGTCGGGGATGTCAAACTCTAATGCAGCCCGGAGTGCAAAGTTTTACTATTATCAAGAGCTAGCGTTTCTATGTCCACACAAGTGACTCCAATACTTCAAATGCAATAAAGCAGTTTTCACACCTCCGATCGAACGGATGGTACGCTGCTTGCACGGACTGAACGTTAGACTTCCCGTCCCATAAACCTTTTTGTACTGTGTGCCTTGGAAGGAAAGGATGGAAACGAACTGCAGGCGCAAACATGCCATCAAAAGGGTGGCTGGCAGCAGCAGCAGCAGCAAACAATGCACACAAATGATTTTAACACGTTGGATTGTAATAATAGCCGGGGTCCCGACTGTTCGGGGATGCACCTTTGCGGGAAAGGAATGTTAAGGAATTAATAACGCAATCGGAGAACGATGCTCATGCACGCTGCAGAGGATTTCTGTATGCTAAAAAGTTGGATACTTTTTGCATAACTTATATAATTTCCAAATGATTTGTAATAACTTTTAGTATTTTTTTACATGCACGTTCATAAAATATATAAAACAAGAAAATTAGAAATAAAATAAAAAGTTTTTTATACAAGGTCCCCTCAACTAAAATAGAATCTCTACTATAAATGTGCTAACTTCTATTTGGTTTTTACTATTATTTGCTATAAGGATATATCGATGCAACGTTAGAAGTGTAGATTTTAATTCGCGGTAAATGTATTTGATTTAGGTTCTTATCAGAATTCATCCATGTTAGTTTTTCTACAGAAAATTTGATATTTTTTTTGAAAAATCACTTTTTTAGACTGTTTTTCACTGTACATATAACTTTTTCTCATTTCAGCTTATTTACTATCAACATATACACTCATTTCGGTTGGTTAATTTGTAACAAACATAATTTACACAAAAAAATTTAAATACGTTTACAATATTTATACAATTCCAAAGGTGATCAAAACCATGTGAAAATGTTTTAAAAACTGATTTAAAACCTCGATATCATATTATTTATGCATTCAAACATTCGTTAAAAAAAATATTTTAGTGTAAAGTAACATAAATGACATTGTAGTAATATTTTACGATTTTTAATTTCATTATTTAATGTGAAAAACAATATGTTTCCGATGTCTCCATATGTCTAGCATAGAGTTGTATTGTACATAAATCATACGAAAAATGTTTGTATCTTTCCCTTAAGAATTTAAATAACTTGAAAAAAACCAGGTGGCTACATAGTTCAAGCAGACTTAAAATCCAATCCTTATCTGTTCAAGCATCCAAGTCTTAAATAAACCACCCGAAATAGGCTGAGTCCATCATCAGTCTACGAATCACAATCCTAATCAGTAAAAAATTACGAAGTCCTAAATAGTCAAAGTACAAAAGTCTAAGCCCAAGTCGAAGTACGAAAGTGTAAATTTTATATCGAGTAAGAAAGTATGTAAAGTTTATTAGGTGAAGAAAGCCAAGGAATCATAATTTCACGACAAAGAAAAGGAAGACGCCAAAGGATGATAGAGAACAGAAGGAGAGATAGACGAAGACTGAAGTGTTCGACTGTAATTCATATGATTCATATTTTGTATATGTTTAATGCTAAGTGCAAGTTTTACTCCATCAACCCCTTCGTCATTTTGATCATTTGTACAGAGAATAATCTGTAAAATTCCAATACTTGTCTACATCCATTCATGATCAAGCGTAACGATCGTATGCCTCTATCGAGAGAATTTTAGGACGTGCTGAAATGGAAGTATGGACTACATTTTAGAATTTATAATGACTTATTCGCTTCCTATCTGGCTACCCCCGTTTCTGGGGCCCAATTTTGATGGTGTGCCACTGGGAACGTTGTCGGGAAACACCCACGGTGCGCGGTTGAGGGGGTGCATGCCAATGTGCGCGAAGGCGCGCGTGTGTGCTATGTTATTGTAGTTTTGTTTTGTTTTTATTGCTATATTTTGGATGCAGCATCCCCGCTCTCTTTGAGCTCGAACTCTCGCTGGACCACACATTTTTTTGCCGTGGTTCGAAGATGCAATTGTACGATTCGGTGGGATAGTGTAGTTTGCTATTTAGTTTTTTTTTTTCGTTTGGCTTGGTTCGAATGCATTACCGAGGTTGGGCTGGGCAGCGGGAAACGAATGGGGCAGAGCGATACGAACCGATACGATAAGTTTGGCAATTTCTTGAATCCTTATACAGATCGGTCACTTCGTTCCCATGGCAGTGAAAATCGCACCAGAAAATCGAACCGGCCAACAGCGTACGGGAGATCAGAGGATCGGCTGAAAACACACACACTCGCACACATAAACGTGCACACATCCAGCAGACGAAATAACAAAAAAAAACACACACACACAAAGGCTATTCACCTTTTTTGCTTGTCCGACATGTGGCAACAACGCCAAGAAGCCGATTAAGCAGAAGCATTCCCGCGGGCCGATCTTTCGGTGCATCTTCACAGCCAGGTGAATTAGCGTCGTGTAAGCGGCCGTCGGTGGCTGTTCTGCTTTAATTTGTTCTCCACTCGCTTCCTCCTTCCTCACCTCACACCTGGGCCGTCCTTTTTTTTTATCCACCTAATTCACAGCCGCCCACCCAGCTTGTATCGAAGGCAGGTCGGTTCTTAATTTTGTTTTTATTCCGATGGACGAGATAACGATTTGCTCCGTATTCCCATGAACATTCCGGCCGTGTTTAGATTCCGACAATGTGCGGGTTCGTGATGGGGTTTCAAAACGTTGGCTCAAGTTTAGTAGCGCTTTTAACAGTTTCCGTATAATATAATAGGATCAAATTGGATCCTATTATATCCTAATCGGACACTTGTTACTGAGCCTTTGACATTACAAAATACTTGTACAGGTCTTGAGAATTTGGTTGGCCTTATTAGTTTTAGTTCCAGTTCTGACGTGTGAAGATACTCACATAAGACACTCACGATGACATACTCAAATTAAACATACTTGAGCTTTTCAAATGCCTCTCTAATAAAACTTGAATATGTTTAGGTAGTTCAAAGCTTCCGAAACTGAACATCTCCAATTGCAATAAAGCTTTGCAGGGAAGCAAGTAGAGAAAAGTAGAATGCAGAATATATTTACAATGATTACGATTTCAGATAGTAAAAAAAGCTTAGTAAGAGTCATTTCTAAATCCAGTTTAAGTTGTACTAGGATTTGTTGAGGTGGATTTGAGCGTCTTCTCAGTTTATGGCATGTTTATATGCTGTGATCAAATTTTTCAACAAACGAAAAGTCCTGTAACCTAACAAAAGGTCAAGGAAAGTGGAAATTATATTGAGCTCACATATTCCACTTTAATTTATAAATTAATATAAAAATGGCTTCATATTGGGTACATCATTTAAACACACAAACCTGAATGTTACTGAAGACATGATGATTTTCCGTTTTTGTCGGAAAGTTTTTACTATTTCATAATATTTTTATGACATTTAAGGCTATTAGAAACAGCCTTATACGGAATCAACTCCAATTGGAGGAGTTGGACAATATCCTAAAACTTGGAAAGGATGAAGTGAAAATTCTAATTTTGTCATTAAAACTAACAAACACAGAAGAGCTTAAATAGTTATCTTCACTTCACTTCCACAAGCTTTTGCGAGTTGCGAGTTTTGCTGATGTGTCAGTCGACAGTGTATTATCAGCACTTCAATTTTAGTCGAGCTTAAAATCCACTTTTACAGCTAAATGTACCGCATGAACCTGACGAAAGCGAGTAACCGCGGGTCTAATAACGAATAGTTAGTCATTTTCTCATAACTTCTAGAGTAAAATAACAAGTCAAACGAATCGACGGAACAATGCACTATTGGCAAGCAGAACAAGTAAGAATATTGCTCTAAATCAACAGTTGATAGAATAATTCTCATCACTCCCATATTCCAAAACATTGATATCAATCCAAAAGAGCACCGGCCCCGTTTGCCATTTTACGGCGGACATAGAATAAAAAGGAAGATATTTTTCTTTATTACCATGCCGCTTTCAAACTCGTCGCATGGCATGGTCAACCCTATCTGCCTTCACTCGGTCCGATGCTGCACCACAACGTCGGACATATCGGATAGCTGTCAAAATCGATCCGTAAACGTGTTTTGTCACACTCCGTGCCTCACTGCCGAATGTTCGAACCAGGGATAACAAGAACGAGGGCAAAGCGTTATGTTTTTTCTTTGGTGTTGTGTGTGTGTGACTCAGGGAAGAAAACACAAAAACTCTCCCAATATCTTTAGCAAGGTTAGTTTGGTAGTTACTGTTGAATAATAAAAACACAGTCCAGACCGTAACCATCGTGCGGTTTTTCGGTGCAGTTTCGAGTTCTTCAGGAGGTGATTTTTTGTTTTGTTTTTGTTCTTAATCCTTTCGGTCTTATCGCACCGTCCTGCCCCCCCACCCCTCCCGGCACCGGGCGAACGTTAGTTATCGTATTGCAAATGTAATCTTGGCAGGGAAATTTAACGGAACATTGACATCACCTCAACCGTACCTGGCGGCGCCGAAAGGGCGATATCTTAAGCACTTGTTCATTTGCGGTGTTTCCCTTTTTCGACGCTGAAACGTTAAACGCAACGCATCGTGACGGCCGGTGCTGGGTCGGTCTGCGGGAGGACACGAAACCGGCGTAGCCGAAGGCAGCAGGTCCTGGCCGGCCGGTGTGATTGCTTTTTTTTTTTACTCGTGCCTGTGGGATCTGTTTGCCTACATACATAGAACGTACAACGGGCGCACGAGCGCACAATGGCGTTATGATGTTACCGGGCTGAGTGTGGTTTTGCGTTTGCCGGCATCGGAGGAAGCCAGATGAAATCGTATCGCTCCCTCCACGATTCGGTGGCCAGAGTGTGGCAAAACCAGAAGGGTCCCACCCCAGAGGTGAAGGTTATGAGGTTTCGAACAGCAAACAGACAAGATGATTCAAGAGGGCGTATTTACTAACAAATTTGTAAGGAACAATCAGTGGTGAAGGAGGAAAGTTAGAAATATTAATGTTCTTATGCAAATGCATGCAAATTTTAAACTTGAATTAGAAATAACTTGAGCTTGTGGCAATTTTATATTAGAAAAAAAATGGGATAAGTACAAATGTAGTACTTGTATATCTTGTAAATAAAACTCTGAATGTCTTGAATATCGTATAGATTAAGTTATATATATTTGACAAATTACTTCTGGCCATTCTGCACACAAACAAAATGCTAACTAATGTTAAAGCTAAAAAACGAAATAAAACATAATATGAATTTGCAATACTTATTCCCGTACCTCGCAAAGCGTACTGAAAACATATCGTATCATGCATTTCTCCTTCCTTCCAATCGATCTTCCGGATGCCCCAATACATCAGACACAATGCGCAGTAATAATAAGCCGAGCTAAAACGTCCTGGAGGAAGAGCGAACAACATAAAACCACAATCGGGGGCCTCCTGGGCCTGGGACCCACGGTGAAGGCGCCGCACATTTAAATCAGACCGACATTCCTGGACGATCCACGAACACGACGTAAAGTGTTCCGTGTACGACGTGTTACATACCATGCTAGCCATTTTCGGCACGTTAGGTCAACGGTACCGTGGAGGCATTGAAGGTGAAGATTTACCTTTCGGCAGGATCGATTGTGACACAAAAACCGGCCGGTGCAGGCGAGGAAGGATCGGGCGAGCAGGCGCATACGGACACGCAAAAAAAAACTAAACTTTGAAGAAGAAACAAAAACACTTTTCGGAACACTCATACACGAAGCTCATAAAACATACGAACGAAAGAGAGAGAGAGAGAGAAGCAAAAAAGCCCCAGCAATCTACACGCGGTAATGCGCTCGCAAACTAATGCATAACTCAAAACCCATCACCTCGCAGCGAGCGCCGGAGAGGTTCGGCTAAAGCGATCTTTGGCTTTTTATGCAAAGCAGGCGGCGCACCAATCTCACTCTGTTTGTGTGTGTGTGTGTGTTTGGTAAGGACAAGAAAAGTTTGTGAAAATGCGTGACAAAAGAGAAAAGTAGCCGAAGATCCAGCATTAGCTCCAGCACAGAGGAGCCATGTATGTCGGATGCACCGGCAACAGACAATAAAACAAGAGCACACACTATAACAACAACAATCCGCACAAAACAGGGCCACAAGAAGAATCTCGCATCCCATGCATTTATGCACCAATCGGCAAATTTGCATGCAATCACTGCAGCCTTTGATTTCCAGGAAGCGAAACCGGCGAATGCACATCGAAGTGGTGTCGGCCACTCAGCATCCAGGCGGCATGTTGCTGTTGTTCCGATGTGCTAGGGCGGTGTGGTGCGGGGATGAGGAGCGGTGCGAACTGATGCGTTTGTATGCATATTTCTCTGACGTGTGTGCATCGATTGCAGGGCAAACGATGTGCAACGCTTAAAACTGAACAATCTGTCTTTAATTCGTAGCATTTTTTTATGAGCGTGAGGATTTTGTGTGATTTTTTTTTACAATTTATGCAATTATTTTCCGTTATTTTCTAAACTGTTGTGATTTACATCTTCCCTTCTTTAGAATCTCTCCTTCATATCTTACATTTAACGATCCATTTTGAACGGCTCAAATAGGCTAGTTTGATACTGATTCTTCTAACATTAGGTCCGATCAGGGTTCAAATCTCGACATGCCTCTAGAGATGTAACTATTTTTACTGACTTACTTATCTCAGGCTCCACTTCCAGGTACAATCCTTGGCGTGTCACATTTTTGCGTAGTTGGTCGTGATTGGAGACTTCATAAGAGTTTCGTTTGAAGGATGATGTCTCAACAAGACTTTCAGACGGGTAAGAAGATATAATGAGTAGTAAACGCATCTCATTTTGTTGTTTTCTTTGGAGGATTATGTTTAGTTGAAGTGAAGATTTTGACGAAAGCAATGCATATCACAGATTGGAGAATAAATTCAAATAAGAAAAACAAACGTAATATGAATATGATTTATTAACAAAAGCCTTAACCCTTCTCTCCTCATATGTGAAAAAGACCCCAGTTGGTCCGACACCTCTATAATTTTAACTATAGTTATGACAACTTCATTTTGACTTGACCGACCTATATACATAGATGGGACACCAGGAATAGATACATCGATTTGGAGGTATTTCGGAGTAAAATTTATTCAACGATTCTACTCGGCGAAAACTGAACTTCACAATCCTATCAAAAAATGAAGATACATCTCCGATTGTTCGTTTTTGTTACTGGGAGTGCTAGCTCATAAGAGATTCGATTCACAACATTTCGTGTACTAGACCCTGAATCACGGCACAGGACCATGGATACACTCACAGCATATTGCGCTGTTTGTTTTACACAATCCACTAAGAGAGCTTGGCTTTCAATTTACTTATGTATTCTATCGTTACACTTGACCCCTGTCAAGCTTTAACATTAAACCTAACAGCGATACATTTCCCGTACTGTTAGTGTCCTGCTGGATCGAGCTGCTGTTGAGCTGTGCGTTAAGTTCCTTGTGTACCATTAAATCCACCAGCAACCGCCAGCTGAACTGATTGGATGTGGGCGATAAGGAGAAATCAAAATGCTCGTTGTTGCTCATTTACAAACAAACAATTTCCCTAACCTACCTTCCAACCGACTGCTACATTGAACCAGTTCGAGGTGATGGAAACTGGAATAAAGGATGTAGCCAACCAAATCGTAGCAAGTATCAACACATCCCGATTTCTACCCATCACAATGGTTCGACTCGAAACCCTAAACGTGAGTATTCCAGCGAGCTGCTGTGTTGCTTGCACTTATATAGATTGAAGTGTACTAAATCGGCGGGAGTTGCCGAGCTTTATGACTCCAAGTAATGAAGAGTGCCCGCATAAGTTTACCAAAAGAGGTTAAGGTCGTATGTTCGCTGTCTATTACTTTAAAAAGATGGACTACCATTTGTTTCGTTGACAGTACAATACTCGACAAGTGGACTTACAGCTGTCATCATTCACTACCCAATAGCGCTCAAAATATCTGAGGCTTCGCCGGCAACAAGGTTACTTATGATAAGCCAAAAAAAAACAATGACGTAAATCTCATCCTTTCGGACCCAAGATGTGAGTGTTTCCTGCACGAGCCCAAGTGGCAGCAAGTGAAACGAACCGGTTAGCATTTAATTAAGTTATCATTTCATGAAACCCAATCTCCATTACCTCAATTAATGGGATCACGTTGTAATTTGCCGTGGGGACATTTACATAACTACACCGAACGCCCCTTCCCGGAGGGCAAATTGATATGAGTGCTGTTGCGGTCCGCCAACGAGTAGCCGTCTTCGGGGAAGCTTCTGCCTGCGGAAAGTGCAGCCGATCGCCGGTGGAAACTGGTCGACGATTAATGGCACGAGGTGCAAGCGCAATGGGTACCGGATTTTTATGCCATTAAAACTGTGCGTCTTCAGTTTTCCTTCTTGCCTTTGCACAAACACCCTTTCGGTTTGGCAGAAAGATGACATACGATCAGCGCCCATCCAGCAAAGGCTGTGGCCGGTCGATACCGCAAGGATCAAGCTGACGAGACCCTTGGAGTGCGGTACGAATGCACGTTCTTTTTGCGGCTTTGTAGCGACGGTATCACATTTCGAAGCGAATGACACACGGGGTAACAAAACGTATGTCATCCTGCCACAAACACCCGCCACTGCTAACGAGGCTTTAATTGATAAACTCTGTTAATTTGTACTGCACGATAAAGACATACATTCGTACTCTCGCGCCGCGTAATACACTCCAATCAGCGGGGTGTCCTGGGGTGTAAGGGAACGTGACCGCACACTGAAGCAAACGACAGTACACTGAGACCCCGTAAATGTTGCGGGTTTTCCGCAACGATTGACATGCAAGCAACGCATTTATTACCGGTGCATCCTCTCGTCGAAACTTCGGGCTGCGGTTCGGAAAATATGCCCAACGGTCTACGGCGGGAGCCGGACATTTAAAAAACGCATTCACATCGAATGACCGCTAAGTAGCTCCCATGTGTAAGGAAGTCTTGCAGAAGAATATTTTATGTTGAGTGTAAAATTCTTCAATTTCCTTGAGCACGTTTATGCTAGTATCTCGACCTAATGAACTCACTTTCTACATTTCCTACCCTTGGGCGAGGTGTCTTTTGAACAACATTTTTTACTTACCCGGTTTTGTACTCCGGCTGTTCGAGTGGTAGGTTAGGTAAGATCCAGCGGACGGTACAAGTTCTGCCGGTTGCGTTTAACGTCGCATTTTATGTGACTCGGCTGTTTGATATGATGAGAAGGCTGACGGGTTTTTGTTGTTGTTGTTGATTCGTTTTCTCTTTTTTACTGTTTCATGATCAATTTTTTTTTCAGTGTTTCACTGCTCCATACTAGCCCATTCTTGATCGGTTCTTCGATGCAATCCGAGACTGGTGCCGTTAGCCGCAATGGTTTTTTTGTTTGTTTGCTGTTGTCCCTTTGCTATACTTCTGTTTGCAGTTCCATTTTTCCTCACATCCATATACGCGAAGGTGTGTAATCGTCGCATTCCATGTCGGCACTTTGCCGGCAGAACCGCACGGCCCGGCCAGCCGACTCGTTTTGCTATCGTCAATAAAACATGCAACGCTAAGGATGTGAATCGCTTTGGCGCACGGGCGAGTGATTAATGTGAGGACGTGGGGTGGAATCGGTCGGATGTGAATGGGCTGGTTGCAGCTAGCGCTAGTTTATCGTACGTACGCTGGCGCTAATTTACAATTGCTCGTGGCTTTAGATAAGATAGATACACGCGTTTAACGCGTGTGTAGGTTCAAACCGGCATCATCCAAATTACCGGCGTATGAGATTCCTTAACATCTTAATCAACCTATCATGTACGATGTTATTATGCTGCTAGAACTGAAAAGAAAAACCTCGCACGATCACCATTAATGGTAGTCGTAACTTGTCGAGAGCGCTGTTAAACATCGGTTCGGTTGTTTTGTAGCAACAAATAATTAGTGTTGCCGCTACCCATGGCATTAACATTATCTATCTAAACAGATGTCAATGTGGTAAACACATGCGTTGCATTGTTGGACGAATGACCCTGGAGAGAGGGCGGTAGCGCATTATGAGCAATGGTTCCGATTATGTTTCGGTTTCTAGTGCAACAGTGAATAAAGAGGATAAAGATAAGATTGAAGAATAAAAGATTGCATGGCTGGAACCTTCAATGATCGATAACAAATATCATATCAAGATTTTGATGAGACTTTTTGATGTTTTGGATCATTATTCATAAATTAAATTATCGATTCTCAGCAAAACGAAAATACCTTTCAACGCAAACCCGCCTCATACCAGCGTTAGGGTGAGTTTCCCTTATTTTATAAGATTTAGTCTATTCCATAGTTCCTCTTAACACAAACGAAAGGCTCATCTGCTCTCAGACTTCCTAAGATAAAAAATTTAATTAAAAACCTGTACATTAGCCCTGATCTCCTCCACCGTTCATGAGCTATCAACGTATGAAGAGACACTCTATTCTATTTAATGTTTTAATAAATACAAATAGTTTATTAAGCCATCCACACAATGTTGAGACAGACGTCTTGGTTTGCAAACGCGTTTGCAACAGAACTTTAATTGCAGGTTAAGAAAAAGCTAGATTTCTGGGTAGGCGAGTGACCGTACGTACTAGTTGACCATGCCTGCAATTGGTACGCTACTCAATCATTCGTTTCTTTTATTTTTATTGCAAAACCTCTGCACTGTAAAACATGTTCCAAAAGCTGGGTTAAGCATAAACACCATGAAGAGCATAAATTAACATGTCAAAAGTAGTGATTGAATACATTGAACACTGCATCTAGAGCCTATCATTAAAAAAAAATCTTCGGGTTACTTATTGGCAGAAATATTACTGACGTTGCACTACGTTGTGAAATTCGTTTTTAGAATAGTTGAAATAAATGCAGAATAGTATAGGTTTAGCCAGCTCTGCACTGTACGCAATTTTTAGAAATTTTTAGACAATCAAAAATCCAGAAGTAAAATGTAATAAACTTGCTATAAGCATTGTAAGCGTTGAAAAGTTCCACACTTTAATACACGAAATCTAGCTACAAAAGTACTGAAGTCCTGGATAAAGTAAAACCCCTTCAAAGTTAAATTAAGACAAGAACGCCAAATAAACAATTTAACCTAATCCCTAATAAAGTTTGGAGTTGATAATGTACATTACGTTATATTAAAAGAAACTATCAGAATTGGATGCACCAGGAGTATCAACTGTAGTGGTAACTATATCTGTTGCTGAACCATCATTGGAGTTACCAGCAGAAGCATTACCGTTCGATGGAGGCGGTGCCGGAGTTGCCGGCAGTGTCGGTGCTGCCGGCGGTGTCGGAGATGCCGGCGGTGGCGATGCCGGCGGTGGCGATGCCGTCGTCATCATTCCACCAACCATTGACATGCTGTTGCATTTCGGACAATTAATGGTCAACGTACAGTTGTCGCACGTAACATTGATGGTCGCGTGCTTCCCAGTAACATTGATCGGTTCGGCTGATTCGCTTTCGCTGTCCGAATCGAAGAAAAGCGAGAAAATATCATCCTTGTGTAGAAAAGGAAACCAGAAAAATAGAGAGAAAATAGCGAGAAAAAAAGGTTAGAAATTATAACGCCTCGCTTTAGTTGATGATGTTTGCAACCAAACTCACAAGCAAGTCTTCGAAAGCGGCAACGGGCATCCATTGGATAGTACCGAGCGATAGCACGAGCGTAAGCAGCAGCAATCTCCCCGGATGGGCCATTTCGATACGAAAGACTTGAGTGCAAGCGACGAACCTTCCAGCAAACCCAGTCACCGAGCACTGTTGGAGCTGCACAAAGCGTACCGTTTGTTTATATTTGTCCAATTGCAACTCGAATGTGCACACACATGTTTTAACGGCCAATTTGTAAAACCTTAACTTATCAGACCTTGGCCACCGGATGCGAGAAACTGCCGTTAAACTGTTCCGGCTTCTGCAAGAACGTTTCCCGCAGTTCACCATAGTAAACCATAGTGACCTTACAGTAACCCACCTTATGTGAGGGCACGTTTTTTATTTGCAGCACGACGTCAAAGTGTCACTGGAAATGGGTACCGACACCTCTAACCTGTGCCCGATCAACACTGATAAGATTTTGAAACGAAATTGTGGCGTTTGTGTAGTAAACTGCTCATAAAATTAGCAGACGGAACTAACCTTTTTTTTGTTGCTGCCATACGCCAGTTCGAGTGCGAGCAGCTGCATAAACAGTCCCCGGGAACATCGGTCACCCCGATATCAGCCACCGCATTATGCAAAGTGGCACACGGTTCTAAACAAGGGGGTACATGCCGGACCTGTTCAAGGTCCGTACGCAAGGGATGGACGCAAACTGTGTTTGAAGATGTTTGAGGCGTTCCTGGCGCAACCGGATTCGCAACATGGCTGGTGCTATCAAAGTAAACATTTACGTCGGTTAGGGCTTCAGCTAGTTGTTTATTGCAGATAATGGTAGGTGATGATAGTACAGTAGGTAGCAAACATTTACTACCCTCACTCGAGGTAGAGCATCCGTGCTAATTGAATGCAATCGATAAAAATATTCCTATAAGTGATTTGACATGCAATCGATGAAGCTTATTGTTACTGCACAGGTGTTATAGCTCCTAATGACAAAGTAAAAACGTTTTACCAAATGTTAGTTTAACATTACAGTGGCACTATTTATATCTTACCAGAAATACCCTTCATATTTAATTACCTTTTATATTTTCCTTTATGTTCCATGATTTTTACTAATCGTCAATCGTGTCAGGCACTGTCCAGTGCGAGTAACACCACTAACAACATTGATCACCACACATGATCGCGAGTGCGGCGATCATATCGCAATCGGCGAACCAGCAGGAGCGGGTGGGTCCGTCGTGTTGAGAGAAGGTTGTTTTAATTTAATTACCGGACAAATTATGATACTTACGTTGCACGACTCGATTTATCAAATCATGCAAACCATTATCATTTGGTACCGCGTGCTAATGGTGCTGTTAGATCATGGCACGGCGACAAGATGGAGGATTGCAGTGGGACGTACGGCGCATGCGCATTATTAGCTCCATCGGACCCGATCGTTACAGATCGAGAGACGGTTGTTGGTACCGAGTGTCACAATACACTTGGTTGTCTCGTTTGAGCGCTTCTTGCGGGTTTCCCTCCCATTGATTGATATTAAGCATAATGTTTTAATTGATCCAGTTCGTTTGCTTAATTGTTTCGTACCTAACTGTTTACCCATCCGGCGATAAAAGTGCCATTAAACATTAGTGTGCCAGGACGATGTGACAAAGGACGATGAAGAAACATTTTATAAACTGTGCCTATGAAGTGATCGCCTGTTGCTACGTAAAATAGAAAAAAGTTTTATGCGTACCTTTCGTATCCCAAACCTTAACGGTCAATTGACTTTCATAGAAATGTTTTACGTAAATCAATCGTAAGGGATCATTCATTTATTATGTAACACCGATAAAAAAGGGGATGCCGGAAGGGATTGCTTCTACGTGTTCTAATTTAAAGGGATAATATGGAGAAAAGGGGAACGGGGGTTCAACGTTTTGTTACTCGATACTCATTAGGATGCTCCTTGAACACGAGATTTTTATCATATATTTCGAGCCGGGTAATCTACGCCCTTCACGTTCGAGAACTACCGATGGGTTAGCCACGAATGAGTTTCTTCTGCGGTTAACGATCAGAAAAAGAGAAATGCTCTTTCGATCTTGATCGGGCCGACTTTTGATGATTGCCGAGGTTAATCCCTAAGATCGACTTAATTCCTGAAGTAAATATTGGCATTTATCGTTATAGTTTTTACTAAGGTCCTATTTTTGCATAACTAAATCATAGAACAAGATGCGGAAGTTTAAAATCCGCAACAAACTGAAAAAAAGGAGAAGGTATAAATCAGTGAGGATCAGGAGATTTTATAGACTGAATCAATTCAATTTTCTAGACTCAGTTTTAGTGTTCCGTAATAGATGGATACTCCCTAAAATGATTCACTTATATTTTCGTACATAATTAATTGCCAGCAATATCATACTTTTGCCTCATCGTCATCATCATCACCAGCATCGGGATTATGTGGATGCTCTCATTACTCTCGTTTTCTTCTCACCAAAAACTTAACATTTACTAACTTGTTTGCCTTTTTGTAACACGAATGGAATCAGTGCCACTTGCATGCGAACCACGGCTGGCAGGATTCATTGAACGGGGAAGAATGTGAAGAATTTCCTGCAAAACAAAACACAAATGCTCGACGGGCACACATTGTGAGAGAAGACAATGTTTTTTTTTTTTCAAGTGGCTCAAAACCAAATGCACCGCTTCTTAAGCAAACCGTGTTAAATCATGATCATCATGATTTAGAAGCAGCAGACGCATTAACAGCCAACAGAAACACATTACTTTTATAGCTTTATCAACCGTACATGCTCTTTTGGCATTCCTCAGTCTTACCACAGCCACTTTAGCTCTTCTTCACTTACGCTTCAAACTATGCTCTCTTGCACTTTCGAATGTGGCGCAGCGCAAAGCACAACCCATGTGCCAATTTCGACAGTTCTCATTCTTGCCAAATGGACGTTCCAATTTTTCACATGCTCCATATTTGTACCATCACACATCGGGTGGACAAAATTGGGCGTAACTGGTATCGGGTGATTTCGCAAATGGTGGGAAAGCTGCCCGGTTCATCGAACTGCCACCGTTTGCTCTGCATTCCGACGAGGCTATTAAACATTCCAGCACCGAAAGATGCGTACAGTGATTTTATCTTCTGTCCTTCTGGGACCCTAGCAGGACTGCTTGATGTAGGTTGAAAAATGTAATTTTGAATAAATGTAGTTTTTTTAGATGTTAAAGTAAGGTATTATTTTTTTCGATACAAAAGAATGTTAAGAAAACTGAAATAAAATATATTAATTATTATTCGAATTAATTATTACACATACAACCAACATTTCGAATGCGTTTTTGTCAATGTTTCCAAACACACGTACACCTGGAGACGCTACTTGTTTAATTAGATAATTTGTTGCATTTATTATCAACGCGTTATCGCCGGCCGCTCCCATCGACACACACCCTCACAGCACATCTCCTCGCTAACGTGTTTCAGTACAATGTCACCAGTGTGTGTCGTCAGTGTGTGAACCGGCGCACGATATTGGTTTCGATTTTCATTTTTATGTATGTACCTAACAACGGTTTTCGGTGTTCGAGAATTCAAATTACAGTCCAGTCTCAAGTCGGAATTTCCTGACTCATGCATACACACATACACACATTTCCGTGTTTGTGTGCAGTGCGTCGTTTTGGTTTCGATGCCAAATATTCGCCATGGATGTGTTTTGTTGCCATCATGATGCTTTTTTACGTAATATACATATTTATAGTTATTTATAGATGCTCGCGTTTCTTGCTCCCCGTTGCGCCACCTTCCACCGGCTGCATTACATTTTGCGCTTTACTTTGGCTTACTCAGCTAGCGAATGGATACCGGTAAATGGGGCTACCGGAAAAACCTATCACTACTGCAGAGTTACAAGTTAAACTTTGCAGAAGTGTTTTTTTTTTCTTCTTTTGTTTGTATCTAGTCCACCTCAAGTTTGTTTCCGTTCTAGACGAAACACGGAACAGGGTTTGTCACACAGAACCCAAATTAGAAAACAAAAAAAACACCAAAGTTAAGACGTATGGCAAAACAAACCGATTGCATATAAATAATCGTAAACCGTTTACAATCTTTCTTTTTTTTATCAACGAAAGCATATAAGCATAGCAAGTAAATCAACAGCGAATTGAACCATTCCGTGACAAGCAATAACGACAAACAAAAACGAAAGGCAGTAACAAGTAATTACATTGCGGGCACATATGGCGGGCACACAAACATTCTTCCTCCTTTTGCTCGTATCCTTTCGTAAACAGCGTTCAGACATATCCACCGACGAGGACGCTTATCTGTAGAATGCTGTTATGGATCGGACAAAGCTCCACCGGAACCATGCGGATACTGGCCTGCCGAGGTTGGTGTTGGTAGATTCGAATCGGGTTCGGTCGTGCCGATCATGCCACCGCTACTGTTATTGCCCATACCGGCCATGGTGTTGCTGGCAACGCCGGAAAGTTGCGCCCCGAGGCCTCCCGAGTTTTGCGCTACCAGCGCTGACAGATTACGAATTTCCGACAGTCCTTCACTCGATGCCAACGAAATCGAAAGTGGTGACGTATGATCGAGCGAACCGACAGCGTCTGAAAGGGATGGAGAGCATTGTAGCATACATTGGGTGACAGAACAAAAGCGATCCCTTACCGGTACGATCCGAATCGGGGGATTTGGCGACGCAACTGTTCACGCGCAGCTCCTCAATTGTGTCCTCCATCCGTATTACGATTGCCTTTTGTGCTTCGTATTTGTTTTCTAGCGCCTGTGTTTATGGGATTGGGAAGATGTTTTAGAAAAAAAGTGTAATAATTTATTATTATTAAAATGCTTTGCCCATCCTGACATGCAGACTTTAATGAGACCACTAACATATACAATTTAATATACTCTACCCAAATGCTCAATCAGCCTGTTCTTAAATACATAGATTACATTTAAACTTTTTTAAAAACTTCACTCTTCAGTTTCGTTTTAATACCGTACTAAATATTCCATGAATATCACTCCACGTAACATTCATGTATTCCTATGATGGATCGCTTCAAAAATCGCCTCTAAAAAACGATCGGCCAAAATATCGTTTAAAAGTTCCTATAAACGATCGTATCCATGAACGATAGCCGCAAATATCGTTCATAAGTTCTTATGAACGATCGGTTCAAATATCGCACATAAGCTCTAATGAACGATCGTTTCTATGAACGACGCTCCAAATAACGTTTATAAGTTCGTATAGAGGATCACTTCAAATATCGCTTCTATGAACGATCGCTCTAAATATCGTTTATTAGTTCCCATGAATGATCGCTCCAAAATCGCTTTTATGAACGATAGCTCTAAATATCCTTCCTCAGTTCCTACGAAGTGGGGGAAGGAGCGGTTCCGCTACTTCAAGAGTGAAACATCCTGACGAACGATCCTGTAGTTTCTGTAGTGAAAACGATCCTGTAGTTTCTCACATCAATAGATCAAATCATACCGTAACGTAACGTACGTACGTAGGATCACCAAAACATTTGACCATTTTTAATATAAGCCATAGTTACTTCAACCTCTACAGAGCTTTCAGTCTAATATTACACCTAAGTCAGTTTCTCGTCAAAATTTGGCCATTTCTAAAATTTGTAGAATAATTCTTCACAAATAATTTTAATTAGCACACGTTTGCTTACCTTAAACTTTTCCTGGTATTCCTCCTTCACCGTTTTAAGCGTCCGTTTCTGTAGCGTGATTGTTTCTTCGCGCTTGATGAGTTGTTGCTCCAGCTCAGCTTGACGCTCCTTGGCCGTATCCAGCTGGGCCGACTTTTGTTGAAGCGCAAATTTCAGTTCTATGGACAACGGAAACAAATATGAACAACCACTTCAAAAGCACACTACAAAAGTTCGAACCTTTCCATTCTTCGTGATAATTCGCTTTCATCAGTGCTATTTCTGCTTCGCGAGCTCGCAACCGCTCCAGCTCAATCAGCTTCTCCTTGAAGCGCAACTGCACCTCGCCCATCATTATTAGCTCGGACTGAAGGCGCGTCAGCTCTTCGCGGTACTGTTGACCGAGTTCCGCCTTCCCGATGGCCTTCCGCAGTTCGTTGCGCAAATCGAACAGATCTCCCTGGGCGTTTTCCAGCAGCAGATTCACCTCGCGCCGTTGGGCGGACTCGTCCTTGATCGCCACCTGTAGCGCTTCAATCTTGAGCTGCAGCTCCTTGCAACGTTCCTGCTCTTGGTAGAGCGTTTCCTTCCAGCGGACACATTCCCGGGACGCTTCGCTTAACTCGACGTTCGTCGTGCGGCGCACCGTACCAAGCTCCCCGTTCAGCGAGGCGATCTCGCGCGTCAACCTGGCCACCTGATCCTTGAGCGCCTCGTTGTTCTGCTCGAGCGCACGGATCTTACGGCTCTTGCCGAGCAGCCGACGGTTGCGCTCGGCGTGTATCTCCCGCCGGTGGCGTTCGTACTGCAGCTGCAGATGCAACAGCCGAATGTGGTCCAGATAGTAAGACTCGGGCAGGTTCGTTCGATTCCCATTTTCCGCTATGGTGGCCCGTGTCTTGGCACACGTTTCTATGTACTGATCGAGAAGCGCGTACGGATCGAGACGGCCACCGATTGCAGCCGCCTTCTGAAGCTGCTGATCGTGCTGTAGCTGCGAAATGCTGTTCTTGAAGCGCAAATCCTCCTGCAGAATGCCGTAGAATATCTGCTCGTAGGGCTGCGGCCAGCTGATAATTGTTTGCGTCGCAGTCGAGATGGTCGCATGCGGTGGAACCGGTGTCATTACCGCTTCAACGCCCGCCTGACGATCGATTCGCGATCGCGTGAGAGCAAACGAATCGCCCAGCTGTTGTTGGTGGTGCTGCTGATGATGCACACGCTGGTGCTGAAAATGACTACTCGGAGTGGCAACGGTCGTTAAATTGCTACAAAGCTGCCGGAACAGCTCTTGGTTGCGGGTGACCTGCTCGCTCGATCGCTGTTCCTGTTTGCTGCGGAAATGTGTAGCGGCCGAGATAGCTTCCTCCTCCGACGGGCTACTGTCCGCATTACTACCGACACCCTCCGAGGAGGACGCACTGTTTCCTCCCCCATTGGTCGTTTCGCCCGCGCGATGAATCTGCTGCCCGAGTTGTCGTTGTTTCACGATCGAAACCGAATCGAGCAACAGCTTTGGATTCACCTTGAGCGCAAAATGTTTCAGATCTGGCAAAGAATGGCGACGCTGGTGGGCCGCAAAGAGTGATCCTCCCGGACCCATTAGATGATGATGGTGGTGTTGATGCTGCTGATGGTGCAGATGTATGTGATGGTGGCACTGGTGATAGTAGTGATGGTGCTGCTCCTGTCCAGCTGTCTGGTGCCGATTGTACACAGCCATCGGTTCGGGGATTTGGAGCTGCTGATTACCGCCACCCCGTGACCCACTCGTGATGAGCTGCGTAGCCATGGTAGCGCCATTGCGTATATAGTTTCCGCTCGTGTCCGCCGGTGACGTACCGGTACTGTAGTACGGATCACTCGAATCGACCAAACAGTGGCTGTGCAGCCGTCGGCGCGTATAGTTGATGACCGACTGTGAATTTTTGAAGTGCAACCCACCGGCTGAACACGGTGAACCTTCGCCTTGGTCTTGGTCTTCGTCCGCACACAGATCCCGTATCGGAACGGCCGTACCGACCGGCAACGACTGCGAGTGATGCATGTGCGGACTGTTGATATCGTTTACCTCCTGATCTTCCTGGCTAAGATCGCTGGGGCGTAGTTGGACCTGGGGCTGGATCTGTACCATCGGCGACTCGTTGCGGGATGGGGCAGGTGCCACCGCAACCGTTGCTGGCAGTGGCACCGATTGCTGATCGATCGGAAGCGGACTGGACGGTACGCTATTGCTCGTGGTCGACGTTGCAGAAGCCACCGTGGTCATCGTGGTCGTCGTGGTGGTGGTACCCGTGTCAGATAGTTGCAGCAGCGACTGGTTGCGATCGCTCACTACTTGTAGCAGCTTTTTGGATGTGACAACTGCGAGCGGATACTCGTAGCTAAAGTGTGACTGACCAGTATCCTTCTTGATGGGGGATGCCGGTTGCGATGGTGTCCAGATGGCGCGAGCCGTCTGTGGCTTCACTGACGAGGGGTAAGGCCGGCCGCTAGCCGTGGGTTTGGTATCCTTCATGGGTGTAGTTTCGGGAGTTGCCTCGACGGCCGCTTCCGGCGGTGATGCACCGTCCGCGGCCGGTGGTTGTGGGGCCGGGACGGTTGGAATCGTATAGCTTGGGGTGGGGATTGGCGTGTGCGGTACGGTGCCCGTTGTGGGCGGAGGCGTCGGTTGCATCAGGGTGCTGTTGGGCGACCAGAACGAATTTTGTGCCGTGATCGTACACAACTGCTGGTCGAGCGAAAGCGTATTGAAGAAGTTTACGTTTGCTTTCCATGGGAATTCGAACGCATCGGTACCACCGCCGGCCGTGTACTCGTACGGCTTGATCGGTGTCATGTAGCACGGACATTCGTTACCACCGGCCCCATTCACAGCCATCAGTTGGGCCTGCGCGCTTTCCTGCGGTTCCGGATACTCGAGCGACATCCGGGCACACTCGTTCACAACATCGTGCGGTTCCATGTTTTTCCAGCGCTGCTGGCTGGTCTCACTCTCCCGGTCGGACAGTACGAGCCGCGGATGGATCTTAACCGTATCGAGCAGCGGCTTGATCGTGTGCTGAAACACAGCCTGACGCCCGGCCGATGAATATTCATGCTTGAGGAAGGCCACAAAATTGCACGGGTACATGCCGTACAGCCGGGTGAACAGCTCGTACAGCCCAAACTGCAGATGTATCAACTGATACTCGGGTAGGTGCGATTCGTTCTGGTTCCACGTGGCGAGATAGTTGAACACGTCGAACAAATCCTGCACAAAGCTACCCATCGCCAACGGGATCACGGGCAACAGATCGATGATGCACAGCACTGCATTGATCAGCGAGGTAATGTCCTTCTCCACCTTGGACAGCTTCAACACGTCCTTTACCAGCTGGTGGGCTCCCACCTTGTACAGCCAAAGCGGCCGCTTCTGGATGATGTGCCCGAACAGTGTGAGCGCCAACGTTTTCGATGTTCCGCTCCGTATCCACTCGGACAGTCGGTCGAATATGTGCTTGTCGTGCGGTTGCTGTACCTTCACCAGAATTTCTACGATCCGTATCGAGGACGTATGGGCAAAGTATTCCATCATGTTGCAGGCAAGCCAGGATTCTTTGGCTAAAAATAAACAAAGCAGAACACACATCAAATTTACGTGTCCAAAACAATCTACTTTGCCTAGCCATCCGATCTGGCCATATAAGCAATTAAAATACAATCGAGCAAAAAGAAAACAAACAAGTTAACATTCGATTCGATCCTACGTACGCTGAACCGGCTATACTTACTGGAAGAGAATATCTCCTGAAACTTGCGCTTAACTTCGTCGACCCTATCCATGTTGTTGGACTCGAGGTCGTCGAACAGATTGGCCACATCCATTGTTACGCGTGTTCGTTAATGTTGCCTTCGTAAGATTACGTCGTATACCTCTCTCCGGTGTTTGTGTGTGTTTTATGAATAAGGCTTGAATCGTTATTTTTCACAGCGGATACTGGTGGCAATTCTGGACGAACAGCAACACTTTGCCAGATGGTGTTGGGGTAAATCGGGAAGCCAAGTTTCTTCCCTCAAGCAAACCGGTGTAGCTCGGCCGGGGCAATGATGTCGCTCTTCCAGAGATTGTATACACACATGCAGCAGGCAATCTTTGTTCTGCTATCATATTTCGGTACGGTCAACGTCACCGCTCTGGGCCGGGTGGGGGTTAGACAAAGGTGTAACCTTTATGCAGATCAAACGCGATGGTTCGCGCGCTTGCTTTAACAAGATTAATTATACCACCGATCGGAAAATGTGCAGTTCCCGTTCCCGTACATCCGACCGGAAGCGAGTGGCGAACGTAGCCCACCGTGGGCTTTAACCCTGCTCGAAATGAACAACAGCTGCATACAACAGAAGATATCAAATCAACGCACAACGTGAACTGAAATTATGAGAAAAACAAAAGGGGTGTTCGGTGAATGCACAACAACTACACGCGAATGGTTTGCATCGCAGCGTTCTAAAACTTTTCCATGCCACAAATGTTTTTACATTTCCCACTACACTATCTCAGTCCATCTTCTGTTTCTGTTGAGCCGTGGCCGCATGTATCGGAACGTTTGACAGCAGCAATGAATTCGTTTTTTCTTTTTTTTGGTGAACGTTGAAGCTGTGGCCACAGCAAGGATGTGAAGGAAAAAAAACATTGATAAGCAGTGTATGTTTCGAGAAATAATAATAAAACACTTTCATATTGATATTTGCTGCAAATACACAAATTTCGTTGCAAAACAATTATACTTCCATCTGGTTTGCTTTGTTTTTATTATATGTTCGGAAAACAAAGATATTCAACAGCTGTCAAACGCAATGATTAAGCTATGATTACACGGGAAATACTAGTGCCACACGAACAATTTGGTTGCGATTGGCGATCGCCTGCAACGCGTGCGACTACAGGCCAAAGAACGCCGAATGCGAATATTTTTGTTAGTACGGTTCTTTTGATTGCAAAGATACCGTTTTAGTAATGTGAAGTGTTTTATCAGGGACATTTAAGTGCGACTCTAGTTTGCGAATTCTTCATGTTTATACAAATCCCTGAATAGTGGAGATAGTTTAGCAGTCGCACAAGTTCCACAGTTCCTGAAACACGTGGGTACAAAGAATATATTCTGTAGGTGATATCGTCCTGTTCGTTTGTGCCATGTCCCCGAAGAAATGTAAGTAATAATTAATAGAAAGTTAAGATAGTTTCATTCACATAAGATAGAAAAATACATATTTCATATTGTGCCACTTTTATTGGTTTATTCCTAATAATATCAATGAAAGCAAAAATACGTCGACATTTTTATGTACCAAGAAGCTGTCTGGTTCGATCCAAACACGCTTGTTCGATGCTTGGCAATAATATATATACATATTATTAA
The DNA here is from genome assembly GCA_000349025.1 of Anopheles minimus. Classification (NCBI taxonomy): domain Eukaryota; kingdom Metazoa; phylum Arthropoda; class Insecta; order Diptera; family Culicidae; genus Anopheles; species Anopheles minimus. Next base: position 16,789,087 of record KB663832.1, on the reverse strand, counting down.
GTCTTGTTTATTACTAATTATGTGTACACAGCAAATGTCTCTAAATCTGTTGTTCCAAATTGTAGCATGGGGCTTCTCAGCCGTGTCCAATTGTTTGATAAAACGAACACTATTCCTAATGGTAGTTTCTAGTTGTGATGCATCGCGGTTACCTGCTGTTGGTCACGGATGCCAACGTGCTAGCAGGACGAATCATTGGGATTGCGTTGAAATGATACGTTACCTGAATGGTAGCACTAAACAGTGGAATAGAATAATATTACTGTAATGTGAGGTCTTGATCGGGATCAGGCTTTATCGGTTTTTCGTCTTCATTCAGTCCTTCATGCAAGCTAGTTTCCGGAAACATCTCCGGACCGAAACCGAACGTCATGGGACCATCATCCTCCTCCGGTTCGTCCGGCTCAACTAGATCCTCCGCGTTGCTGGGAGGTATAACTCGATCCGCATGTACCTGCTCCTGATGATACTTGACGTCGCGCAAACGTGTGAAGACGCGTGGACAGAAGTTGCACCTTTGCAGCGGTTCACGGGTGCTTGAATCGGCCGGATTCTCCGAATGGTATCGGCTCTGGTGCGTCAACAGATCACGATACCGATCGTACATTACGCCACACTCGCCGCAGGGAAACCGTAACTGCTGCTTGTGTATGCGCAGATGCGACGCCAGGTTCGGTTTGTGTTCGAACGCTTTCGGGCAGTACGAGCACCGGTGCACCTGTTTCCGGCTGGATGCTTTCCTTCGCCGCCGGATGCACTGCTCACAGTGGTGCGGCCGCACACTCGGATGTTCGGTCAGGTGCTCGTGCCAGTCTTCCCTTTTCTTGTAAATACCCGAACATATGCTGCAATGGCATAGTTTGATCGGTTTACACTCCGGCCCACCATCCGCGGTTGGATGGTTAAGCGTGATGTGTCGCAAGCACCGCCGATACTTATCAAAGTCCGCATCGCACACCCTACAAACGTAGTCCTTGCGCTTGGATTTCTTCAGCATAGCGTGTGCGGGCGATCCGTCGATCGCTTCCGCCTGATCGCGCGCATGTACCATCAGCTGGTGCGTGGTACGGTCCTGTTTACGCAGGAAAATCCGCGGACAATAGTCGCAGCTATAGCGGGCAGCCATTGTCGCACTGTTCGCACCATGATATTTGGTCTTATGGTATTCCAGCTGGTTGTAACGCATAAACTGCACGCCACACTCGTCACACCGATGGGGCAATTCGCCACTGTGGTACAGTGCGTGCGATCGCAATGCAGTGCGGGATTTAAACAGCTTCGAACAGTGCGGACACGGATGGAGGGTGATGCCGAATTTGCTTCGTTTCCGTTTCAACATCTGTTTCGTTGAATCGTTCGATGCTTCTTGATTAGGCGAAGCGGCTACATTACTGGCCAACTCATCAATATCATCATCATCGTCGTCATCGACGTCATAGTAATCCTCATCACCGAATGTCTCACGTTCCAGCGGAATTTCCATCAAATCTAGCTGGTTCTCTTCGGGAGGCATAAGCGCGTACTCCTCTAATTGCCATCGATATTCTTCCAACACGTCTTCTGGCATTGGTTCCAACACGACAACAAGCCGCCTCGAAGCTTCCAAATCGGCAAAGTTCGGCGTGGAAACCTCGCTATGCGCGTCGTTAGATGTTTGGTCGAAACTATCGGACGCTCGTGAAAATAGGTCATGTGCCATGCTGCTGCTACTCTCATCCAACTTCTCAACCGTGCTGCTGATCTGCGTCAGTTCGCTTTCCGTCTCGTCTCCTTCCGGTAAAACGTCCCCCTTCTTTATATGCGCGATCCGCTCGTGAACTTTCTTGTACCGTGCCTTATGGAACAAACGCGGACAGTAGCTGCATTTGTACGCACCGGTCTCGGGCAGTGTCGGATGTTTGCGCTTCCGGTGTGTTCGCAGGTACTCGTTCCGCGTAAAGTTGGCAGGACAATATTCGCACTGGTATCCCTTCTTAGTCAGGTGCGATGGAATGTGTTGCGTCATGCTCCACTTGCGCGTAAATGTTTTCGGACAAAACGGGCACTTAAATAGGTTCGCTTCCTGTTCCATCGAGGTTGATGCTTCCAGCTGATCCATCAGCTGTTCGCCCCCAAACGGATGCTGATCATCCAAATGCTCCGAGTACATATCTTCCGTGTCGAAAGGCATCGCGCACGAGTAACAGTAGAACTGGAATGCACTCGGATCGTTGGTGGCACTCGGTGCCGTAGTTGGTGGCGCAGGTTCATTCGAATCCGGTTCCTCCTCCTTGATCACCATCATCGGTTCGTGCACGTTCGGTGGCAGCATTTCCGGATCGGTAAGCCCTTCACTGTCTGCCGGTGGGCAATCTTCCAGCAGCTGGTTAAACCCGGCCGCAGATTCCTTGCTCGCGTGCATATCCGCGTGCATCTGTTTGATGTGGCTGGAGCGATCGCACTCGCGCAAAAACCAACGGGAACAGTAGTGACACGGAATGGACGTCCCGTTCGTCATTAAACGGGCTGCGTTCGGTCCGTGGTAACGCTTTTTGTGCAGGGCCAGATAGCTCACGCTGTAAAAGCGACAGTTGCATATGTCACAACCGTACGGCAGCTGACCGTCGTGATTTAGCAAATGCATACGCAGCGACGAGCGATGTTTAAACACTCTGGAACACTTTGGACATGAGAAGGTGTCCTTTTCCTCCGGCTTCGGATTGTTTCCGTGGCCATGTATCTTACGCTCGTGGCCCGTCCGTCGCATCTGCGACGTGAAGCTGCGCGGACAAACTCGGCAACGAAATAACCGTTCTTCCGGTTTGTGCCTGCGGAGATGCTGCATGTAATACATCCTGCGGGTAAATTTCCGTGGACAATATTCACAGCTAATCGGTCGATCGACATTAGCGCCAGTAGTAGAAGGCAGCGTGGGGGGTACTGCAACCTTGCGAACAGTTTCCACTTTCACACCGGATGCACCTCCGTTTCCGTTGAGGTGCGATTTTTTTGGCCCACCTGCTGCCATCTGTGCGATCCTGTCCCGGTGTTTGTAAAGATGCTGTTCCAGATACATTTTGTGTTTGAAATTTCGCGGACAAAACTGACACCTAATTACATCGGGCGGTGTAGTGGTTCCGTAGCTCGGTTCCGATTTCACCATCGGTGGCAGGCTCCGTACGAGGGCGTCGAATTTCAAGCAACGTTTGCGAAAACACTGGAACTCTTCCATCGTGAGCGTACACGACCAGCAGATACTGCTGGGGCAGTGTTCTTTCTTCGTCAGCTTTATGCCAATACACTCGTATATTCGCAACAGTAAGTCCGAACTTGCTTGCGTACCATTCGACGAAAAGAGTGGTTCAATTTCGTTCTCCGAGAAACAAAACCGGCAGTACGTCTCGGGATTTTTGTTTGGACTGAAACGAATCGTTATTTTGCAGATAGTAACGACGTGGCGGGAAGGGGTAGCCGAACTGATACTTACACATCCACCGGATCATCTTCCACCGCCGGTTCGGGCTCCTGTTCTGTGGCCAAATCCATCTTGATGTGCTTCTGTTGCAAACCCAAACAAACAGATTTGTTGTCTGTTGCTACGGTATGCAGGGGGCAGTCAGAAAACTCTCGAAACTTCACATAGCATTTGTGAAGGACACCCTTCTTCCGGTTATAGGTCCAAGCTGGCGATACGTCTCTCAATTCCTGTTGACCGGTAATCAGTCGCTCGTAAAGCTGCTCCGAAACAATAGAATAAACACTCACCTTAGTTACTGTCCACGCACCCTAATGATGTTGGCGGGGTAGCCTATTGCTAAGTTAATAATAAAGACTCAAACGATCCTTAACATTGTCCTTCAATCTTCGTTCTTAAGCTACACCTTTTGTCTGCATTTTTCACGACGCTTCTTCTGTGTTCGTTCACGCAGCATCATTTTTCAACCTATCCCATGACAGCAGTATTGGTTTGTTGCGTGTGTTGGTTTGATTTGAAATCGCACACACACCTGCGTTTGCTAAAATGTCAAAAAGAAGTTGGCAGAAAATGACAGGAAAGTTTTTTTTTTTCTCTCATAAATCCGGTCACTCTGATTTATTGATAATTGTTCGTTCTTGTGTGTTATTTATCGCACATTTCGACCAAGTGTTTTCCGTTGAAACTCTGCCCCGTCCCCGGCCGTCGCCTGACGGTTGATCTCCTTGTGCCGGTCACGGGTTACGCATTCTTCGATGATTTCACCATCACCCTTGATTAGCCTCGTACGCCCGGTCTCGGGATCGACTACCCGTCGCAGAATCGATTGGCGTGCCTCGTACTCTTCCCGTGTTTCCGGAGCCATAGCTTTGCGATTCATGAGATCTAGCGGTATGCCGCAATCCAACAGACCAACAGACGCCGACGGCTGCTCCTGTTCCGTAGCAATAGCTTCATCCTTCGAGTGTTTTTCCTTTTTGCGCTGCTCCTTCAGCTGTCTTTTCGCTAGCTTGCTGGCTAGCTTTTCCTGCTTTCGTTGAGCTTTCTTCTCCTTGCGGAGTGCCTTCTTTTTGGCTTTCGCTTCTTTTTTCTGTTGTTTGGCGAGTTTTTTCTTCAGCTGCTTTTTTCTGCGCTTACGCTCGGTGCTACTGCGGCTGGAGCTGGAACGGGAACTACTATCGCTGGAACTGCTGCTGTTATCCCTGCTGGAGGACGACGATGATGATGAGGATGAACTATCGCGCCTCGATCTTCGTCGTTTTCTGCTTTCCTTCATGCTCGTCAAACCAAATGTGCGTTTGTTTACGTTCTGAAACTGAGATCCAGAACAAGTTTGACAGCGGTTTGTTTGGAGTCATGTGGAATGGTGTCGTTGTAGTGGTGTGGTGTTATTTTTAGAACCATCAAAGCAAGCACTAACATTCATAAGGAAATAGATATTGAAACAATAATAGCTGTAGAATATTATTTAACCAATGAGGCCAAAATTTCGAAGGAATGGTTTATTAAAAAATGGGAAAAAGAAAAAATTAGCACTCTTCCGTGACAGTGTGCGGATGAGGCGACACTGCCGTGACCAGGATTCGAACCTGGGTTACTACGGCCACAACGTAGGGTCCTAACCACTAGACGATCACGGCTAGCGAGTGCTGTCGACGAGGGTGTAGTATTTTTGCTATAAAAGTAAGTTTTTTACTTTTTGTTCATATCATTATTCATAAGATATACAGGTTTAAAAGACCTACAGATAAAAATGAAAAATGTATAGAGTGGCTTTTAAAACGCTATGATCGAAATCACAGAAAACATAATTTGAGCAAAACCAAATACTACAGCCAACGTTAAAACACCCCAGCCGGACGCATTAACAAGTTACATAAAACGATAAATATAACGATATGAAAAGTAAAGCAAAAATGCTTCATGTTTTGGGTTTTCTACAAAAGAATGAGAATTATTCGTTTAAATTACTTCATCACCGTTACCTTGTTGTTTACCGGTGTCATGTTACTGGAGCATTCCACGTGATGCGTCACCTTAAACATACAACCGTATGGCGGTTGTACACTTTCGATGGAGTAGTTTACCCTTTTCCCAAAAAATATAATTAGAATTTCCCGTTGTACAAGAAAAACAACTAGCGTTGACAGGTTTACACTAGCTCAATGAATTGTTTTATTTGGTGTGTTAAAAATGAACGACATTTTTGGTTGTTGTTGAAAATGATTTGCTATTAAATATTCCTGTCCCAACGGAGCCAAACTTACATGCTAAAGGAACAACTTTGTCGATTGTTTCAAAATGTGTGTTAAAGCGATGAAGTTGATTCGGTTTCGGTGACACTCGATGCTGACTAATGCATTCGTACGTCCCAAAATGCTACGAACGCATGAAATCCTAATGCTGATACCTGCTAAAAATCCCTATAGGTTAATCGTTTTGCGACTATACTACGACTTATGCTATATATTTATTCGGTTGCATAGTATGGTGATGATTCTTCCGCTTGCTATCGTACCCGTACCGTACTTAAAAAGCTTTTGCATATGTGACTGTTTGAGATCAATTGTCCAACCTCGCCATTCCGGCCGCTAATAATTTAGCTGAACTGTGCTTATACTACTAAGAGATCGATTGTTCCTACTTAAAGCGACACACGGAATGCTTGTCACTACAATAATTTAAAATTGGACGGTTATGTTTAAATCGCGTTAAAACCGTATTCCGATGCATGTCTATCGGTCTGCCTAAAATGACGTTCGCTAAGATCTTCCAAAAGACTTCATCGCTGTGGATGATTATCAACAAAAGTTAGGGCAGTGTACGCATTGGAAAGTGTACATTCGATCACGATGCTATTAACGGAATGTGGGACTAAGACTGCGATCGAATTCTCCTCTACCACCTCGTCCAGTGGTTGGTGGCAAGCTCATTGAAACGGCACTGTCCAATCTAGAACGAAGAATAATAACGTATAACATTTAAAACGAAAATGAACAATTTTCAGTGAGGAAATGTTTGATCGAGTTCACTTACCGACGTGCCTCACTTTCGAGCAAACCCGTATCCAACGGATCCTGAGCGACGTTGCGTAGTGAATCCCCGATGGTCTGCCGCAGTTGTTGCATCTCTCTACCGGCACGGGAACTACGCAATATGTACTGCTGGCGTCGTTTTGCCTCCTGTGCCAGCTGTTCCCTAAGCATCGTGATTTGGTTCTCTAGACGTGTGACTTGCTGGCGGTGCGATTGTTCCCGTGCGTCCAGCAACCGCTCTGCCTGCACCTGTGCGCTCCGGTAGCGTTCGACATCGACCCCAGCACTGCCACCACCGAGACTGCTGGCCTTGCTCGGTGATTCGAGTAGCTTCGCCCTGGATCGTGCCAATTCCGCTTCCTTCTCGGCCAACAACGTTTCCAGACGTCGTACCTTCATGCGCAGCTCACGACCCTCCTGCTCGATCTGGGCATGATCTAGCCCACAATTATACGTCGTCGAGTCCATCCGATTCGAATCGTACTCACCACCGGCCGATTTTTTCTCCGACCGATCATACTTTCCAGTTGGACGTTTTTCGCGCTCCAATGTGCGGATCTTCTCGTTAAGTGTTTCCACCTGGTTGCGCAGCTCATTACGTTCGCGCTGCGAACTGATTAGCTGTCGGGCTAGTTCCTGATCGCCACCAGAACCGCTTACACCGCCGCCCATGTTACCACCGGTAGCTGCCAGCTGTTCGCTTGTCTCCTGATTCCACTTGGCTAAACGCAGTTGGCTCTCAAGCGTCGACTTCTGGACTTCACATTCGGCCAACTGTTCCTGTAGGCGGGTGGTACCGTCCTGGGCAGCTTGCTGGTTACGCCGCAGCTCGTTAATAGTGTGTTGGGCTGCATCGAGACGTTCGGCCAATACTCGACGCTCGTTCTCACTGCCGGTAAGCGTTTTCTGCAGCTGTTTCAGTTTGTCCTGACCAAGCGCGAACGTATGGCTCTGGTCGGCATTGTGCCGCTGTAAACCACTTATTTCTCCACGCAGCTCCGTTTCGGTGATAGCCGCTGCCTGTAGCCGTTCCTTCAGCTGATCGACTGTACTCTTCAGAGCTACGCAACGATCTTCGAGCTGCGTCAGCGAGCGTTGTTGATTTTCCAGCCGTTCCTGCTGGTTGCGCAACGTACAATCCTTCTCCTGCATTGCCATTTGTAGCCGTTGTATATCGCCCTCAAGGGCTACACGTTGCAGGTCCAATTTCGAGGCACGTGCCTCTGTACGTGCCAGTTCATCCTGCAGATGACGTTTGTCAGACTCAAGCCGAGCTCCCGCCTGACGACATTTGTCCAGCCGCTCCTCAAGGTGTGTTCGTTCCTCGGTTGTGCTCGTTAGGGACTGTTCTAGCTGGGCCGCCTTCTCGCGTAAAGCCGTCAGCTCGTCGGACTTCTGGCGGAGTGTTTCCTCGGTCGATTGCAAAGCACTCGTCTTCTGGGCCAACCGCGCCTCTAGGTTGGTTTTATCTTCATGCACTGCACGCACGTGTTGCTGCAGCTTATTAATCTTCGTTTCCAGACGCAATTGTGCATCGCTTCCTTCCTGCAGCTGTTTGCGTGCGGTACATAGTTGCACTTTGAAATCATCCCGTTCGCGCTCGATGTGTGCGATTTGCTGCATCAACGATCGTACGCCCTTCCGTACCATCTCCGGGTCGACATCGATCAGTACATTCTCACCGGAAAGACTGCGTGTCTCGTGCCCATGATGATGATGGTGATGACCGTGATGACCATGATGATGATGTCCGGGTGGATAGTCTCCACTCTCCGACCGACCACCGGTACCGCCCCTTGCTGGGCTGTACCGACGTGAAGGGCTCATTAGACGATACGGCAAACTGACCGAACCATCCATCTGTATACCCGCAATACGGCGCAACGTGTGCCCAATCGAGCTGAGCTTGTTTTCAACCTCCTTCTTCTGACACTCCAACTGTACCAACTGTTCATCGAGCGCACGCACGCGTCCCTCGGCACCGCCCAGCCGTGCCTTTAGCTCCTGGATTTGTTGTGTCGCATCGGCAAGACACACTTCGAGATTGTGCTTCTGATCCTCGAGTCGCTTCTCACGACCACGGCCTTCCTCGTTGCGCGCACACAGTTCTTGCTCGCGCTGATGGAACCGATGCTCGTCCTGGTTTGCCTTACAACGGGCGCGACCCAGTTCCTGACGAGTGGCACACAATGTACCCTCGAGATCGGCCATCTGTTTCTTGATCTGGTGCAGCTCCGCCAGTACCCGTTCCTTTTCCTCACCCTCGTTTGTCAAACGAGCCTGGAGTTCTTTTTCCGAAGCATCCTTTTGGCTGGTATCGGTCTGGAACTTCTGTATGTCGGTTTGGGCATTCGTGAGGTCCTGGTTCAGCTTGGTGACATTCGTTTCTGTTTCCTTGAGGATTGTCTGCAGGCGCACCTTATCCTGCTCCAGCCCATTACGTGTCTCTTCCAGTGCTGCAAGCCATAATAAAGAGAGGATACAGTAATGGATGCTGCGCTGTGGAACCCGTCAGCGAGAGCAAGACTAATACTTACAAGAAATCTTAGCTATTGCATCTTCGATGGTGCGTGCCTGCTGACGACGTTGTTCCTCCACCCGTTTCACATGGTCCCTTAATTCCTTGTTACTGTTGGCATACTTGTCTCTTTCGATGTTGCTGTCTGCCAGTGTTCTTCTAGTGTCCGTCAAGTCTTTCCTTGTTGCATCCGTATTGTTTTCCGCTAAATCATTTGCAAAAGAAGACGTTCCATACATTAGAAGAATGTTCTTAGTAAGGTGAACTACTATAAGCATCCCGCACTTACATTCCTTTAATTTACGCTGCGTATCCTGGAGCTGATGGTTCAATGCGTCAGAACGATCCTCCGAAAGGCGCAGTTGTACCTTCAGTTCTTCTGCATCTTTCAGCAGTGTATCCTTCTCTTCACGCAGGGATCCCGCAGCTACCTCGAGCCGATTCACTTCCTCTTCCGCGCGAATACGTGCCTCTTCCGCTTTTGTGCGCATCTTCGTAATTTCGTCCCGTAGGCATCCGATCGTAGTGCGATCCTTCTCTTGACGAGCGGCCATCTCACGCTTCAGTCGATCACCGTTTTCGAATTCATTTTTAAGCTCACGTGCCGTGAGTTCCAGCTTCTCGATCACTGCCTGTTTGTCGCGGTGGGCTATCAACAGTGCTTGCTGTTTTTCATTCTCCGCCCGCAAGATGATCTCCTCGTGCTGTTGGTTCAGCGCATCTAGATGCATCTGCAGCGTTTCGTACTGCTCGCGCAGCTGCCGAATTTCGGCATCTTTGGTGCTTTCTAGTGCTTGCAGGGATTGCTGCATTCGCTTTTCTAGTGTTTGCCGAATCTGCTCCTTTTCGTCGTTCAGCTTCTTGATGTTTTCTTCGCTGAATGTGCGCAAGCTGGAGAGTTTCTGCAAGAACTCGGCCTCCTGGTTTGCGGCTGCATTCGTCAGCTGGATCTTAATGTCCTGTGCGCGTCGTTCCGCGTTTTCCAGGTCCTTATTGAGCCGAGCGATAAGGGCTTTGTGCGATTCTTGTTTGATAAGTAGATCCTGGTTTTCGCGTTCCAGGGCATCTTTCTTGGCCTCGGCCTCTTCGAGCGATGTGTTCGTGTCGAAAAGAACGGCTTCCAAAGATTCTTTTTCGCTGCGTATTGAAGCAAGTTGTTCCTGATTGGTTTGTAGAGTGAAACGAAGGAAGAAAAAGGGAAATTAGGCAAGTTATGTATTCAACGTTAATGTCGTTTATGGAGACTTGATGTTATTCATCGTCAAGCGATTAATGAGAAGAGCGATGAGATTGGATGAGAATTGAATATTATTTCTGCATATTGAGATATGTGCTCGTCGTACTAAAGAAAAATAAAAAAAGGTCTCGACATATAAAACGGGTTCGACGGGCCGCAGTTCTCGACGGCGTCGGTGGTGTAATGGTCAGCATAGTTGCCTTCCAAGCAGTTGATCCGGGTTCGATTCCCGGCCGACGCACGATACTTTTTTTCATTTTCTCACCCCCCTTCTCCCTCGTGGTTTTGGTATCCCTTTATTCTTTTGAAACTTGTTTTTACCTGTAATCTCTGCAGTTCCTTCTCATGTCCTTCAATTGTGACCGTCTTCTCTTCGCTCTCCTTTACCAACTCTTCAAGAGAGCGATTCAGTCGACCGTTCATCTCATTGGATTGTTCTAGCCGTTGCCGTAAGCGCATCACCTCTTCGCCGATAGTTTCTTTCTTGCGTGAAATGGTTGCAAGCTGATTGCTGAGATCATTGCGTTCGCGGGCCACACAACTTAGTTCGGCTTCGATCTTGTCCTTTTCCATCTCGAGACACTTCAACCGCTCACTGATGGCCAGCTTTTCTGAATCCAGATCCAACCTGGCCTGCTCGGCGCTGATTAACTCTTTTTTGAGCGAAGCCAAATCGGCACTCTGGTCATTGGACTGCAGGCGTAACTTGCTGCGCTCATCGTCCAGTTGGGCGACGGTCGTTTTCAGCTGGCGGATTTCTTGTTCCTGATGTTCGTTGGAGTTGGTACGCTTTTCCAGCGTGGCGTGCAGTTCGTTTCGTTCGCCAGTCACGCGGTCTAGTTCAAACTCAAGCTCAAGTTTCTGTTTCTCGAGCATGTTCAACAATCCGTCCGATTCGATGCGTTGTTGTTCGAGCAAGTCTCGTGAAAGGTAGAGCTTGTTTAACTCCTCTCGAAGCGTAATAGTTTCTTCACGTAATCGACTGGAGCGTTCTTCTTCCGCTCTGAAAGTTGAAAAAAGAGTGAAAAGAGAGTTTGACAGTTTATGTATGCGTAAGGCGTTGCTCTCGACATCCCATTCTCATAGCCGTGATCGTCTAGTGGTTAGGACCCTACGTTGTGGCCGTAGTAACCCAGGTTCGAATCCTGGTCACGGCAGTGTCGCGCATCTCCGCACACTGTCACGGAGAGAAAAACGGGTGGAAAATTCTTTTTTCCAAACAAATTAACATATAAAAATTACATTTTTTGCAAAATGTAGAGATGACTTCATTATGTCGAACTTTTTTCGATGAAGCGAATGAAAGGTTGATTGAACAGTACTTTTACTTTACAAGAATGTGTGAACGGTAAAGATGCAACACAATTCAACAAACAGATAACACAAAAAACTCTATCGTCTCGTAAGTTTTTCGTGACGAAAATACCACTCCATTATCTACGTTCCAGATTGTGCATAATCTTCTTGCATTCCTAGAATTTGTTTGATTGGATCGCTTAATCGTATTTTTTTGCTTCATTTGCGATTGCCATTTTTGACAGTTTTGGAGTCCATAGAAGAGTAGCTGGAGTTTTTAAACGCGTTTGAGCGGTGAGTTTTCAAGCGACCGTGTGGCCTAATGGAGAAGGCGTCGGACTTCGGATCCGAAGATTGCAGGTTCGAGTCCTGTCACGGTCGGATACTCTGGAGCCTTTTTTTTCGTTTACCTGACAAACAATATGTTTAATTATGCACAACTTACCTTAAATTCAATTCCTGAATATCTTTGTCCTTATGCACACGCTGCAGCTCCAGCTCGATCATCTTTTTCTCTTCCTCCAGCGCGTCGTACATTTTCTGCAGTTTGCTATTGACGTTCTGTAGCTTCTCATAATCGGTGTTTAAACTATCGACCTATCAAAACACACATGAAAACGATAATTATTGTACTTCACATGAAAACTGTCTATTCCGATGCTGATCAAACTTACGATGGAGTTCAGTTCCGCCTTTCCGCGTTCCACTGTGTGCTTATCCGAGCGCAATCCATCCAGCGTCTTCTGCAGACTGTCCCGTTCTTTGTACAGTTCCGAGAGCTGGTGGTTCGCCGAGTCGAGCTTTTCGGTCAGCTCCGCCACCTTGCCGGACAGCATGTCCCGTGCATGCTCGCAACCGTCGTACTGCTTCCGTGTTGCTTTCAGCGTCTCGTTGTTGGTCTGCAGCTTCACCTGCAGATCGTGTATGGCCAGCTGGTATTTATGCAGCGCGGCCTGTACCGCGGATATCGTTCCCTCGGCGAAAGCTTGTGAAGCCCGTAGTCCACCACTTCCAGCACCGCCGGATGAACGTTTGGGCGACCGGGGGGCCACTCCAGGTGAAACGATTGGCTGCGATAGATGCAGATGATGTTGACCTTCACCGCCAATGCCACCACAACCGCCTACGTCGCCCGTAGCGCTCGTTTCTGCGTCTTGGACCACAGCATGGGCAATGTCACGCAATGCGGCCTGCAGTCTTTCCAGCTCATCGTTCATGCGGTGTGCCTGGGCGGCTTGGGTGTCGGCTTGTGTGTAGCGATCATCGAGTAGCTTCAGATCCTGCGCCATCTGCTGCAGTCTCTGGTCACGCTGACCTATCTCTTGCCTGGCCGCTTCATACTGCAGCCGAAGTTCGGACAGTTGCGATTTGAGCTCCATGTTTTCACGCTCAATGTGCATCTGTTGTGCCTCCTGATAAAAAGTGATCGTTATGCATTAGAAAATGCAGATAACAGTTAACACCCTTTTCATTGAATACCTCAAATTTGGACGATTGTTTCAGGTTCACTGAAACACCGCTACAAGCACCGGACACCTCACGCACCGTACCAGACAGTTCGAGATGCATGCGACCGAGCTCCATCTTGGTGGTGGAGGTCATCTCGTTGAACATGCGGCGCACCTGTACTACCTCGCGCCACATTTTCAATAGCCGTGTATGTTCATTGTTGTAATAATCGTTGAATGCCTAAAAGAAAGCAAACGAATGGTTGAATATGCGAACGGACATAAAGAATAGACACATCCAGCGAGGGAACTGCCTCCAACCATGTGGGTTGGAGCCACCCCTTTAACGGATTGTTCTATATACAGAACACAATAGAGAACTAGTTTAAATGAAAATGCATTTGGAAGTGAAGGATCAGATTGTACCCAAGCCGACCGTACGTCGTAACGTATTGTTGGCAGGTCAGCTTCAAGCATCGTGTCGCTTGATCGCACCATCATCATTTCCTTAACTGAAAAGCGAAATTTCATCCCCCATCTGTATTGTGTACCACATGTAGCACTAGCGATGCGTACATGCGGTAGTACGGTGATGACGCATCCTATTCGCAACCAAAGCGCGACGTTCTATAAATAACACAGCGCAGCAGCGTGTTCCGGCGGTGTTCTCGCTCTCTCCCACAGTCTCTCACTCGCTCTCGCTCGCTAGGAAGCGAGCATGCACGCGATAATGGCCAACTAGATTGGACGCGCAACAACTGTTGTAAGGTTTCGTGTTTTGACAACTCACAAGAGCCCACGTGTTTTCCATTGTTGTTGTTCTGCACATACCTGTTCCTCTTCTTTCCATTCGTCCTCTTTGCTTAACAGCTCATCACGCAAGCTTTCCCAATCGCTGGTAAGCTTCTGGAGATCGTTCGTTAATGCGTCGTTGGTGCGATGAGACTCTTCCAACTGCTGCCGCAGGCAGGAGTTCTCGACCAGTAGTTTTTCGCAACTGCATGAACATTAGAATGTTATCAAAAACGTTAATGATTACGTTGAAAAATTACCGCATTTGGTAATGCTTCTTACCGTCGTCGTTCCTCGTCCAGCTGATGGCGGATTTCGTCGTGGGATCCTTCGGAATACTTCCGGCACGGAGATTGCGACCGGGATCTTGATCGAGCGCGTTCTCGCGCGACCGGACATACCGAGGGCAAACTGAGCGGTCCTGCCACATCGGTACAGATGGTGCCACCCGGTGGCGGCGGTGGTGGTGGCGACGATGACACATGATGCGGATGATGTGGATGTCTTGATCCGGGCGATGGTTCACGGCTTCCTGTTCCTGCTCCGTATCGGCCACCGCCACCGCCGGCTGTACAGCTTGCCGATGTTGCAGGCAAATGTTCCAGATCCGTGCAGCGTTGCTTGTACTGCAGTACCTTCGCCTGCAGTCGGCTAACCAAGGCCGCTTGGTTGTTTTGCGCCTGCTTGTACGTCTCTAGCCGGCGCCGGTAATTGTTCGCCTCCTCCTGGAGCCGGTGGCGCAATTCATTGTTCTGACGGATGAGTGCGTTCGTATCAGCGGCACTCGGTGGCGTACTGGTGCTTCCCGTACTCGAGGGCATCCTCGCTGCTGACGTTGGAGGGACGTTAGATGATCCACTTCCAGCAGTTGCAGACGTTTCGTGCTGCAGTCTGCCCTTGTTGAACGGTCTAGAGAAAGGTTTCTTGGAGCGATCGGTAATGGTGTTTGGTCCTTGGCCTCCACCACCTCCTTCCGAGTGACGTAGTCCCCCCAAACTCGGTGCACAGTCCTTACCATTCAACTGTAACGAAGGAGAGTATGCATCATTAACTTCTGGTGCCAAAACGCTCTCCAGCACAAACGATCTGTCCACTAGAACCACCTGAAATGAAACTGCTTTCTTCATTGTAAATCGCCCAATGGCAAAAACAACCAGCAGAAGAACACAAGCACCAGTCCAGTAGACTTCATCCAAACTGACCACCATTCACGGCACGACTAAAAGCCGCCGCAACCTGACCGCTAGTGTGTGGAACAGTACCGTCATTAATGGTTTCACCGAGTCCAAAAAGGAACGATGAAGGGAGAAAATGTTGGTAACGCGCAATGTTTTGGTCAGTCCGAAAAAAAATCGATAAGAAAAAGGACATCACACTGGCTGGCTGGAGTAGCAGCGCCGGACCCAGTGGCACATGTGGTCAGGTGAATAATTACGACGTCATTGAAAACACCGTTTTTCGTGAGGGTGGGAAATGACCACACGTTTTAAATCAGTTTGTAAAGAAGGGATAGGATCACCCTTTCCCGTTCTGTGGGATACACATTTCACATACACTGCGTGCGTGAACCTGGTGGTCATGGTTGGATGCATATGCGCGAGTACTTTGGGGACACGTGGCTAAGGTTTGTTAGAGGGGATAATACATCGGACTGTACTTGTAGTTGTAAGGAATAGAGACATATTGTTAATGTATTTCTATTCTAAGTATGATTGTATGAATTAAAAATATTTTTTGCTAATGGGAGGAAGTGAAAAGAATGAAACAGATTGGAAGGAGAAAATGTGACAAAAAAATGTGGAACGCTTCACGATTTTGCGTGTCATCCTTGCGCAGGGGCCATGCTAATCTTCTCTGTATCGTTCCAATTTTAGTATATGTCCAGCCGAAGCTAGGACAAGTTGTGAGGTAACCGTCGTTGTATATATACCGCCGTTTGTCTGTTTCACTTCTAGCGATGGATAACGTTGTATTTCATGCGAAACCCTATAACGTTGTAAGGTTCCGTTAAACCCTTCAAGCGCACGTGCAGCGTAACAGTGAGAAGCGAAAATCGATTGTTCACATTTCGGGTTGTTTTCTTTTCTTCTACAACGCGTATAACAACGTTTTTGGTTTGGCATCACAAATAGTGCGTAAACATTCTCAATCACCAAATTATCATGGCTGTCATTTTAATTGTATTGTTGATTATTCGGGTTTCTCACTACCAGCCCCGTGTGGGGTAAATGCTAATGGATTTCTGTTTCGATCGTTATGGGCGGAATAATGCTGTAGCATAACTCCACTGTTCCGTGCGCTGAAAGTTCAACCAAACACGGAAACCCTTCCCCAAAAGACCGTGAAATCACGACACATCACTCATTTGATGACGAATCGAAACGGTTTCCGAAATGGTGGAAATCGTTGATAGGGTCGTCGACGTCGCAGATGAGTGCAAAATAGATTTCAAGGACATAAAGTTTTATTTTCCATTAGACCAGTTAGACAGCCCCACCGCCTATCAGGATACGGCGAGAGGCAGCAACGGGGAGTGAAAATAAAACAGCTAGAACCGCGTTTAGATTGTTTACCGCCTTGTTTTGAAAGCGAATCAGTCACGGATCATTCTGCGCCGGCTGTAAACGATGGGTCCCAGGTATAGGCGGACGGTTCTCATGCGCCGTGTGGTGCCCCGATCACATGCACAATTACGCAACCGTTATTGCTACTCGTTGGGTTATTCTGATTAGTGTTATTTACATAAACGCAACGAAGAGCCTGGACGAAACTTAATGTTTGGATTTTTTAAAATATGTGCATGCATTTTGCGGTTTGGTTTTAATAATTATTTTTTTATTTTGTACATAGGTGCAGTGATGTGACTAAAGGGGCGAATAGGTTTTGTTGTAACAAGTTATAACATTCCACACATTGGTTTTTATTTAATCGAACTACAATTGCATACTGAGGGTGGTGGATATTTAATAAACAAACTTTCCCCTGCGCTGCTCAACGGTCTTCAATCAAATCAAACAAACAATTTCCCGAATATCGATATAGTTTACTTTCAATGCGAAGCAAAAGACCCAATTGCGTTGTCATGGTACTCGGGGTATGGTAATGTGCAGGAGGGTCCCAACCCAAGCTGCACGGCACATAGACTCGTGTCCCCGGAAGAATGAAGATTTTTATCGGAACACAGTGCAAGCCAGAATAATTCGTCTTCCCGAATCGGGCCTCTGTATAGTAAATTCGATAAATGCGCTTCGAATGGTGGGTTTTGTCGTTCAGTTCCGCCGATTACCGTGAGCCCTCGTTTCGCACAATTTTCCACTTATTTATTTACTTGTTTACGGGCTTTATTAAACTGGGGACTGGGTAGGGTATGGCAGATTGTTTATGATTATTTATGATAGGTTCCCCCCCCCCCCCGAGCGAAAGGATCCGTTCCGCCGTTTTGCACGCAAAACAAGCGGATCATCCGTTTGCTGCTGTTTTTGTTCGTGCGTGTGTTTGTTAGCAGAATTGGAACGGGTTCAGGAAGTGATACGATTTTATCTACAGGAACTGGTGCGATTTTCGAACGTCCCCTGAATGATCGGTGATGGCCCCTTAAAGGTTATAAGGTGCGCGAGCGCGTGTGTGTATGTTGTTTCAATTCGCAATTTTGTCTCTCCAAAAGTAGGAAAAATTGTCAACAACGCTTCTTCACCACAGGCATTGGATGTCGCGTGTGTGTGTGCATTCTATGGTAGAAGACCATCTATCGATGAGTTGTTTTGTTATTTACTTGCCGTGCCGTGTTCATTCGTTACTATAAACCAACACGGAACCGAATTCGTTTTCCGGCCATGCCATACCGAACGCTGCGGTTTTGATTTATGACCACTATACCCACCATAGTCTTTACCGTCGTCACAATTTACTCTAGCGCTACCCGGGTATATCATCCACCCGTAGTTACGGGAGGGAGGGAAGGCCCACGTGCCTACCCCGAGCAGGGGTAGTAAAAGTTTTGTGGGATCGAAATTTTGGAGTAACCAAAATTGGTATGTAGGGCATAAGTTATGTTAGGGGGGAGGTGTACGACGGTGGTGCAGGTGGGCAGGTGGTACGGGAACTAGAGATCGGGAGATGGTGCGCAAAATTTGATCGATAACGCTAGAGGAAGTTTCGATCCTTGCTAAAGGAGCAAAGTGAAATAATGTTTTCCACACAGCAGTACTACTAAGTGAATCGTACGCTACACTGCATGGGAAACAAAATGAATATTTGGTCCTTTTCAACATAATAAGGTATAGAATCCAATGAGCAGCTCACTGTTGGAACTAGATTTATATTGAGAATTGAAAATGGTCAACCGAGGTTAATGCGAGATAGTTTCTCTCCTCAGAAAGTGGTATAGACACCAGAATTAAGCAGAAGGCCATTCTAGATAGCCTTGAAGAGACGTTAAGGAGTTTTCACTAGTTTTGAACGATTTTGTCCATCCTAAAGCTTCAGAACACTATCTTAAATCCCTGACAGTCTCAATTAGTAGTGTAGATTGCACAACCTTCAACCAGACGTTTAATATTAATGATTTCGATTAAAAGGTAGAATAGAGTACCCAGATCATTCGTTTATTTGATGAACTGTTCATTCCGGAACAGTTGGGCCATTGAAGACTGGACACTTCGACTTGAATACAGTTAGGGTTCGAATGTTTTTATTTTATGATTATTTCCACCAACTTCAAACATTTATTATCAATAATTTGTTTGGAGAACAAAGAAGAGATTTTATTCTTAATTGATTTACGCAATTTTAGAAAAAAAGCAACAATTATGTGAATAAAATGTAACGAGGATTTTTGTGATACTTGCCGCGTAACTAGAGAAAAGACTTTAAAAACGGCGTGTCAAGTGTTCATGAAACCCTAAACGTACACTGAACGATACGGCAATAGCATGGAAAGTGATGCTCATTATTATTCTGCACACTTCGGCTAAGCTCTAAAAATGATCATTTTTAGTAATCATATTGTGTTGTTCCTCGCTGATCTGTCCTTTGATTTATCGATTAATAGCGCAAATGGAGACTGATCGTTTCTATATTTTAATCATTAGTTCAAATAATATTATATCATATAAAAACATCAAAAACCAATTCCGTTAACTTAAGCTTAAGTGGAAAGATTTGATTGGTCCTGAACGCTTAAAGCGTTTATTGCCTGTCAACGGACGAATAGAGGACTCTATTCTTCCTTTTTTTAATAAAACACTAAATTTAAGGAGAAAGTGTGCCATAATCTTAAAAGCCTTAATGCATTTGCTTGGTATAACTATCCAATTTGAGATTCCCACTGGTGTTATATTGTTCCTAAAGTAGGGGGAATCATAATGCTTCGAGTGTAAAATTAGAAACGATTGGAACTTCCTTCCCAGTAGTGCAATAACCCACAATTACAATCAGCGGCTTTACGCCCAGTCGAACTTTTGCATCGATTTTGCTGTCTGCAAAGTTTACCGCCTGCGTTCTGTGTTGCCACTGTACTTTGCTATCGCAATCGTGCAATCAGCAAGTGCTGCGAATAGAACACCCGAACTCACCGGAACAAATGGCGAACCAAGTGCAATGGCTAAAATAGATTTTCTGCCTATTTCTGCTGTCTTCAGGCTTCTACACTAAGCGATGGAAAATTGTTTCACTATCGTACCTTACCGATCCGCTTCTGGATGGTAATCGAAGGAAGGGAGATGTAAGAGCAAGGAACGGGGTTCACAAATGATGAACACGATGAAATAATGATTGGTTTCAATCCGTTTGTCCGCTAATTAGTGCATAGGGAGCGTGGGCGGCGGAACAACATCGCGTGCCACCACGTAAACGGAAAAGCAATCAACGGAGGGAACAAAACCCGCGTTTGGGTGGGAACGTGTTGTGCAGGAAAAAAAATGCAATGGAATCCCGGTTCTATCGTCCTTTAACGCGCTCGTGAACGTACGGGAATGCGCTCCAACGGAACCGGAACGAAAGGATTACCTTCTTGACAGCTCACTGACAGCATTCACTTTGCATTTGGCGTGCAATGTCGGGATATGACGTTCGGTGGCAACAGGTGTTTGTGGAGTTGTTGGTGGGTTTAATTTGAAAATAGCCCTTTTTCCCATTGGGCGAATTGGTGAGCGTTTGCCGTGGCGCAAAACCCTCGATAGAGTCATCACATTTGTTTGTCTAATGTGTTCGCCTGACAGTGGAGATTCTGCAAAGAACGGGTATGGGAAGGGGGAAATACAGGGTTGTTGGGAGTCGCTGTATATTATCAGCAATTTGTGGTTTCCACCTCGAACCGGTTCGCAAATGCCTAAACAAGCTGATGAAATTGCTGGTCACGCACCAAACCAACATCACAACAACGCAGCGACGAGACACCGGTCTAGGGTCATCATCGATGATGGTCCATCGTCATCAGTACGGCGGATCGGACTTTACACTTTGAGTCGCGGAATGCTTCAGCTCCATTGCTGTTGCTAATCGCGGGCTGTAAGTGGGAACGGATCTAACGAAACCCCTCTTACCATGCAGTGAAGCACGTGCTCAAATGGTTTGTTTCTGATACGCACGTGAATTCGCGAAATCGGTTGAAATCCTCTCTAAAACTGAAGGCCTGTAGAGTTTTAGCTTATTACAAAAAAAAAGTTGTTTAAAGTTTTATGCTGCAATCGGCAGAAATATAACACTGCCTAGAGATATGCTACTCAAGGATTGGACCGATCGACGATCGTAGGTCTGTTGCCGGTAGGCGATAATATATTTTGCTTCTTGCATCTTTTATGGCGCTTGTAAAATAGCTTGTTCGTAGTTTGTATTAATGGCTGTGCATAGTAATAATAATAATAAGCCCGTGTTTGCGCTAAACTGTTTAGTTCATCTGGAAATTGTGATGAAATGGTTCTGAATCTGTTGCAACATCAGCTAATCGTGTCGTTACAGAAGATTCATGATTATTTGTACGGTGAATGGAATACGTAAATAGAATTTGATTATTGTTGGAAGATAGTTACTAAATAAAAACAAATGCGTACTACTAATCGTATTCATACAACGACTTTTGGAACAAACGTAGACGTAGTCGGTGTTTGTACTTTGACCCGGCATACCATACCCAAGAGCGATGGCCAAAGCTCATCGACCACACGAAACGCGCACGATGATGCAACCCCAGCATCTAAACCATCGACAAATGATGATGTTACTCGCCTCCCGTCCGGACGCTTATCTGTGCCCGCCCAACCAATATCAACCGGTATTTATGGACAGCAGGGCCGGGTTCAAAGTGTACAAAACCCTATGCGGCAGACCGGACCAGCCTGCAAGACATGCTTGTGAAGGCCGGTCGGCTGGACGCAGCACCAAAGTGCGCAGAGTTGCACACCGGGTCGGGGATTGAAACTGGCGCATAGCAACCGGTTGTGGCCGGAGTTGCCCGGTTCTGCCGAGCCGTGGGCACGGCCTCGGAAAACCGGAAGCCTCGCACAGTGGCGGCCTCCTTATCGTTCGCACTTCGGTCCCATCCCGAAGTGGAAAAACGCAAACATGTGGTGTACAAGTTGTGCAAAGATCTTCTCTAGTTGGCACACACACACACGTAGATCGCGTCAACCCCGTGGCGATCACGTGCGCCTGCCGGTTGATTGTTTAATCGGTAGGATCATCGCTAACAGGTCGGAAATGCACGTTCGAGTTCAGCGTTTAAGAATATACCACCGTGTAGGGACAACGATCATAGAGGCGTGTATTCCAAAACAATGTTTTATGTTTTGTAAATGTGATTCCTAGTGCGGGTGTTAGTATTCAGAATGTTGTACAGGAAGCGGCAGGAAAAATGAACAAAATGGTTGAAACTAAAATATTTTGTCAAACCAATTGTTAAAATAATGGCTATTTATGGGTCCTTCTTCTATAGCACTACGATCTAAAAAGCCGGCTGGCCATACCTGGCTCCCGTGGCTTGAATTTACCCGCAACAGGATAGTCAATACTGCGTACGGGAGAAACGGTTCGGATTGGATTCTATCGCTTCTATCGAGCCGCTCCATTTATGAGTTGTTTAAGTTTAGTTAATGAAAACATCTAATTCATTGACAGGCAGAAGTTTGTTCAATTGTATGCCAAAAAATGTGTTTTTTCTTGCAGATTACATTGTTAGAATTTTTTATCTATTTTATTTTTTTTATTTAATGGGTAAGATGATTTTTTTCATAGAAAAGTTTTTCATAGAAATCGCACCGAAAAGTTTCTACCGGATGCTTCTAGAATGAGTAAAACTTGGAATTGATGATTCGATGTCCTCGTCTTCGTCGAACGTTTTCGAATCGGGCCTGGAGTGGTCCATGGAGAAATTAGCCAACGAAGTGACAAATGCTCACAAATCAATGAAATAATTTATCAAAGAATGATGTTTGATGTTTGGACGTGACCAATCTCTGACTCATTCGATTATCCTGTCCCAGAAGGTAGTTCTTTCACATCATATTAGGATTTGAAGTGCTTCTCATATGCCCTTCAAACTGGTATAACAATTAATGGATATTCGATTGGTGCTTAAATATTCCTTGATTCTCCCACTTAGACAAATAGTTTGTGGACATCTACATTCAAACATGTATGAGAGGTACAATATCTTAACGGTAATTTCATCCTTTTCGAACCTGTGTTAGGGGACAATCATCATCATCATCTCTGATAAAATGTTTATCTCCATCGATGTTGTATCCAATAGTCACAAAAATTACTACACACCACTATGAAAATTGAAGGATGTTTCAGCGCAGGTGAAATTGACGTTTAAAGCCAACTATTCAGCCAGTGTCATGATGTTAAATGTGGAGGCTTTGGACGTGGATGGATACCGAGGAGTGTATCAATATTTTAAAGGAACACCGGGCCTTCCTGTGCGAAAACTACCTTCTCTGTGAATCATTACGATACCTCCGAACAGGAGGAAATGCCATGTCACATGGACCCAACGAAGGATAATAGAAATCATAATCTTTTCCTTTATCTAACCTCTAGGATGTCAGAATACGATAAGTCAACCGACGTGGTCATATGTTCAATCGCCATCCTGTAAACCATCACAACCCAACTTGAAGATCCTTGGATCTGTTATATCATCCAAGTGGCAATCAATATTGAAGGGCTACGTTCATAAGACGTGTTCTCGTTTGCGGCGCCGTTTTGCGCTTTTTCGGTTAAATCGGGGAACACATCGAACAAACTTGATTGAAATGACTTGTCAAACATTTATATAAACCCGTTAAATTGATAATTTTAACAACATGCAAATTTTTCTTAAAAAACTCATTTTCGCATAGTTCGGTTGCCACACCCTATACACATATGAGAACTTCATTCTTCAACTAAATGACTCGTATCTCTGAACGATTTTTTTCTAAATAACTCACAATCTATAGATTTTGCAGGGAAGAACCTGCTGAGGAGGTCTTCGACCGTTCATTGAGTTAATTCATTTTCCCGTAGTCAGTTGGTCACAGCGCCCTGCTTTCAGAGAAACGCTCCAGAAGGGATTTTGGTATCCGAATCCTGAACTTGTGGAGGGTCGTTTTCGTTGATAGAATTTATTATAAAGACGCAAACATAACTAACTCCTAACCGAAGTTGTTGGCATGAGGGAAGACCTTCTTCCGATAGTTTTCCTTCGCAGGTTCAGTCACGGGGAGTTATTCATCATTGGAACATCGAATTGTCGAGGGTAACGCTATGCCCATCCATCCCACAGGACCGGTTGACAAATGTACTCTTGCAGTAACGTAAGTAACGAAAGTGCCCCCAAAAAAGCACTGAACCTTTCGATCATATCGCCCGCATTCTCCCTGTGAACAACCCTGCGAACTATGTGCAAACTTCCAAAAAGGGAAGAAGGGCAGGATTTATGTCTGTGACCTGTTTAGACCCTTCAGTTAAGCGGGACAAACCGCGTGTTTGTGCGGTTTGTTTTCCGTTCCGCAAGGAAGTGAAGAATTCGAGTTTTCACGTTGATAATCGATACTCCATACTACTGCACACACACTAGGGGGCAGGCACAGACAGATAGTGGGTCCCGTTTCATGGTGCAGTGAATGTTACTTGTGCGAGGCAGGTTCCCGCGTATCATGTCTGCTGGTCGTTTGTGGAAAAGGATGCCACGGTTTTTCCTCCGTGTGCGCACATGAAAATGGTTCCGTACCTCACAGAATATCAATACGAAATGTGACCCACCGGGTAAGTAACGAAATAGCAAATCTTCTTCTTTTCTAATGGCCTATTTCACTTGTATTTACTCGCCAGATAATCAAGATTTGCGTACGGAAAGGAACGACGAATCTGGATAAGATTTCTGGCTGATCCTCTCGTGTGATAGGCTTGTGCCGCTTGCTTCGTTATCACCGGGCTGTCCCAAACATAGAATGTACGTATACTGTTCTATCTGTTCGATGAGCAGTGGAAGGAAACTGTTACTGCCGCACCACAGAGTTCACACGGCCCAAAAACTCTATTCACAATGGTTTACAATGAAATATCGTTTGGGCAGAAAACTTACGCGCGACATCACGCCGACGTTGTTGCGAAACTTTGCGAAATGCTCCAACAGATACACACGGCACTTGACACAGAACTGTTCGAACTGATGCGCCCCGGAACTACCGGTTGTACGTCCACTCGCACTGTTACCGTCGAAGATGAGTTGAACCGAGGTCTCTGGATCAGCTTGATCGAGAGTACCGGCGGCCAAACCGGTGTTAGTCCAGTGGGCGGCCGTTGCACTACTGTCGGCACTAGCACCACCACCAGCACAACCTACCGGGTCCGATTCTGGCACCCGTAGCCACCTTTGTCCGTCACGCGCTAGGTACAAAGTGTCCACCAGCTCACCACTGCTGTCCACACCAACCGCTGCCACAACGCTGCACACTACTTCTGCTCGAGGCTGCCGGTCCGCTCCGGCTGACAACTGACGAGGAACTGAACCAACCGCGACCGATTCGGATCCTTTTCTAACGTTCTGGACGGTACCGCTACCGAAACTACTGCTGCTGCCACTCGTAACGGGTCGTCGTCGCTTGGTGCAGAAGATAATTTGTTTATCGTTTACCTTGGTAGCGAAGCATAGATCGCCGATTTCAACCAGCGACACCTTGACGTCGTCACCACTTCCTGACATGCGCCGTTCCAGCGCTACGGCCTGGCCGAACAGTTCCAGGCAACGCGTTCCGACGCCCGATACCGTGGGGGCAACTGTTGACAACCGGTGCGTTGTTGCTTGGCAGAAGTTCGTACGCTTCGACGGTGGTTCGAGTTTGTTCCTACTGCTGGCAGCACTGCTTCTTCCATTACTAGCAACGTGATGGTCGGTTTGGTTGTTGGCCACCGTGTGCGAGAGGAATTCCATTCCGTACGCTGGATGTGCTGGTTGTTTCATGTTTTTCCCATGCCCGATTTTCACGTGATCCTTGTGGGTCTCGTGCAGAGCGTGGGTTCCCAACAAAAGTTCACAGGCTACGTGCTTCAAAAGTAATTTAGAAACTTTTAAACCGTCACTATACACCCTTGAGTTTAAGGGAGGTTAGAACCACCGCGTGAGTTACTAACACATGCCCGCAATAAAAAGCTCAGCTAGCAGTGGTTTTGTATTCTAAACCTCACATATATTAATGTGAGAATGCTTGCTGTTAGCTGAGGATACTTTAACTTTGCGTTTGCCAAGTTTCACTCCCGAAGGTTCAACGATGACTGATGTATCGGCATGAACCGGTGAACTAGGTCAAACGGGACCGATTCCTGTCCAACACCTCACCATTTGCCCGATGCTTCCAAGGTGATGATGATGAATCAGCAGATAACAGCATTCGCTACGGCATCCCTGCGATCGATGACGGGGCTACTACGGGTTGCTATCGCGCTCCCATATACCGTACGCAATTCGTCATGCCAAACTTCAACGAGACGCCACTACGGAACCCGGCCGGGTGCCATTTTTCGCACACGCATTCCGGTTCACGATTTTGGATGCGGAAAGCCTTATCAACTTGCAGCTTTGTTGCGAATTGCCGCACAATGGACGAGATCTTCGGTCCAGAACGGAGCATGCGATCTGTGTCAACAGCTTTCTACAGACAGTCAAGTGCCATTCTAGCCAGTGATTGGAATGTAGGCAAAACATCCGTTCCTGTTAAGAAGGGGGCCGGTACCTGAAGTCGTGATGTGTTTTGTTCGAACGTACGGGTATGTACGTGCTGCTGATAAGCCAAATATAAGCTGACCCGGGAAGAAGTGAGATGTTCCCGCTTCGCCGGGGACGCAAAGCAAAACAACCTACTTCTCACAACAACAAAAAATAATGGTACACGAACAGCAGCGAGCAGTTTAAGTTTTGAGAGTTCAACGACTTGGTTTTGTCGTTAGTGTTGAGCTCAGTCGGTTAGCCCACATTGCTGCGGCCTGGGTGTGCTACCGTAGCATTAAAGTTTACAAAGTTCATTCGATTCGATTAAATAAGAAAAATGTTCGAATGTGCTGGAACATACGTCAAGTACCAGACGACTATTACAGATACAGAGCTGGGAGGCACGGTTATCATTAAACTATTTGTTGTTCTTTCAAAAATATTATTATTGTCAGTTGTGCTTTTCTGTTCTGAAGACGTGATAAAGTGTAATTCTTGCTGAAGCAGACACGTCCCATGACGTCGTGTTTCGGCGATCAGTCTAATACACCGAATGGTGGATGAAACTATTAGTCCTTTATATAAACAGAAGCATCACATATGAAGGGACGTTTAGTGTAAGCATTTCAGCCAAGAAACAGAGGGAAACAATTATTGGAAATATTTATTACTACGCTTCTTGCACATCGTTTGCATTGTTGGGGCAATCGTCCTTGTGGATTGGTACGTACGATGGAGCAGGTAAATACGATGGGAAGCGACAGAATGTTCCATATTGCCCTCGCTGCACGCAATAAAAACATAAAAAGGCACATAAACGTGTCATGAAAGCGCACACATAATCGGTGAACGTTTCTTAGTGGCAGAACTACTTCCTGTTGTGTGTGTCGCCGATGGGGACGCCTGGTCTTCAAGTCTAACAAAGTCCCGTAACCATCGCACTCGCAAATTCCGACCCAAATCCAACCGTGGATTGGATTACGGATCCGCTACGTACTGTTCTGTGTGTGTGTGTGGAATGTTCTCCAGCGATCGTTTCACGATACGGGAGCATCGAAGCAAGACGTCAGGCTACACGAAGAGCAGATGGGAAGGTAAGGTACGTGTATGGCCGACGCCACACATGATAAGCTGTCAAGGCCAAGCCCTCCAGCGCAGACAATCGTATCCTGGTGCAGCAAATGGGTGGAGGGGGGGAGAGGGGGGGGGGTTGAGAAGCGCATGATACCAATAACGTTAGTTGATGAAACTCAAAGGCAGGAGATCGCCATAATGTTGCGTGGTGTATGGTGATATTTCACACATAAATTAGGTTACGTTCGCCAATGAAAGCGCAAAACAATATTCGATCGAAAAAAAGTTTGGCTTGTTTGGGGACTTTTTCCAAGAGCTTTTACAATACAATACACCAAAGTCATTCGAAATATTTGCAATATTATAATAATGGCGGCAAGAGGGCATTAAACTTTCGTTGAACATTATAAAAAAATTAATTTAAGTTAACTCTCAGCGCAGTTTAAACAATCACTTGTGCATGAGAACAGTAGTTTTTTATGCTTTGCGTTATGTTCCGGAACCACACGGCGGGTGATACAGTGCAGTTTGTACACATGCATCTGTTCCTTCCAATCAATGACATGTTTATAAAATTGGTGTTTTGCTTTCCTTTTTTTCCGATTTCTTGAATTCTTGTGCACCAACAACGACATATCACCCAAAACCGAGAGAGCTCCGTTTTGCCCCGTCAGGTTCTGATTAATTTCTTCACCCGGCCCGAACCGAGAACTTGCTGTTCGGTGGCACGTACGTGAGCGCTTGCATCCTCCTTTACAGTGGCGTTTTACGGTCACTGCCAAGGACATCAGAGTAAGCTGCCGTGCTGTTTGGAAACGTGAAAAATAATTAGAAACAATGTTCAACGATTGATTTGAAAGTGAAGCGAGACGCTATACTACTGTAGAGAAGTAGTCCAAGCTATGGAGATCCTAAGGTCCGACGATCGTTACGAATTCGCTGCGAATTTATGTACATGATCGTAGAACGTGATCTAGAAGTGGCTATTACGTCATGTGGCGCTGTGGATGCGATTTCGAAAACTGCCGCCCGGCCCATCCAAGATTTTGTTGGACACGAAGGTGTTGGCGGTGTGATGATAGCTGCTGTCTCCCGAAAGTCGTAGTCGTCGTAGTAATGATCATCCACGATCTGGCACACACACACACAGATTACTCTTACTGGGTGCGCTTCCCTTCGGTACCTGCTCGATCCCACATAGCACACGCTGCTGTCATCTTGCCTAATGGACATCGATCCTTATAGACGGAACGCTGATAACAGGGCCTCCGGCTTCTGCTTTCCAATATGTTTTTTTGTGCTCTACCCCCTCCGTCCCTACGCGATTACTCCGCTGCAGGGGCATATTATCGCCCGGGTCTTGTCCGGGGCAACGGATCAGTTTTTAAATAGGCATCACGTTCTCGGCTGCCCAGTCAGTATACGGTTGTACGTTGCGCGTAGTACTTGCCGAGTGTGCGCGTGCGTAAAGAACGCCCTCGGGACCGAACGCTGGAGCTTTCGTGCTGGATCATTGAAGCTTATTTAAGGATTCTATCATACCACTATGTGGGTGTCTGTGTGAATTACCAAAAACTACGGTTCCAGATAATCCGTAAGGACGATTCTCGGTGCTTTGGTGTGAATCAAAGTGTTTCTGCAGAACATAAAGTGCGATATTGAGTGTCGTGGTGTGGTGCGGGGTGGTGTATGTATGTCTCGACTAACCATGCCTTCCGCAAGCAAGGACAAAATCTTTGGCCCGTGGAACCGTAGTGAAAGTACCGGTAACTTCGTGTACCTCTCGAACAATAACACGGCCGACAACTTGGCGAAGATGTTTGCCCGCACGGCTCCATCGAGCCCGCGATGGACACCGTACGGGTCGCGGCACAACTCACCACCGATGCCGAGTTCACCGCTGTCTTCTTCTCCCCCAACAACACTGCGGCGGAATTATTCGAGTACCTTCACGCTCATACCGGAAGATCGCGAGTTGGAGACTGTGCAACCCGTACAACCCGTGACGACTCCGGCCACAGCTTCAACCGAAGCTGAACCGCAACGTGTGTCCAATGGACGCATCCTGCTGCGATTGGTGCTCTGGTGGCCGCTTCTACTAATAGCCGTAGCTCAGCGACTTCTTGGCTGTTGTATGCAACTCGCCTGGAAGCCATTCCTGATGGCTGCCCCGGCCTTCTGGCTGTCGGCGTGCCTGTGGATGTTCTGGAAGCTGATTGCACTACCCTTGGCGGGTTTGAAATGGGCGTTAGTCGCACTGCATACTCCGGCCCACGAACGCAATCGCCGAAAGCGCACGATCCTCATCAGCTGTGGCAGTACGATCCAGACGCTGCATCTGGCACGGAACTTCTACAAGTCCGGCGCCCGCGTGGTCGTGTTCGAGTTCGAGGGTCTGTTTGCGCTGGCTCGCTTCTCCACGGCCGTGAGCAAATTCTACGCAATCCAACGCCCAACACCGGAAACGGCCGGCGAGTACATAGCGGCATTGTGCGAGATCGTGGAAAAGGAACAGCCGACCCACTACATACCGGTGTGCGCCACCAGCCCGGCACACTACGATGCACTGGCCAAACCGCATCTGGAGCTGCGCGGCTGTTCCAGCTTCATCCCGGGCGCACAGGAAACTTCCGTGCTGGACGACATTCTGCAGGTGATGCGTAAATGTAACGCGAACGAAATACTGCTGCCACCGCATCAGATCGTATCGTCGAAGGAGGAACTGCACCGACTGTACGATGGTGGATGGTTGGCCGGCTTCCGGAACGTGATGGTTGCGTCCGGTGCGCTGGGGCTGCTCGAGCGCAGCAAGTATGTACTGCCGGCAAATCGGCGAGATTTGCGGCTTAACTACGAAGTGAGTGAGGCGCAGAAGTGGGTCGTCATACGGGATGTGATCGGATCGCATTACGTCACCTGCACCACGGTGAAGGATTCGGCAGTGATTGCGAACGTAACGTGCGCCATCCAGGCGGATACGCGCAGCCTCGTGCCGGAGGAGAACGCGGCGATCGATCGGTGGTTGCAGGAATTTTTCCGTCGCATACGGCTCCAGCGCCCTATCAATGGGCACATCAGCTTCCGGTTGGTAAAATGCCAGTGCAGCGGACAGATATTGCCCCTTGGCATACGGGTTGGCGTTTCGCTGCCGTACATCTGCTACACCGGCGTACATTCGCGCGTTCTCTGCAAGCCCTGTCCACACTTTAGCCGACAGAACTCGGGCCCACTCGTACAGGAGGGTGGTCGCTACTGGATCCACGAGACGGTGCTGAAGGCACTGCGGAAGCCGAGCGTTGATGCGGTCCAGCATCTGATCGGAACGGTGATCGATCAGCGGGAAGCCCTATTCGTGTACTGGGATCCGTTGCCTTACTGTGCGTACTATCACTTCCAGCTGCCATTCAACTCGGTGAAAAGGTTCCTGCATAAACGGCAAGCCTCACGAACGTCCGTACCAGCAATGGCCGCACCGGTGCAGTAGTGTGGGATGGAACACGGATGCATTGGATGACAGCTTGGTTCTAGGATTGGAGTTTAAACTCTACTTTTAACTCTTGATCGATTGAAGAATTATGTATTCGTGCGCGCACTAGTCGATCACGATGGTTAACACGTGCACATGCAGTGCTTCTCGTACTTGAGCAAGTCGTTTTGTAAGGGAGAACAAAACAAACGAAGGGCGCGGTAGGTGGGTGCAACAGGTCGCACCAAAATCAAAACATCCTTCGCCCAGTGGAGTCCAATCGTTCGCGCGCGGTGAGAAGAGGGCAAACCCAATCGAACCGGAACCAAGATGGCAGCACTAGCAAAAGTGATTACAAACATACATAAGCATGGAGAGAGAATCAATAGACTTTGATCCACAGTACGATGCTGTACGGGCGATGCGCGGTGACACGCGGAACCGCGTGAACGTGTTTTGTAGCGCATGTAAAATTCGGTTCATGCGAATCAAATGATGTTGGGGCGTTAACAAGAAAAACAGTGATAGGTTAGAGAGACAAAAGGCTTAACGATAAGTTTTCGGAGCAAACAAACAATTCCAGAAGTGTGTGTGCAAAAAATGGAGGCTGGGCGTAGTATAGGGTGTTTAGATAAATAGTAGGGATACAACTTGTAGAAACGTTTGCATACTTAATGCTTGATTCGATGGATCATACCAACACCTTACGATGGATCTTAAGTGCCGTGACGTGCATATAAGCGTTGGAAGGTGATTGATTACCAAATGTGCAACACACACGCACACACATTGCACACTTTCGTCCTGTTCCTGTTGCTGGGCAATACTAAATGGACGGGCCGGATTTTAATGCACGCTCTCAAGTATCAATAGAGAAAGGCAGAAGCAAAAAGCAGAGCTTTGAGAAGAAGTAAAAAAAAAACAACTGTTGGTGGTCTTATCGCATCTGGAAGGCGGTACCCTGGCAGGTTCATAGGTTAGGAAAAGATTGTTTCCATTGAAGCGAACCATTTTGGATTGATTTTTTTTAAGTGTTATTTTTTGTTTCTTCTCCCCCGTACCATGATTCCATAGTCCTCGCTTCACCTGACATTGTATGTGAAGGCGTGGGCTGCAGTGTAGGCCGCTATCGGCCGCTGGTAGCTTTAGAATGTGGTGTACTTTTGTAGCAACGCTTTGCTAGTATACAATCATACGGCAAATGGAAAATGTACATATAGAATTGAAAATGAAATATCAATATGGACATATAAGCCAACCGATAAGAATACATCAGTATACGTGCGTTTATTTCCCCCCGCTTATTCCTTCTTTGTTTGTTTCCCAGCGAAGTGTGTGATATCGAGGAAAAAGCCTCTTTCTTACTGTACGCTGCTGTCACGACGCACTGGCCCCGGCTGTCCATCATTCCATCAAGTAATCAAGGGTCAATGATCGTGCACAGCAGCGTGCGTCAGTGAAAAGGTGGTTCTGGTACCGTAATCGGAATTAAGGGATGAAACAAAAAAGTAAGTAAATGGAGGTGATATATCACAGGCTCTCGTTCGGTTCGGCCAAATCCATGGCGGGTACGGCACACACGCATCACAAGAATGGAACGTTCGTTTGACATGTTTCACATCGTTCATATTTGGCTATTTACAACAGCTAGCGTTCGTACGCATAATGTGGCCAATGTTGTTTGTTTTATCGGTTTTTAGCTAAAAAAATATAGGTACAAATTTAGATTAATACATTTACACTCAACAGAATAGATCGCACAATGTAAGCACATATATCCACTTCTCCATCTCTCCTTTACTGTAGCCCTACAATAGTCATCTCTCAAAGGTTCATCTTTTGAAGCTAAGGTTGGCACCGTAACCGGGCCTATAACCGGCCGGCTATTTCCCGGCCGACTATCTTCTCGCAGTAACTCGTCTGGTGGCGTTTCAGGTCGAGAATACGGTCGAACACCTTGCCGCAGTAATTGCACCGCCGGTCCTTCTTGCGCATCTCTCGATGCACCCGGTACATGTGGTTGCGGTGCACGCTACCGGATGAGAAGGTTATCTTACAAATGCAGCACACGAACGGCCGTTCGCCCGTATGGTAGCGCATGTGGTCCTCGAGCGTGCGCTTGCTCTTGAACATTCGACTAGGCTCTGTGCAGATCGGACATCGATAGCTGCGAACGTTTTCGTGCACCGTCCGGATATGGTTCTGTTGTACGTATTTGGTTTTAAACTGTGCCAAACAGATGTGACACTGGAAGGGACGCTCGACCGTGTGTACCGCCAGGTGGGCCACCCAGACGTCGCGCGATTCAAACTTCTCACCGCACACCATGCACCGGTTATCTTCCAGGGCCGGCGCCATGGAACCGGATGCCGATTGCCGTTTCGTTTGGTTGCGCGCTTGGGCACGGATCGGGGTAACGGCGGCGGCAGCTGCCACGGCGGCCAAGGCGTTTGCTTGCGCACTGAAAATGGCACTCATGCTAAACTTTGGTTCCTGCTCTTCGGTTTGTTCCTGTTCCTGGGACTGCTGATGTAACTGTTGCAGCTGTTGCTGTTGCTGCAGAAACAGCTGCTGTTGGTGCAACTGATGCTGCTGGTGTAGCTGCTGTAACTGATCGAGCACATCGATCGAGGCGTCACGAGATTCGTCGGCGGTTAGCGTACTGCTACTGCTGCTTTCCTTATCCACCGACTGCTCATGGTCGTACACGTTATTCAGGTCGGACGTTTCCTGTTTCACGATGATAACTTCCGGTTCTATGCGGAGTGGAATCTTGGAGCGTATGATTTTGTCATACTCTCGGGCACGCCTTCGAAAGTTATGAAACTCCTGCATCATCTGCAGGCAGCTCTGACAGGCGGCGGATGGGAAATCCATCTCGGGCTTCAGCAATACGCCGATACAGTCCACAACCACCGTTATCAGCTCCAGATTCAACGGTTCGCTCGTGGTTGGGTGAAAAATCGGTACCAGGCTGGTATCGCGAAAGCAAAAGCGGCAATATGTGCCAGGCGTATCACTGGGTCTGGGTCCGTGCGAACAAGAATGGCAATTAGGAAATATTTTTTTGAAAAAAATTGTTTCGCTCCAGCTATTTTTCTGTCCTGGCGAACTTACACATCATTGTAGATTGTTAAATCCATTCACCGGGTGAATTTGGTGTGTTGTTTTGCTCGGGAAATGGTTCACACGGGCGCAGGGAAATGAAAAATGTAGAATTTTCCTGGAGTAACTGGATATCTTGCAGCAGCACAACAGCGGGGCAACGGTTTGTTTACATTATACACTGACAACCATTTTTTCCTCCTTTGCTATTCTTTTCTTTCTCTACAAAAGCACGTACGCAGCCTACACACGCAGCCAGTTTTGCTTTTTCCCAACAAACATTTTACAGTGTGGAATAAAGTGATGGTGGTCTTTTTTTTTTTAAACAAATCATTTGAAATTGATTAAATTCATTTGGGAGGCATAGTTTTCTTAATAATTCTACCGCAGAAATAATTAGATTTGTCCCATGCGAGGGATTTTGTCTTCTTCCGGCAGATCCCAGCGACCGGTTTCCTATAGGAGTAACCGTGGGCAACGGATTTCAAAACAAACCAATTGCGATCGCCGGCTGTTTTGAGGGGATGTAATTTCATGATTGATGTGGTCAACAAATGTTTTATTAATTTAAAGATGTGCCATGTACAGCTGAAATTACTAATAAAGTAATTCATATGCGATTCTCATTGCTCGTGCACCTGATTTGTTTGATTCGTTTCAATGTTGGAAATGCATACCGGTGTTGCAGAAATTTATGTATTAGGTGGCATATATTGCACATACTAAATGAATTGAAATCTCCTGGAGATCAGTAAATGATCTGAAATAATCAAAATTTATAAATTTTCACTTACCCATGCTTCCGTGGAAAGATTCCGTCTGCCTTTGGTCGTTCAGATTAGCTCTGCTACTTTCAGGCCACACATGCTAGCTTTGGAGTGTTTCTTCAAACATTGCATGTTTCACTAATGAACAATATGTTTTATCACTTTCATTTACAAATAACACAGATGAGTTTATTTGCACAAATGGTAGACGTGCACGCAGAAACCTGGCACGATCCCGAGATCAGCAATCAACCAAACTGAAAAGTTGTGGATCGGACAACAACAAAACCGCTGTCAAACTCGTATGTGAAGTAAACAAACCACTGACGTTTAGCTGGAAACCATGTCGTTATCCAACCGGGTGCTGTACAGATATTTCTCGTCCGCAAAGCATCCAGCAAAGAATGCAAGGTAATATTGGAAGAACTCAAATTCTGCTGTGGTAAAA
Organism: Anopheles minimus; assembly: GCA_000349025.1. Taxonomy (NCBI): domain Eukaryota; kingdom Metazoa; phylum Arthropoda; class Insecta; order Diptera; family Culicidae; genus Anopheles; species Anopheles minimus. Next base: position 16,754,257 of record KB663832.1, on the reverse strand, counting down.
AGTCTGTAATTCACTGAAGTTTATCAACATATTCCATATCCACACACAGGACGAAATGGAAAAGCGTCATCGGATTGGAGGTGCACGCACAGCTGAACACAAAATCCAAACTATTTTCCGGTGCTCGAGCAACATTCGGAGCAGCCCCGAATTCCTGCGTTGCCCTGTTCGATGCTTCCATTCCCGGGACACTGCCGGTGCTGAACAAAAATGCCGTAGAACTTGGCGTAAGGACAGCACTAGCGCTAGGGTGCAGCGTAAGCGCGGTATCAATGTTTGACCGTAAGCACTACTTTTACGCGGATTTACCGAGCGGATACCAAATCACCCAACAACGAGCTCCATTGGCGCGAGGTGGTGCACTATCGTTTCCCGTGTTTGTTCCCGGTGTGACGAAGACTCCGTACTACAAGACGGCAAGACTGCACCAGTTGCAGCTGGAGCAGGATAGTGGGAAATCTCTGCACGATCCTGTCGAGCGGAAAAGTTTGGTTGATTTAAACCGTGCCGGTATACCGCTGATGGAGCTGGTGTTCGAACCGGATTTAGAAACGGGCGAGGAAGCCGCTGCACTGGTGAAGGAGTTGATGCTTATCTTGACGAGGTTGCAAAGCTGCTCGTGCAAAATGGAAGGTGAGTGTGCAGTGGCGAGCGAATGGAGCAGTGGTAGAGGTTTGAGCGCGCATGGAAGAGAGTGCGTCGGTGGTGTAATGGTCAGCATAGTTGCCTTCCAAGCAGTTGATCCGGGTTCGATTCCCGGCCGACGCACGGAACTTTTTTTTATTTTTTTTTGTCAGATTGTTTTGTATTTTGATTTGGGCAAACAATATCTCAAAACATCAAACAAGTGCCATTATAACAAGGGGAACATTTTCAACATTCTCTTGTCAAAATGCTGTAAAAAGAATGAGTGAGTGTTATCAAACCCGCGGATAACTTTTCCATTTAACATTTAAAAGTGATGCTTAATTGTTGTGAATCTATGCACATTACACATTTGTAAAACTTCGTTATATTTGAACGTTAATATTTACCAAGAGAGAGGTTTTTATAATGAAAGAGAGAGCGCATGAGTATGAATCTCTATAGCCGTGATCGTCTAGTGGTTAGGACCCTACGTTGTGGCCGTAGTAACCCAGGTTCGAATCCTGGTCACGGCAGTGTTCGCACTTGTGTGGAACACTGTCACGGAAGAGATTGAAACTTTTTTTTTACTTTGATATATGAGAAATATATGCGTATATTTTTTATTATTTTTTTCTCTCCTATAGACGGTGCCCTACGTGTGGATGCAAATATATCGGTGCATTTAGAAAATACACCGCTCGGGACGCGAACTGAGGTGAAAAACATTGGTTCCGTTCGTGCCGTCGCACAGGCTGTCGATTACGAGATACAACGGCAAATCGAGGTTCTGGATAATGGTGGCAAGATACACAATGAGACACGCGCATGGGACTCAGCCGCTAAGACAACGGTGGCGATGAGAGACAAGGAAGTGGTGCAGGATTATCGGTTTATGCCGGAACCGAATCTACCACCGTTGCACTTGAAGCTACACGAAACAGCAGGTACCGAAATGGAATCGGAAGCTGATGTGATAGACGTCCCAAAGCTTGGACATTCCCTTCCCGAACTGCCGGAGCAAACGCGCCAAAGAATCATTCAAATGCACCAGCTGTCTAACACGATTGCAATTACTCTTGTTGTAAGTGTTATGTATGTTTCATTATTTTCGGACCAGCGGAATCTAATTTTTATTTTCCATTTTACTACCTTTATTTTAGAATGACATCCCACTACACGAGCATTTCCGTGTCATCACCGAAAAGTCCAGCGGTCGTTCAGCGAAGCTGGTGGCTAATTTCCTTATCAACGAGCTGCTTACGATATTAAATCGCAACAAGCTAGATACTGCCGATTGTTGTGTGACGTCCGGTCAACTCGGTACCATCGTCGATATGTTACAAGAGAATCAACTAAACGTACAATACGCCCGTCGAGTGCTGCAGGAGTTACTGTCATCAGCCGACGATCGATTACAGATGTGCCCACGGGAAATTGTCACCACCAACCATTGGTTTCTCATAACGGATGAAGCACAGATTAGGCAACAGTGTGAGGATGTAATTAAGCGTCATCCGAAGCTGGCTGATAAGTACCGGAAGGGCAAGGAGAAAATGTTATACGCGTTGGCCGGTGAGGTAGCGAAGGCAAGCGAGGAAAAGATCGATATGGCACGGGCAGTGGAATTGCTAAAGGAAATGCTTAAGTAAGTGACGTTAGGGACAATAATATACATTGTTAATCTGTAACAGCGATCGTTGCGTTTACGTGGTTTCATTTTCAGTACCTAAATCGTCAATTTGAAAGAACGAATTGAATTGGCCGTCATCATAATTCTAGAAACGAAAGTTTTATTTCACACCTTTTTTGTGTCGTGTCGAATAAGATATTTCATATTTCCTCTATATAGTGCGTGTCTGCGGTGGCCATATCGAAGGAAGCGACCCATAACAAAATGCTCCAATCTCACATGTTTTAGCGTGCTCGAAGGCGCACCGTACAAGGATAATATATACGAATAGATATTGTATATTTACATCGTTGCTACCGAGTCACCTATCGGGGAAAATTCTTTCCCCATGAGTTAACAAAGTGCCGGATCACCGTAAGTGTATCAGGAATCGCTCAGTATATCCTTCAGTATGGAGCTGGAGCTTCGTGGCGGTGCAAAGCCGGGCTGCTGTCTCATCATCATCGCTTCCGGCACTAGGATCGGTTGTACCGGTGTTGCCGGTGGTGCAATGATCAAATTGCTTCCAGCGTTACTGCTCCCTGCCACCGTAGTACTGGTGGTTGCCGTACCCGGAAGATGCTGTTCATCGGTGGTCCCGGTGATGTTGGACACGTTGCCGCCTGCAGGGGACGTAACTATGTTCAGTAGACTAGAGCTTGCCGTCGCACGGGGTGCCGATTCTTTCTCAAGAAACTTCACAAACGCCTCGGTAAGTGATTCTTTGTTGTAGTTGGCTGGATGTTGGAATCATATACAGAACATTAGATGGAGCATTAAAAAAGCATTAAATAAAAATCTCACCTCCACCCGCTTCACCACCAGTTCCTCCAAGGATGCTGTTTAGCCATCCACCGCCACCGCCCGTCCCACCGGGACCTTTATGGTGTAGTCCCACCTTGGTACATTCTGTCTGGTCCATCGTCAGTACGGACGAGATCAGTTTCATGATTTGCTGCTTGTCGGACGCGTTCGGTGCCACCGCGTACCCGATGATAAGATTTTTTACCAGCGTCTTTTCCACCTTATCCGCTTGACTGGCTTCTGTTTCCTGTAGGCGATTTTCGAGTGCCGCGTACCTTTCATCACGCTTCGCCACTGCAAATGAGAACCGATTGCAAATAGGAAATATAGGTATTAGAATGTAATACAGTGGGCATCAGAGCAGATGGACCACAGGACGGTATGTTTTGAGGGGGGAATATGCATTATAGATTTTAGAAAGTTAAGTCTGAAGTATCTGCACGATGGATTTCGACCGGAAACGTTAAACACTTCGTGATGTCGCGTTGCGTTTATTTTACTATTACTCCAGCTGCACAAATCAATCTGCTGCATGCACGTGCGCTCCGACGGAGAGAGTATAACACAAGTACTGATAGTTGACCGAACCGTACATCCGCCCCAGATTGGTGGGATACCCAACGTTCGGCTTTTTAAATCACACCAGTACCTGATATAATACTCACTCCGGCGGAACATTTTCCAATTAACGTCCGATGATGCTGGGTTGAACACTGTTTAAATCACTTTGTTAAAACGATCATTCGAGCTATTTCTTTGATGAAGATGTAAGTAATAATGAATCGATGTGTTTATGTGTGGGCTTTGATATTTGATCTAATGGAGCACAATCATCATAATGCTATAATAGCGAATGAAACATGGACGACAAACTTGCAAACACATGTGATAAAACCGTCTAAACACACTCCAATACAATGTAGGGACATTCACAAACAATCGCACATTAAAGGAAAAATAAAAATAAAAGAAAACGCATTACACATTCTCCAAATGGAGAAAACAATGAAGCTTGATTGAAAAAAAAGAATCACTATAAAAAAATGGAACGGAAATAAAACACAGTCAGAGGTTTACACGTAACAACAGCAACGGCAGCAAACATCAAAACAAGCAGAACAGTATAAACAGCGCGGAACGGCGCGACGGTGAGCGGGACATGGACGGGGTAATCCCAATCTGTAATGTGTGTTTTTACGGTGAACCACGGTTTTGCCGAGGCTGTGTTCCACACTGTCAAACAGTGACACACCATTACAATTTGAGATTGCCGCCCATCCACGCCATGGGGATTTGATAACGGATGCGAACCACTGTAGAGGACATATACAACTTGCCTTATCATTCCATTTGCAATACGTTAACCGTTTTAAACGTATGACCCTTGGCTGTGTGAAATGTTCTAATGCAATATCTTGCTCCTATTACTTTCCTGATGAATTTGTTAATCCTGTCTCATCTCTTTCATCGGCACATCTTGCTTTACATGGACTCAATAAGATACGTTTCGTTTGTCTTCAGCGAAGAATAATGAGTCGATTCTCCAAATATTAATGAATTTTTAAATATTCATCTCCAAAGATTCATGATTGTATGTTTCTGCAGCAAGAATGTTTGTCTTGTTCTCCAGTAGTCTCCTCTAAAGGGTCAGAAAGAACCTATTAGACTTTGACGTGTTTCTGTCTGCCTTCCGCTATCGACTTTCTTCCTATTCTATCCTCTAATCCTATCCTCTATTCTTTCTATCTTTTACTGTTTTCCCCTTCTCCTCTTCATTTATTCTTTTTCTTCTTTTCTTTCCAATTCTGGCTTAGTTTAAACTCTAGCTCTTTCAGTTTACTCTAATTCAGAGATTGAAATTTAGATAAAGAATTTAGTTGTATAACTCGAGAGGGAAACAATTTTTAAAATCAATTTTAAAATAATCATGTACATTTAACATTCTTAGTATACTTAGCAACTGTTGTAGTTTATAGTTATTGTTAAAAAGTTTAAGTTATTTAAACATATTCCTAAACGAATGGAACATGTCGTCTGAATTGTTCTTACCTTATTCTTATCAATCTTGTTGTAGAGGCTTACTTCAACCTTCAAACCTTCAGAAAAAATAGCTTGAATTCTTTCGAGACATACCGATGGACTAAGAGTTGATTTCAATCTTCAGAGAGTATATCAAGAGATGCATTAAATGCTCTAAGCTTAATCAAGTTTTCGCGAAAAAAGATTCGAAGTAAAGAAACATACTGATTCATACAATGAGCGTACTGCACGTTTCCTCTCTCTTTCTAAACAACAAACACTAAGCAACGATTTAAAAATAGCAAACACTAATCTAAAGCCAAAACGAACATATGGATAAAACGACACAGGAAGTCTCAAATAGCCCAGGGCTAAGCCATAACAGAAGCTGCACAAAAACTTACAAACAATACACAATGACTGGATGGGGATGTATACGATAAGAGGTACGCTAATCTAGAGGTAGCACAATACCACGCGGAAGGGAGCTTAAAGGAAGGATTAAGTGAAACAATGGTAAGGCGCTCGCATCACTGAACATTGACAAGGGGTCTGAGTCACAGGACGCTATAATGGGAATACTTACACGCTTGAACCTTTCCCCTCATCTCACTGATCCCATACCAAAAGCATCAACATAAAGAATTAAGCTCCAAGTGCAGGTGCAATGAGAACGGGAAGCGCGTACGTGCATTTAGTGCATTAACTACTAATGAACCACACAACATGAAAGCAAGGAACATGATGGTAACACACTCTAACTTTTGCATATCATTCATCTTCACTGTGTGTAGCGTTTGTTACTGAGCTTAAAGTTGCACATTCCGGTATTTTTCCATGTTCACTTAACGATTACGGATTAGTTTCGGGTAAGACAAGTGTTAGGTGCTCCCTTTCGTAGGACAAAATGATGATCAGTGATGGCTTCTTAGTAGAAAAGGATCGTACGCCGTGTTTTTCTTTTTCCCCATCTTGGACACGTTTTTGGTGCGCGCACGCGCTTTTCATGATGATTGATGATGATGAACTCGCTCTAGCAGTTGCCTGTGCCAAACTGTCGACGGAAAAGTGGATATCAGCTGAAATCCCGGGATGCACGATGGATAGATAGCCTAGAATTACCAGCTGATATTTACCTTTCGGTCGAAGGAGAGTTGTGCGAGTGTCCTTGCGCGTGCGTGTGCGGCCATGACTTTCGTTTCGGCCCATGTGTGTGTATGTGTGTGAGTGTTTGTGCGCGTGTGTCCGGACTTGTGCGTGTGCTTTGAAATGGGAATCCATGGTGCACACACGCAAACACACACACACACGCATTCTTAAAGGAGCGGTAACCCGTGGAGGCACGTTGGAAATTGTAACCAATTTGTTTTTGTAGCACGATGAAGCAGCACAACTGTTTGGGGTGTTTGTTAATCGCAAAATTTCGTTTCACAAGTAAAATGTATCACCAAATAGCACTGTAACGTGTCTGAATGCGCATTGTTACAAGCAGTTGCGCCTTCGTGTGTACGAACTAGAGGAGGAACTTTTTCGTTTTCCAGCTTTTCTGCCGTTTACCAGGGGTTTTTTGAGCTGTTCCGATTAATTAGTAAGAGTGTTTGCTAATGTACCAAAAACAAAATGTTTCATGTCAATAGTTTTCTTGAAATGTCCAAGAAGCGAGCCGTTTCTGCGCTAGTAGTGCGGTTAGTAATGAATCTACCGCGAGCTATATTTGATGAAAAGGTAGATAAGAATCCCTTTAGAATAGAGTTTACAGGTAATTAACCCGTAAAGCGATCAGGGCCAGTGTGAAGTTTACGATTAATGTTCAGTTTGCATTTTTAATTTTTAATGTTTTATATTATTTGAAATAATTTATTTTAGTGCTTTGTTTGAAGAGTTAACGAACGTTCTACAATGTCTACACATCTGCTGCCTCAAAAAGCTTCAAAAAATCTCTTCACAATCATGATATTTGATATCGATTTAAAAATTTGTCAAAAAAGTATACATTGAAGTCGAAGCTCACGATTTAAACGAGCGCACGGGGACTCTATTCTACCTTTTTACTCAGTATTTATAGTTAGCAAGCATTTCTAATGGTAGCGGCGAATAAATGAAGCACTGAACAATTGTTTAATTCATCTAATACAAGCCAGGAAACGATCCGTTGAGTCAGAAAGGAACTTTATCAGTGCCGCTTTTTATACCTTTGTAAAACGAACACTACATGCACCGCACGCTATCGCACTTTATCACAATTTTATCGCACAATTCCATTACCCGATTATTGGATTAGAAGGTTAATTAATTGACTGGCTCGCGATAATGCGGCCACTACTACCACTACTGTGCCGCAAGAGGCAGGTGCTACCTACGATACTTACATTCCGCTTTCAACGAAGCAACCGTCACTTGCGAAATTTCCAGCTGATCGGAAATGCGGGCCGCTGCTAACAGACCCGTCTTGGCATCGGTGAGCTGTTGCTGCACTTGCTTCAACATATCCTTCACCCCATCTTCACGGGTACGCGACTGTTCCAGCTCGCTGCGAATACTGCCCGTGGCCAGTTCGATGTCGCGTTCTCGATCTAAAAGAAGAAAACAACGTAAGACCAACAACCTAAGGAGCAAGGATCGGCCCCTAACGAACACTTACTCATCTGGAATTGTTCCAGCGCGCACTGGAGGTTGGTGAGCGCTGCTTGATTCTTCTGATCACGATCGTCAGCGGCGCTCAGCCGGGCGCCTAGTTCGTCGCGCTGCTGCAGCAATAACTGGTACTGCGCTTGCAGTGTTTCTGCCTGCTGGTTCGCTCGAATGCTAGCGGAGGTCAGCGCATTGGTGGACTGTTTCACTTCGCGCTCGAGTGAAGCTAGCTGCTGGCGGGTGTCGTCGTACTGACGCTGCAACTCGACCGTTTCCTGCGTGTGGGCTTCCTCGATTTCGAGCAGATGCTGACGGAGCCGTTCCAGATCACGCTGCAATCCGTCGCGTTGTTCCACCAGTTCTTGCTTTTGCTGCAGCGCCATCCGCTGATTGTTCTGCTCGGTCATCAGATTCGCCGTGAGGATGTCGGACTTTTCGCGCAAAAATTGAATCTGGTCCGTAAGCCGTTCGTAGTCCTGCAGCTTCTCGCGCAACGAAGGACAGTCGGGACAGGCGGACGGTGCGGCACGTTCCGTTTCCGCCTGCAGCAGTTCGTTCAAACGCTGAATTTCCGCATGGTATTGGACGCTTTCGTTGTGTTTTGTCGTAACTAGCTGGACGAGATTTTCCTTCTGCTGGGTAAGATTTTCCAGGGTTTCCCGTTGCTTCTCTAGCTCGGCCCGATAGCGCTCGTTTTCCGCGGACAACTTTTCCTGCTGATCGGCGATTGCGGACGATTCACGCGCTTGCTGCAGATCCGATTCCTTTGCCTCGAGCAGCATTCGCATCTCCTCGAACTTGGACTCCCAGTTGCGAATGTTATCGGAGGACGTCTGCTGCAATTGTTGCAATTTTCTCACCAAGCTGGCATGATCTTCATTGATCGTTGTCAACTGTCCCTGTACACTGGTCAGCTCGGTACGCAGCAGATCTGCTTCCTGTCCACCGAGCTGTCGCAGCTGCTCCAATTGCTGTACGACCTGATCACGTTCCTGTCTCACCTGAACGAGCGACTGGTCGAGTTCTTGCACTTTTGCCTTACTGTCTCGTTCATAACTCTCGAGTGAGGCCACCTTCATGAGCAGCTCTTCCTTCTCTTCCAGCACCTCTTCCAGCTTCCGATGTGCCTCACGATATTCCTCCTCCAGCGTGCGATTCAGATGGTGCGAATCGTCGAGCTGCTTCTCCAACACCACGATACTGTCCTCCGCATTTTCGTTGATCGTCTCCAGCTTATTGCACTTCACATTTTCCAGCTCCTCCAGCAAACGATCGTTGTTCTTCATCAGGCTGGCGCACTCTTTCTCGTACTGCATCAGATCCGCGGTCAGCGTGTCCTTGTCGTGCTGGATGCGTGAATTTTCCGACTTGAGAAAGTTTATCTCCTTCCCTGCGTCGATCAGTTTCTTTTCTATGGCCGATAGCTTCGTCTCCACATCGCGGGACTGCTGGAATCGTTCGATCAGATCCTCCGGGTTCGATAGATCGAGATCGAAAAATCTCCTTATAATTTCAGCTACACGCGCATCTGGCTCTGGCTTGGCAGACAGTTCCTTAGTCATTTTGTCTTGCAGTGCTTGGTTTTCTTGACGCAGTACGGCCAACTTTTCGTCGTACTCCTTGTCCTTTGACTCGAGCTGGACCGAGTTGTCAATGATGACACTACGCAGTTCGTTCTGCAACTCGCCTATTTCACGTTCTAGCTGACCGATGTGCTCTGACCGATCGAGTTCGGCTGTCAGCTGTTGCAGATTGTCCCGCTCCGAACGGACCTCCCCCAACCGTTGCTTTAACTCCTCCAGTTCAGCTTGCAAGATCGCGTTTGTTTCCTTTTCCTCTTCTGTCGGTACGGCAACAACAAACTCTTCAGCTTCTTCCTTGTTCCGCTGGCGAAGTTCTTCATTTTCCGCAGTTAAAACACGACACAGCTCATCCGAGCTGGCCTGTTCACGACGTTTCTCTTCCAGCTGTTTCTCGAGCGCTGCCACCGCCTCCACATTCTCGCACACAATTCGTTCCAGCTCTGCCGTCAGTTTTTCCGTTTCGGATTTTAACTTTTCATTATCCTGACAGGTTTGGGTGTGCGTTTGCTCCAACCGTTCGAAGCGCGTTTGAAGCTCCTGCAGGGATGTCTGTGATTCGGCCACTTGCGTCTTCAGGTCGGCCTCGAGCCGTCCGCAGTGGGCTTGCAGGTCGCGCTTACTCGCGACCAAATTCTCCAGCACCACCTCATGCTGTCGGTCTAGCTCTTCGATGTTTTCATTAAGTTCACGGTTTTCGCTGCTCACCTGGCCCAACTTCTCGTTCAGCAGTGCGTTCTCGAGCTGTTGCTTCTTGAGCTGCTGAGATTTCTCGCCTAACTGGCGCTGGAGTCGATCAATTATTTCGCTCTCATTCGCCGGAGCTTCGAGTGGAATCGTTGTCAGCTCGGTCGGACCAGAGGAAGGGGACTCGTTGTCGTCCTTCTTCGAGGAGGACGATGTGGACGAGATGTTGTTGTCCGGATCCCAGAACCAGCTGTCTTCCAGCGTGCTGGTGACGGTCGTTGTGCCAACATGATGTTCAGGCCCGGATATCTGCAAAGAGTACGAATTCATTAAAAATAGAGCGAATGGTCGGAGGTACTGTCTTATCAACCAAAACCGATGATTCACATCATGAGGAAGGTCTAGCGATGCGGTGAATATTTGAACTTAGGAATGATGTCAGTAACAGGTGTGTAACCGATGTGCAAGCAAAAACTCCCTTAGAGCAATGTACAAACTTGCGAAAACATACAATGACATAGTGGCTACGTGGCATTCCAACCATTCCCAATGCGATAAGCAAGATACCGACCCGAAGGTTCTCTGCTGTGGCAAACAGCTCATCATCACCACAAACCGGGACACGCCTGCAACACTACCAGCGCTCGGAGCTTATCAGCTCGTATTGCCCAATGTGAGTTCCGGTTCGTGTGGTTTTCCGCCGACCATGCTACTTTCTTTGCCGTGCCGTACGATATGTCCCCATCGATCGATCTAGCCAGTTGCCTAACCCGGCACTTAGCGGACACAGTCTGGCGGAACACGCGGGCTGGTGGCATGCTGATGCGTGCAGAAAATTGCATGTTGCAGCGCAATGATGACAATGATGCGCAACAAACAATTGTGCATCCTCTTCCTCCCCCAAATCGGGGTGGGGGATCGGATGTTAGAGTTGCGATTAAATGATAGCCGTACTTTCGATATGCGAAATTAAATAAACGCACCCGTCAAACTCGCGGCAGATATACCGGACGGTTCTAGTGGAAGCCTTGATGTTGGCGTGTCTAATAATGGTCGCGCTGTGTTTTTGTCTCTCTCTCTCGACAAAATCACATTCTACCACAAATCACCGCGTGACTGCATAATATACGCTGTGCATCCCAGTGTGCAGTGAGCAAAGAGGGGCCATTGCAATGCCCAGGTCGGGGTGTATGATCGTATCACGGGGGTATAACAATATCTCCTGTCTTTCGTAACCACTCGCAACCATCCATCAATATTGGTGCCTGCTGCCAGTGGATCGTCCGTATCGATCGTCTTCAGATGGAGTTTCGGGAAGCATTAATAGACATTAAAATGCAATGCACTGTTGCAATGCCACTGATGGGGCCGCAAGTATGTTGCACTTTGTCACCATATTAAATTCACGTCGTCAACCACAGTGAAGACGAGGGGAGACAACAACAAAAACTGAAGAATTATTATGCAACCGTGTTCCGCAATGCTCTGGAGGTCGTGTGGACCCACACACGTACGTGACTGCGGTGGGTGTAGCGCTGATTATGCTATTCAAACGCTGCACCGATGATGTGGGAGAGTAAAATAGTAGCAGCCATTAAAAGACAACAGGAAAACGTGTAAAAAACATCCTATCATACCCGCTTAGACGAAACAATTCCGTACCGTGAAGACCTTGACGAGAAACGTGACACAAGCGAACGATTGCTCGCAGCCGTACACTTACACACATCTGGAAATGTCTACCGTGGCCCAGTAGCACTGATTGCTTCGGGAGTTTTGACGAGCACCTGACAGTTGGCCGTTTACAGCTACAATTGGTACAAGCCCGAAAGGAAACGGTTGAAGCTCGCATCGGGACAAAATGTAATTTCGTTAAGATGTCTCTTACTCAACGATTAGGCAGCAGTTTTGATTGTTTCGACTCTTTGCTGTGCGGTACTTACGCACGCGTGTCCTTCATTTGCATCGGCACAGTGCGCGACGAACCTGGTCAAGGTGTCCGTTTAGTACCGTTAGCCGGTTGCATGGTAATGATCCCGGAAAAAAAACCTTACATACAAATATTCAACGAAAAAAAGATCATTTTCTTTGTTTCGAAGTCTAGGGAAAAGCGCAACGCAAATTTCATGCACCTTTAGCGGTGTGGAATACAAATGAGACCGAATTCTTGGAAGTACTTATTTACTTACCAGCAGGTCTTGACCTGCTGCAGTAATAATATAAACCGGTCATGATCAAGCTTCTTTGAGTCCAAATCCCTTTTCTAAAAAGACTACACGGGGCGAGTTGTCCGGTGTCAATCGCATTATATGACCAGCCCACCTGAGCCTGTCATGTCTTATTAGTTTTACGATAGTGAGCCATTCTCGAGGTTCTTCCATTGTCCTTTTACGCATATGGGACCAGAAGGGTTTCTGCGCATTTTCCTATCGAATGTGGCTAAGAGGGTTTTATCAGCTTTGGACAGAGTCCATGTCTTAGAGGCATATGTAAGTACTGGAACTATAGAGGAATTACGACCCTCGCGGCCATTCACCCAAGCAGTGGCGGATCAATCCATGGAAAAAGTAGGCGACCATTTCATTAAAAGGGGTTCTGATGGATAGGGGCTAAAAGCATTTAGCTTAAATAGTATAGGAGGAATGCACCTTTGGATCGAGTTTCTATAGTGCATCTTTCAATAAGGGGCCTCTTAAGGCTTCAATAAGGCCAATCTTTCAATAAGCAATAGAGGTCTTAACTGGGCCAGAGGTTTAGCTACTGATGTTGAGGGCTCCAAATTTGATTACACTTAGAGCCTTCTTAATTGACGATCCGCTACTGGACGGAAGTATTTCACTTCGTTGTGGATCAGGATTAACAGATGACTTGCTAACAGCCAAATCCGAAGTTTTCGTAGCCACTGGTAGGCGATAGGGTATGACAAGATTTGGATAGAGTTAAAGAAGAAGGAGGTCCCCAGAAAATTCCAGCCACCGAGTTGTAGATGGCTAGCGTTAGGTAAAAAAATGGACAATCTAGCCTATTTCCTGGGCACAGGCCACCATGTGCCTTGAAGATTGTAAAGTGAAGGAAGTATATTAAAAAGTATATATAAAGTCTTCAAGATATTCCGCAGTATGAAGATCTGATCAGTGGTTGACTTTCCGTCACGTAATTCTCGCTGAAGGCTTCTAACTACCTCTTCTACGAATTGTCAGTCCAGATTGTAATATACGGGGGAATATCTCATAGGCCTGTATTGGCTGCACTCTAGCTTCTATTCTTGGAAATAGTTCAAGAAATAAAATACAAAAAAACATACTCAAATTCTAGGAATCTGTGAGAATTTACGATTTATAATCGATGCATACTGAAGCAGTTCCAGTTGGAAGCTTGAAAGATGACTGTGGGGAATTCCCACCTAGAAATAAACAGATGATGACTGTGCTTCGTAGCTCACTTCCAATACATCCAGGAACTTCGATTTCGGTAGCGTTCGTTGGGCCACAAAAAAGCAAAGATTCCTTCATTGTTGTACACCAAACCGATCGCAAACCTACCTATTCGTACTATCGTGCGTCATACAGCTCATCATCATCATCAGCTGATTGCAGCCGATCAACTATTATACTGCAGCACGGTAGGCAAACGCTGTACGCTTTTAACAAACAACTTCCTTTCTCTTTCGATGAATCGTGAGACCGATCGTTCTCGTTCCCCGATGCAGTTGATTAATCGTTCCCTTTGGATCGAGATTGGGTTCTTCCGATTCGCCGCAGCACGTGTGCACATGATGGCAGTAGTTGACTTTATTTTTCCAGCGCACTGTGTCCAACAACTCACACAGGCAATAGGCTCACCGGTAGATCAACCTTGGGCCGGTCATCAGTACGATCGCCAGGTGAGTCAGGTGAGGCAATAGTGGTCCATCGGATGCTGGCGGTTTGCCATCAGTAACGATTAGTGACACCTTTGAAGGGCAAACAATTCTGACTGATTTAAATCTGCTAGCGGCTAAGCCAAGAACGGTACATGGCTTAATCATCGTCGGAGGGGAGTTATAGTGTACGGCGTATTATGGGATGGCTTTTTTTTAAACGGAAAACCTCTCACAAGCGTTCTGTTGTGGTGGCGTCTATAGAGAAGGCAACTGCATCGTGGGCGACCAATCACTTATATCCTAAACGGTTTTATTTCTGTTTTTTTTACATCAATTTAAGAGATTATTATATGAAGTAAAACAAATAAATAAAGATACGAGTATAGTTTTATTAAATTTTTGTTTCAATTTAATGGCATATTACTCAACAATGGCCAATCGTTTGTAATAACGAGCGTACAATAAAACTGCACGTGTCCTGTGTATCGCAAGGTTGGCGATCTAACACGCTATTTGCGTCACCGATGGTACATTCTTGACCTTGCCAATGCGACCCACATGTGCCCGCGAACGTCGTCCGGTACGATTATATAAGGCCCCGTCGTCCGGTACCCCGGTACCGAATGTACCACGGCCTGACCAGCTTACGTTCGTCGCATCGCGTGCGTTGAAGTCTTTCATTTTCACTACACAACGAATGCAGACAACGTTACGTTAGCGGTGCAGCAAAAAAATAAACATAAACTAAAGGACAAGACGTTAAGTATGTTCTCATCAATATTGCAGTTTTTTTCTTCCTTTCTTCAGTTGAACCATTAGACAAGGTTGTGTATTGGTAGTAAAGTGGAAAGAATTATTACAAAAAAAAACATACACACACAAGCTAAACACCTTGGCGGTTTAGCCACCTATCAATGTCAACAATGCCACATTCAATGTGGTGAAGCAGCATATGCTTCATGCCGTACATCAGTGGTCGGCAAACTTCTTAGAGCGATCCGCCAAATCTCATAAAAATCCACAAGACATGGAGTGTGAAAGAGGGAAGAGATGGATTTTGTACATAAGTTGGATATTGGATAGTATATTCTAAAATGATCCCCAAACTTATAAATAATTTATGTATTTAGAAAACTCCTAAACTTTGGATGATTTTCAATTATTGTAGAAATTTATATGAGAACTTGGGAAGTTAGGATTACGATTATATGCGAATAACTCAGGACTGGCAGTAGAGTACAAGAGTGGCAAATTCTTGGATTGTACGTAATGTCCTGCTAGTGATTGCTTAAAATTCGTCTGAGTGTTTATGAACACACAAGTCTGGTTGATTGGTTTAAGATCTTAACGGATCTTGAGTTGTGGAGAAAAATTTTAATAACTCAAATAACTTGCTCTACAGTTCTCACGAACCAGCAGTGTGGTTGAAATGAAGCCACAATTTGAGGAACATTTTCGACATCATCATTTCTGACAAAGGTCCACTCAAGGCTAACCGTACTTTGCCGTTCCCTGCGCGTAGATGATGTTCAATGAACAGGACGTTTTAAAGACTCAAGGTTTAAGAGGGCTTGTAGATTTATTTTTTTATTTATTAGCCAATCAATCATAATAAAAATCGTTATGAGAGCTGCGTATTGTACGGTGTACGGCGGTTCCAGGAGTTTACCGTACTGCTCATCAGTTACCTGCACAGTGTACAGGTCCGTAAAGAAGTGGATGATCTCGTCGTTCGATTGGACCCAGCAAAATGTCACTCGTTATGCAACCGTCAACAGTTGGGAAGGAGTTTATGGTTATAATGGTAGTGTTGTCCCACCCCCCCTGTTTAATGGTCGCACGTGTCGAAGATGCATATCCGGTGTGCATCCCGATGTCCCGAGTAGATGTGTAAAAAAGTGTTTTAAAGCTGTTTTTTTTCCGAGAAAACAAAAATCTAAGCACTTGCAAGTGATCAATGCACTCTCGACTCCATGCCCAGATCAAAGTTCTTTTTCGGTTGAGTCAACGCTTCAAACCCGGGACACACACATCGTGTCCGAGGTCATCAGTTTACGATAAGCGATGTCACGCGATGGCGCAGCTCGATGGACATATGCGAACGCATAAATGTGTCCACGACAACGATGGCAGCGTGTGCAAGTGCACATTTTCTACCACTCATCAGCCACCATCCACCATGATGTCCCCTGTGACGGTGCACACCTCAGTAATTTGTGGCTAAATAGAAAAAAAAGAAGAAATATGCAACAAAAACCAAAGACAGTAGAAATGCAACAGTGAGACATTATTTAATCGCTGCACTTTTGGTCCCGCTCCACCCTAGCTTTTGGAGGGGCAGAGGGTAGAATGAGGTGGACGATGTTTACGTTTAGGCACGACATGCGCCGTTTCCTTACACGGGCAATTCCCTTCCCCTAGAGGCAGAGGCGCATCGTGACGGCATGCGCTTTGACAAAGCGGTTAACATGGCGCCTCCTACCAATCAAGCATGCAAGGCCGGCAAAACCTCCAGCACACCATAAAACGCTAGAGTTGTCGCGCACGGCGAGATGATATCGATGCGTGCGCTGCGTGCCGCGAACAAACGATCGCGACGTGGCAAATGGACAGACGCACGATTTTCGTCATCTGTCCCACCGGTACTCGCTAAAGATGTTATTTAATTTTATGCAATCTGCCAGTGCGATGAGTGCTATTTGCTAGCGTGTTGTCCGATGTCAACGGGATGCACGGCCATTGATGGTGCGAAACGATAGGCGGAATTATGTTGCACTTCTGCTACGTACGGTACCGTGCAAGCCGTGGCCTTAATCCGCAAATGTTTGAATCGATTGATGAGTGGTTGTTAGTACGGACAATTCTTCAGATGACATTTCGTTTGCGCACAGGAGGGATTTCTGTTAATCCATTATTCGGTAGAGAGAAGGATTTCTAATAAGGTTTTCTAACACCTTTCTTCAGAAGGTTAACGATGATAAATTCAAGTACTTGTATCAATAAGGATTCACGAGCAAAAAATAAATAAATGATGGAAAACGGCGATAAGTTGGGATTTTTATAGAACTTTTTTTGGAATACTGTAGAAATCGAGTTAACAGTACATCGCCGCCTAAATTCGTCCAAAAGTAAAAATTTGAAAATATTTGGCAAGATACTAGAATCTAAGTACTCGCATTCAACTAGCTTGGCTGAGTTGTGCTTTGGGAATGTATCATACTCGAGCGATGCGAAAGGTAAATACGATACTCATCTCTTAATAATTGTAAGTGGTTGTTGACTGATCCTTCAGATTCTCATCTATTGTAGTGCAGGAATCTTAGCTGTCATAATCATCAATATTAAATGTTTAACACAATAGCGCATGTTTCAATTATAAAATTAGAAGAAAATTCCTCTTCGTGCACCAAAAATTGTATTAAAGTCCTATTAAAGGTCCAGTCGTTGAAGACCGCCACCTCTTTCTCTCTCGTTGGCCACCGGACAACCCCTAAGACCTTATTGGTCGATGAAAAGGATTGGTCTTTTCCGATGCAAGCCTCAAAATTTTAATCTAAACCAATAATATAACAATATTTAGGAATCTTATTTGCATGCGTCCTGGGATCACCTTTGTATGGCGAAGATATCCCGAGATCTTCTGAACTGATTCGATTGTCTTACCGATCGCTATAACACAATCCCAAATATTGGAGCACTTCCTGTCAATAAATGATGTACATCTTCGCTGCAGCAATAGAAGCTAGAGCTTGAAGTTGAAATATGTTTTTGAATTATAATTCTATTCTTTAAATGTCAAATAAAACAGAAAGCTTCCTCCAACGATTCTATTACTGTTGTGCTATGTGTGTGCGTGTAAAACCGACGGAAACGAACCAGTGTGAGGGCACACCGTACACATCACACCGTCGAGGTGTTGGAGCCGCAAATTAGAATTCCAAATTTATCCCCATCAGGGTGCGATCGATCTGCACGTACTGTACACACTTGGAAAGGTGGTCGCGCAGTACGATACGCGAACGATTCGGCTTTCCGAGCGGCAGCTGTCACCACTACTCCGAGTTCTACTGAATATGCTCGAGCTGTTTGACCCACATTTCGCTAAAGCGCTTCTTATTCGCGCCCAGCCTGTCGCGTTGCACGGAGCAGTGCGCGTATAGAGTAGATGCACCCCGGTTGAATGAATTGGTCGGCGGCACTGAACGATGGGGTTGGCCCGTCTTCCGATTCGCTGTGTCCCTCGTTGTTGGTGGGAGCACAACGAAATGCTGGCCGGCAAAAGTGCAAATGTATGCTAAACCCGAAACCGAACCGCGCCGCCGATACGGGTTTGGGTAGCGTTATATATGCTGCCGTTGCTGGTTACCTGGAACCAGCGGAGGTAACGATGCTCGCAAGAACTATGCATGTCGAAGAACTAAGGCGTCGCTCCCCTTCGTTTGCACGCTGCCTCCCTATCCCCCCAGGCAGACACAGAATCTGCTCAGATGTGGTGCCACTGTATGGTTTTGTTTAGTACGTACATGTTAATTAGAATGCATCACGAGTTCGTCTAAGGGTGATATACATTTTCATAAACATACATACATTTGCCACCGGCGAGCTAGCGCCATTCGACGCATTTGGTCGTATTTTAAATAATTCGAACCACTCTCATCGTACGGCGTGTAGAGAGTAAGATCTGTTTCTTTGTAAAAATAGGGCTGTTCACCTCGATTTTCACTGGCATTTCCTTCCAAGTTTGGTCGGTGGAAAGGAAGATAAACGTAAATGTTTGACCCGAATAGAACCACACCATGTTCAAGTGTAAATTAACTGTGTCTCTCTCTCGATGCATCTTCACATCATATGAAGTTAGGGTAAAAACGAAAATGATCTCTCAGCGATACGGGGAGGCGAAATAAAGGTAAAGATGCGCACTTTATAAGAACCTTTACGTTTTGGTGAGTGAGTGCCTCGGAATGAAGGGGTTTTCCCCCTCCTCCAACAAAGTACAGGTACAAACACTTGATGAAATCGCTGTCATTATTGATGATAAGATAAGTATTACTGATAGCGAACGCATCGGAAGATCAATCGATAAATGCTTAGTAAATGGAGGAAATAAATTTGATTGCTTATTTTTTATACTCTGCAAAACATGTGGTTTTTTGCGGAGATAC
The DNA here is from genome assembly GCA_000349025.1 of Anopheles minimus. NCBI lineage: Eukaryota > Metazoa > Arthropoda > Insecta > Diptera > Culicidae > Anopheles > Anopheles minimus. The sequence continues at coordinate 16,735,216 of KB663832.1, read as the reverse complement.
AGTTAAACAATATTTAATCAATAATTTATCATCAATTTAAATTGTTTTTTTAAGTCATCTTCGAGTTTCTGCAACCGATGGCGATCATTGCTATCGGCAAATGTTGTGCCGAGTGGAGTAAACATTCTGGCACGTATAACGATTTTGTATGGTTTTCTAAGCCATCAAAAAACCCCCAACTAGCAAGGGATAACAGTAACGCGTGAAAGATAAAAAATACAACTTACGAAGCACACACACACAACCATAAACACCACATGGCCCTCTGCTCCCCCCCTATAACGGGAAGGGACGGTCGGAAGCAGACACAGGCGAGGTACCAATGGATTGTGCAAACAGGGAAAAAGACACCAAAAAAGAGTCCTCCCAGACTGGCCGTGGTGGCATACGGTTTCGACCGAATGCGCGAGATGGCACGTTTCGTTACATCACGCTGACGACAGCAAAAGATATGGGGTTGTTGGGTACGCATTCGTCGGCTCTCATACCACACAAGACCCCGGACCACAATGCAATATGCGCAGAGCCCTCGATCGATCTGGTACCACCATCAAGAAAAGTCTCCAGAACGATGGAACGGAAGGATGTACCCCAGTACATCCGTACTAGCGCACGAACATTAAGTGATCGCATTGCAACGTGATGATATCCTTCGCCCCAGAGCGAAATGCGCCATTTTGCACTACTCGGTCAAAACCTCGTGGCATGCGTAACGGAAACATGTGCTTGCGCAACACGCACACTCACCAACCCGTCGGCGTTGATTGATATGAATGTTTACTTACTCGCTGCTGGTGCTGTTACTGCCATTGCTGCTTGTATTCTTTGCGTCCCGGTCAAACACCGTCCGCCGGCACTGTCTGGCACGAGAAATTGGACGCCCTTCACAAGCGCGCCATTTTGAAGATCGTTCTCCTCGACGCTTCGAATCGTAGGATAAAGTACAGAATGCCATTGAAATTCCTACACCACGAGAAGGTTTCATTCTAGTTTGGCTGCTTTTTTATGTACGCCCGGGTATGAACGTCTTCGTTTATGTTTGCCACCAACAGCCGGTCAGCTTGTTCGTAGCTGAGAGGCACCAGTTCCTTAATGTCATGTCCCAGGTACGTACGTACTGCGAGGTCTCTTATCTTTACGGTGTTTGTTCCGTTTTAGTGACGGTGCGGACCTTTCTTCCGGCCGCTTAAACTTTCTGCCAGTGCTGTACATTTTCTGGGGCGTTTCTACCTCGACCTGTGTTACGATACTGGACGAATACGCTTGCAGTGAGGTTTGGTAGAGTGTTGAAATCAATTCAGAGTACATAAGTCGTTTGCGCGGTAAGTCACCACCGGTAGTAGATTTAACGATTTTCACTCCACTCTAATGTACACTTTGGAAACAATGGGGGAAAGAACCACTTTGCTAACCGAAAGAACAATTCATAGCAACATCCGGACTGGAACGATCAGGGAGGGTAAACTGTTCGCGAGCACGTTCGCGAACCTACTAGCACGCTTGCTGCGTTGCTGTCTGGCTCGAAGTCGGTGCTTAGTAATCGGATTTTTGTTCCCCTCGTGTCGTCAACGACAGACGACGATATCGCGTAGTTCATGCACACGAAGCTATAGCGCTGTAGATGGGGGTAACCGAGTTCAGCTCACGTACACGCACTCGAAGCCCAGAACCGTCGTAATGTTTGAGAACACACTCTAATGACACGGCGCAGCATATCCCTACTCGTTCGTTTACACACAGTCCAGACCTCACATCGAAATTGGACGATTGTGTTGTGATAAACCGGGTGTTCTGAGGGGCGGGGGGGGGGGGATGAGGGAAGCGATGGGTACAAGTGTACGCCGTCACACGTCATTACTATTGCCGCGACACTAATTCCACCCCCGCTGCGGTTTTGCACCCAACACTATCTCAGCAACATCAGCGAACAGCACTGGACACAGATCTCTGCGCTGTCCGGGGAAGCACCCTCAAACGATCGGAAGTTCGGACTAAAACAACGACCAAACTTCCAGTACAAATCTAAACTTCGATCAAAACTTTTCACTACACTGGATGTTGGTCTGGCACTGGAAGAGCCGAATATGATCGCGTCCAAAGGTTCTATTGTGGCGTTGCACGATGCACTGCACAAACATATGCATCTCGTTGTACGGTTGGGAAATAACTCGGGTGCGCATCGTGGCTTAAGCCGCGTTATATATGGCGAATGCATCACACCCCGCGCGAAAGCTCAAGCGTTCTCCATGTATGCGTCTTTGCGTATGTAAAACGAAGAGACATAGAAAGAGAGACAGAGCGAAACAAAGGGAGATGGAACTAGGGACCACCTTAGTCAAAGACGATCGCGAAGGTTTCCAAGAGACATATTGAGACGTTTTCCCGGCGGCGGGAACATTTCTGTATGCGTTTAGAGCCACATCGCCGGTAACGCACGAAGAAAGACGATGTACAAACATAATAGCGCAGGCAGGATCTAAAGGCGCGACCGCGAGAAAAGATATCCTCTGCACACTGCTTCACGCTTGCACGCGTGGTGGAGAGTCTTCCGATATCTTTTCCAATGCTCAGATATTGAGCTATAGCAGCTTAAAATGGCTACAACTTGTTTTATTACAATCATAGAACTCTCACGCCAGGGCGGAAGTAAAACTTAACATAAAGTAAATTTTTATGATAATAATGTGTTCGTTCTATAATTTGATAACGATCCAGATGAGACACTATGGAAAGATAGACCGAGGCTTCTAGAAATGTTCTGCTTTTTTATTTATTCACCGAGTTTATCTAGGTTCGTCCTAATTTCTTCAACACAGCTTCCACAAGCATGAATAACGATGTGGGTGAAAGTTACAATTATGATGAGGTTCAAAAACTAGCTCGCCTCGACCAGACAAATACACGTGAAACAGAGATGCTTTGAAGGTACTGTGACGATCACTGCTTCCAAAGCATTCCGAGAGCCAATATGCTTTTCAACTCGTAGAAACAGCTTGTGCAAATAGAACATTTCTTATGTGGCTCGCACACATCGATGAAACGAGTCGCGTCTTCGATGTGGTATGATCGTCTGAAACAGGGCGAGGATAATCGGACTATTGTACGCTCGGTGATGCGTTGAACAGCGCGTGTATCATCCTTCCACAACTATTTCCTCACATAAAGTGTGTGGAACAGCATATTAAATAGTGTTCAGTGTATTAAGGTTCCTGTCTCATCAATTCACGGTGTATTAGGAATACGTCGAAAGGAAAACAAAAACTAATTGCTTACGGTCTATTCAGTTACACACGCGAGACGACAAATGGGAAGCCGACTGTTTGTACAAATGGGTCGTAGAAAAGTGACGTCCATCTTTTCGCCATCCGCTCTAGCGTCATTCAAACACTTGCATTCCTTCGTTTCGCAACCACACGGTTATGATCACTGTTTGCTCTAAGATTCTAAGCATATGGAGCATGCGTGTTACATCGTCCAATGAAGGTTTCCGATTGTAAGTAACAATCAGAAGAGGATCTTTTGCTTCGCGATCATCGTAGCTATCGTGTGATCATTAAGAAATATGGCGTAGAATAGTGATGGGTAATTGTGTACGTATCTGTAGGATTCCTCTCCACAATTGGAGTGTTCAATACCGTTGCAATGATCTTTCAAAAGTTGCTAAGAACGACATTTCAAAAAACCTACAGAAACCCCCATGAACGATCGTTCCAAAAATAGCTCCTAGAAATGATCGTTCCAAACATCGTTCTTATCAGCCATCCGGTGTTACACCATCAATAGGGTTAATACTTAAATTAACATATATAATAGTTCCAAATATCACTCCAAGGAACGATCGTTCCAAATATTAATCCTAGGAAAAAATGTTGAAAAAATCGAACCTAGGAACGATCGGACTAGATATCGTTCCTATCAGATAACCGACATCATTAACAAGGTTAATGAATTCCCATGAACGATCGTTTCTAACATAACTCCTTGCAGCAATCGTTCCAAATACTGTTCTTAGGGATGATCGCTTCAAATATCTTTTCTACCAGACGTTTAGTTTTATAGTAAGACCAAAGATGAATTTACATTACTGTAAAATAATTTTACAGTAGCTGTTAGTTAATTGATGAGTGAGATTAGCCAGGACCGAAACCTGTGAACGATCATTTGTGTTTGAAAAGGCTCGGGTAAGATCGACCGTAAATAAGATGGATTAGGAACTGGAAAGGACGAAAACAACAAGAATAAACTGTATTATGGGCAAAACGAATCATTAGTATCTCACACGTAAAAGAGCCACGCATCAATGGTATTGAAGAGGGCATTGGTGCCAACTGTAACGTATATTTAAAGAAATTTGAAATGGAAAATGATTTCTTCATAGCATAACGAACTTGTGTAGTATTATATTACACCTGAAGCATAACTACTAAGTTACTAGGGGGATCTTATTTTATTACGTTATCCGATATTCAATCCTTGCTATCGTGGAATAGCCTGGGATGGGATTTGATTCCCACTCCTGCCGTGTGTGAGATCAGCCCCGCAACCAATGCAACCGTCAGGACATTAAGAATCGGAACGAGAAAACACTAACTCTATCGACAAAGACACAAACACACAGCACAGTTGCAACGATGAACAAATTAATGTGCGCAGTCTGCTGGAAAACAAAACCAACGTCAGTTTGACAACCACACGTCTAGGACACACCAGCACAACAAGATAAATGGTGCATTAGCTAAATGGGAAACTAATCACCGCAGCGAGATTGACCCGGGGGGGTAGCGTGATGAATTGCGATGGACGTTTGCAAGTGTGAGTTTTTGCGAAATCGAGCAGAATCGTGGTAGATCGTTTGCCGATCGTTGTCACCGTTTGCAAGGGTTCGAACGAATTAATCAATCCGGTGCCCTGAGGTGAGAAGAAGCACGAGACGAGCGTTCTATAAATTTCATCGAGGATAGTGGACAAATCAAGCATTTGGATCAATCACATTCCTCGTAAGTTGCAAAACTGAGAGAATGATTTATGTATCACCGTGAATGGGTTGCGTTTGTTACATGCTTTATGTAATCTGTGGAATGAATTGTAAAACTCCCACTCCCAACTCTCAAGAACTTTGGCTGTAAAGAACACGGTAGGATTTATGGAAGCTGTGGGTAACTATTAAACCATTTTTATAACAAAGTAACTACATTGCGAACCGATACCCAACCTTGGCCAAGACCGATCTGCTAGCTTCCGTAATGATTCGTTAGGGTGCTAAATAAAAAAAAAAAACCCTGGACCCATCTATAAACAACAGCACCGATCGTGCGATCGCAGTATATGAGGTGTCTAGTAGTAAAACGAATTACTATTAACTCCGTGTAACTCTGCCAAGTGCAGCCTGATGTCGTGCAGTTGCAGTTTACCGTGAGACACCCGGCATTTGTGTGTTCGTGCACACGGACGCACCAGCTAGCAAATAGATTTACACCTGTTGCAACTGTTCAGCTCGTACAAGCGGTACAATGTCATCTCCCCCAATCAAAACATAGCACTGTATGGAGGAGTGCGCCGTCCGAGAGAGACACAAGGGAAGGGGACCATTTCGAAGGTTGACCAAAAGGGTAACAAATGGAAACGGTCAGCACAGAGACATTTGTGTGTTCGGTTTGTGATAAATGATTCCCAATCAGTATCAATTCTAATTGCCATGAGCGGGATGCTTAGAACTTTGCCTTTGCTGGTTACTCGCACCAGACAAACCTTGACGTGGACACCTTCAAGAAATCGGTTGCATTTATCTACCTTATGCTCGAGCGAGCTGCGTTTTACTGCATTGGCGGAGATCGGGGAATCGTCGCTGCCACTGTGAGATATGCGTCCGCATGCGGTAGTATGTGTTGAAAATTAATATTACTATGCTAATTTCCGCTATGGTTCCCCCGGCCAAGTCACATAGAGTAGTATACATCTTTCCTAACATCTGGCTATGGTGGATGATTCATACGGGCTCGACGGACACGAAATTGTGTGCGCTACATGCTAAGCGCACGCGTGTGCGTGTGTGATCGAGTTCATTTTCTGCTGGCTTCGCTTTACATTGGAAACATTCCGGAAAGGGCGAGTACCCTGACGGATCGTAGTGGAGTCTCAACCGGGAGTGGGACGACACCCTAAAAGCTTCACTGGCGGTGTGTGACCTGCCGGCCGAACATCCGAAAGCGTACCAGGAGATACTCCTGCCGGAAAAACAAACAGAAAGTACGATAAAAGTAAGCGAAATGGGAACGGAAACCGTGTTTGGTGTGGTGATCCGAAAGATGGCCGGGAAATGGGGGGAGGGGGGGGGGGAGGTTGTGCGAGACACACTACTTCCCTTCCTGTGTTATGAGATATGCTACACATATATGTGTCCGCCCGTCCCTTTTGCCTTGCTGCTGCTGATGCCAGCCAGGCATATGTGAGAGCGTTGTACAAATTTTCAATATTCTTCAACAACCAAATTCCACACTTCATTTGAATGGTGCGTGTGTGTGTCTATGCTACCGTTGACCGCAAATGTGTTTGAACGCGATATTTTAACGACAGCTACACAATAATGGAACGCGGTAGGTGATTAGAAGAACAGCTTATTGCTAATGGAGTAAGCTACTTGAAGAAGAACTAGCTATATGTACTAACATGACTTCGTTTGAGAAGAGCTGCGCATCAGTGACTAATGGACTCCAAATGGGACTTGTATCAATATTTCAATTTTCAATTTATCTATCAAGAGTCTCAATTTAGGACTCGATTGAGAAGCTTTTTTTAAACAAATCTAGCTTTCGGTAATGTTTAGAATAATCATTTTAAAAGGACTTGTTGAAGTTCTTAAAATAATGCTACATGCTAATCGATTTTAAAAATTCGTCCTCTTCACTCTCTTCAATTTCTTGACAGTTTTGTTTGTTTCTACCATCATCTAACAGCCTCATAATTTAACGCATCCTGCAATAATAGTTTACCACGACAAAAATCAATAAGCCTGAAAGTTTGTTGCCTTTCCTGAACAGAGCTCGATCGGTCGAAAAGGAAAAACAGCGATAACGGAGAAACATGCAACATCCCTAGCGATCTGTTTGCGCAAGGGTCCCGTTCAGCTTTTGGGCCCGTAGTGGCCTCTGAATCTCTGGATCGAATCGGGATATTGACGCAATGTTAAAATATTGAATTCGACCAGGCACCCGGCAGTCGATTCTTCTCGGACGTCGGGCTGGTTGCGGCAGGTAATGCACCATGAAGAGACTTTCTGTTGCAACGGGCGCTGCTGCTCCCCGAACGTCACAAGTGTTGCCCCATACCGTGTCGAACTAAATAAGAAGGCATCAGTTTGTTTTATAAACTATGCAGAGCAGCAGTGTAGAGGTGCAAAACCGCAGGTTCTTATAACGAAATAAAACATTCCCCAGCAAACTGTTTGGAACGAAGTAATGTTTTTCTATTCAACAAAAATAAGAGGTATGTAAGAGGTGATGTGTAAAGACCATGGGCGCAATGGTGAAATAATGAAATGAGCATTAGCGAAATACATATACTTATTTCATTACATTTTTAATGATATTTTTGTGACAAATTTCCAATAAAAAAATGCAAATATCTTGAACACGAATATCACAAGGAGGATATGCCTCTACTTTTAACGATATTGTTTCATTCTTCTCTTTAAAAGGAAATTTAAAAAAGGACTTAAAAACAAGTTTATTTTTTTCAACGATTTCTCTTGTTCTCTTGGACATCCAGAACTAAACCAAAATTGTCACAAAAAATGCCTAAAACCACACACAAGAACACGTTGGGTGTGCGGCGCTAATGTCGTTAAAACATATGAAGCACCGCATATCCGAAAACAAACGTTCTGAGATGAGTGCTAACCGACGGAAGTGCTTCCACTTGGTGTGGAGGAAACGTGGATCGGTTGTAAGCAATTTTTGGGTGGTCCTTTCTATACTTCTTATCGACAGAGCACTGTTCTAAGGCGTAACTTATGGAACCGTTTTTTTACAGACCTTAGGAAACATTGGAGACCTACCACACTTTCCGGCGTACGTGCGTAAGCAGAAGCACAAGATGTGCTCTTTTATGAGTTATATTAGGACTCTACGGCATGTGCACTTGCCAGGTGCTCCGATATCGTTCAGAAATTTCGGAAAACATTTCTTTAAACAGGACAGCTTTATACACGATCGTATATGTTTTGGGTGGTCCAATGTCACCAATGCCAGACAGGATGATTTATGACTTTTCTTAGACTTGCATATTCTAAACCTGCAACTGTAGGGAACAACATCAAAACTCGTTCGGGTATGCTAGAATAAGTAAAGTTCAAGATATATCATACACACTATTCGGTTTCGTATTTCTACAAAATGATGAAAAATTTTAACCGAACATACCCGTGATAAGGTTGGAGAAAAAAATGTTTCCAAATCAATGTGAATTGTATGCTACTTGAGGTTCAAATTTAAGAGAAAGTTTATGTATAAAAAAATGACGAAAATTTAATATTCTAACGCTGTATCATTTCTTCAACATAGTTACATTTGTGTCTCGAAATGAAAGTGTTAATTTGTAAATATGCTGTAACTCGTACGAAACATTTATATCTAACATTTAATATTTAATTAAAATATTTAAGACAAGTAATAGATGATCACTACTCTTTACATAGTCGATAGATGTTAGCAACGCGATATTGGGAATTGGACTCTGATCATTATTATTAAGTTATCAATGGCAAGTATTCTTCAGATTATCAAGTAGAAATTTGTGTTTTGTAACTTTTATGATTGATGTAAAAACTTATTTAATTTGAGACGTGGGTAATGACTTATCGATGCAATGATGGAGTTGATTCTGTCATGCAATAGAGATTAGCCTTGCTAATGGACGAGAAAAGTATAGACCGATCGTAAATCTACAACTAAGAACCTGCCTATTGTGTCCCCAGATCATAATACAATAGAGCATTATTGGAGATTATTGCGGTACTACGCATGACCTTTAAAATTTCACAATTGAAATGTTTACAATTTATAAACTGTACTAAATTTAGGTTTAAGGAATATGCATTATCTTTTTTATAATTATCATTCTACGCATATTTTTATTATTAGGAAGTATTATAATTTAAATTTATGAAACTGTGAAGACAACGATATTTAATCTTAGGCCCAGATAGAATAAATACTTATCAAAGCTATCATTTCAGAACACAGTGTCGCTGTACAGTAATGTAATAAAGGCAAGCTTTATGCTTTTACGCAATATGCTACGTACGTTCAAATAACTTTATCAACATTTATCCACAGGAATCGGTAGAACTCAGCTACCATGCAGTGGCTAACGTGGTTTTAATAATTCCACCGGTCAATCACAATTTTTCACGCCAGCCTGCATCCACGGGTGCTCCTACAACGTGGGTAACCCCATTTTCACACCACTAATCACGATAATCGACAATCAAAACTCAACAAACTGTCCAACCCTGTGTCATGGCTGGTTCCGGTGTGAACAGCGCGTGATTGTGATTTTATGTGTTTTTTTTGTTTTCTCTTACTATTTCTCCCTTCTTTTCTATCTGTATGGCCAGCTGTTAGTATGCAGTACGGTTCCAATTCAAACGACTTTTGCGGTTGTTCATAGTTGTCTTGCAACAGTATGGCAGGGATTTTTTTTTATTTCTCGATGAACGCATCCTAAAAATAGGGAAGCAAGCAAGCGTGTAACATATTTTAACGCTACCCAGCACAATGGATGGGCCGCTGATGGGTAATTCTTCTTGGCTTGGATACGAAATTGGTACCACTGGCTATATGATTGCTACTTTGTGGGAGGATCACCATATCAATAATTCTTTTATCGGGGGTTAAACATAATTTAATTTTATATAAGTACTACCTTTTAGTAAACCGTTTATTATTTTAAAACAAAATTTCAATAAAATTGTTGTTGTTTTTTTTAACCGTTAATTAGAAAAAAAGGTGTTTTTCCATCTAAGTAAGAAAAGTCGGCAAACATTGACAATAAAGCGGTATGATAGACATTACACTAGGTGGCACATTTTTTGAAACCATGACCTAGAAGATATGTTTTGCACGGTAGATAGATTGGTAACATTGTGCAGAAAAAGACTTCGTCAAAAAGTGCAAAAACCACACATTCATTAGCTTCCAATCGATGCGTACGCCCCCTTACGCGAGCGAGCCCTACCCGACATGGATGCGTAAGCCAAACGATCTATGGCGTCATCCTTGATCGTCGTACGTGTAAATGAATGAGCAGTAAAGTACTAGCGAACGCACGCATAAAAAGTATCCCTCCAGCAAAAGCATGAGCACCACAACATCACCGTCAAACCCTTACACCGGCCTCGGTAGTGGCTGGCAGGTTGACCTCAAACGAAAATGATGAGGTACCTGCGATGAGTTACTTTGTGGTCGTAAGAGATTTTGGAGAATAGGTGACATGACCAACAAAAAAAATAAAAAATAAAAGTCCACACCGTGACACACCTCAGCAGTATCGGCTCTGGTATACGGGACAGCTAGTTTCGAGCACAACGCCATTATGGCAGTACACTGGGACGCTAGGAACGCCACCATCAAGACTGCCGCAACGCACCATCATAGGCGTAAGGTTGTCAAAACAACGCATTTCATTCAGTGTAACAAATTGCTGACAACCCAATAACAGAACGCCAACAAAAAGCAAACAAAACTAACTGCTCCATACGATTTCGGAAGGAATGTTAGGCGACTGTCTCTGGTGCGACGGGCAAGGTATGGGAGTAACATAGCACAAACAACAACAGAAAAAAAAGGAGTGAATAACCCACCGGTGCGTAGATGCGTATAGGACGCCACGATGACACAGTTGAACCTGTTGCGAGATGAAATGCTGTCGCGTTGACGCTCGTGAATCCAAACGATAACCTCCATACAACAGATTTTTGTCTAGATCTCTACGGGCCACCAACACATCACACCACTGTGCTCACTCGATGATCCACTAACGCACTATGGGTCACCGGAAAGGGCAGCGGATCTTTTTTATACCGGAAAGGACAAACCATTCTGATGGGATGGATTCGATTCTTATCGGTAGCAGTATCGATTCGCCGATTATTATTCAACCTGCGTGGGGGCGGTACTGACAGCTGGACACGGTGCGCATGTGCAGTACACGGTGGAGCTTTTGTTACTGCGCACGTGGAAAATCGATAGAGCTGAGTATGCAAATGGAGGCTTATCGGATCGAGTAGCAAACCATGATAGATATCTGGTGCAATCGTGACATCAATAGATAAGGCAGCTTATATGACTTTTCTTTTTAATGCATTTTAGTACAGAAAATTTGATTGAGAATATTATTATAAAGAAGATCTACGGGATGTTCAATAAGTACAAACTTGCGTCTTCGCTCTTCGTTGTTTGAATGTGCATAGTGTATAGATCCTTTCAATTGTTGTTCGTTATCTACTATCTATCAACATGTTGAAGGCGATTGGAACGAGCCAAGACTTCCCTCCCTTGGCACACTAGTAAGGAGTTTGTTTTTCGGACGAGAAACAGCAGCCGAATACTGTGGAAAATGACCTAAAAAAAATAGATGAATAAATCTACCTATAAATAATATAAATATGCCTAGGTTTCAAAATACACCATGGTGAGCAGTGTCCAAATGTAGTAAACTCCTTTTGGGATACTTTGGAAAAGTCCAACATTATCGCAACGTCTAATAAAATTTAGATTTTAGAAAAGATTGCTGCTCCTAAGCTCATTAGTGCCTTCGGAGCTCCGTAAGGACATTGCTCTAGCCCACACGGCCCCCAAGTCTGGTGGCGGGATATTTTAACTGATTTACTATATTATGCCTAAGCTCAACAACTGCAAGAAACGCAACATGCACTCAGCTCAGGAGTGTCATTTTAAAACCTAGGGTCTAATACCTATAAAATCCGTGCGGCAGTCATATAACAATTATAATAATTTCAGGACTAACATACGCGTCTGAAATGTGAATCTCGTACAAAGTTGACGAGAAGCTCTTGGGTGAGTCGCTTTAATGAGGAGCTTACCTCACTATCGATCAACGAATTAGACCTGCCAGATATCTGATGGCTGGGCATGCCATGCGAATGACACTGGATCACTCAGCTTTTGAAGTTTGCTCAGGCAGTCCAGATGGACAGAGGTGTCCGTTGAATAACTTAGGCGGATCTCTACCATCAAATTCAAACTAGCATCTTTTTGAGTCAATTGGAGAGAGCATGCCATGTCGCCATTTGGTTTTTGAGACAAGCGAAAGACATACAAGCAAGATAGAATCTAGAAATCATACAGGCACTTTGAATACCCTTAGTAAATGAATAAAAGTTGTTCTCTGAATATGACGTGACCCTACTTATGTAAAGCTTACTTGTATGGTAAAGCATAAGCTGCACTCTAGCAGCAGTCTTGTGGAAAATGGAAATAAATACCGACTGGCGATTGTGATTGCAATCACACGGAATCGTTATCATGCTCATGTTAGTTTCGTATCAAATGATAAGCCCAACACGAACACAGCCTGCCATCTTTCGGGACATCTTTTTTTTTTTACGACAAGTATACAAGAAATCGAACAAAACCGCGGTCCGCTTTTTTTAAGGACACAATAATGAGCAATATCATGTTGATAAGAGGTGAATCTACATATGAGCACAAACGATAATGATTGCAAATTACAAAATGAAGGCGATGATGCTACAGTAGAGTAGAACTGTATAAGCTTACTGGCATGGTAAGAGGTAATCTTCTTCTTTGGCCTAACGACCTACTCGGTCATGCCTGCCATTTCTGGCTTACGAGACTTACTAATACCACGTAGTTGGATAGTCAGTCCTCACTACGGGGGAACGGTCCGGATGGGATAAGAGGTAAGAGGTAATACAGAACTTAAAAATGGACGGTGATCGTGATCACACCTTCCTCCGATTTGACCATATGCGATACATCACACCAAGGTACCACGAAAGTACCGGTACGCAGTCGCTATCAGCACTATCTGTTATCTCCTGTACACTCAAGTAGTTCCACTGAATTGGTACCTTTACAGGGAGCAGCCGCAATAACGACCGAGACGGAAGTGGTGCGATTGCTGTATCTCCCTCACATTAAGCACGGCTGTTTGTACAGCGAACGACGCAACCCCGAAAGGATGCGCTGAATGAAAGAGACCCATGTTTAGGCGTTATGATTTTGGGCTTTTTGGCGGGAAACATACATTCCGCATGTTCGCAACCAATCCCACCGTTGTAGGGTAGAACACAACCAACGATCACGCATCTCGTAAAAGGGTCCGCGGGGAGTGCTGCGTGCGTGAACTGTTTTCGAGCACAAATATTTGTCCAGATAAGCGAACGTGCGATAAGCGAAGAAGGTGCACGCGGTACGATATGAAGCCCGCGTATGAAACGGAAAGGTTTGGCTGTATGTGGAGGGCACAAACACACAACAGCAGCGAATATGACGATAAGTGCACGCACCGTATACCCTCGGACGGTGTAATTGCGATCGATTTCGACGACGCTCCAGTACCGATGCTATCGATCGGGTCCAAAGCAACTGCTATGGACGAATGTTAAGAAGCGAAGAAGGGCTTGCGTTAACTTTGTTGATCCTCTCATACGACCGTTCGTACACACCAAAAGGGGTTCAGCTCTATTTACCTTTTTCGATAAGATTTCGATTTTGCCAGGTTTCACACGGTTGATATAATGTTGTAAAATTTGAATAATATCAAAATACTAAGAATCATGATCGACGTCAGCGTAAAGTTGGGGACATGTTTGGTCGGCACATTGCAATTTTCTTGGTCCATAAGTTGTAGATATATTGCATCGAAAATCTTCATTACAATGGAAAATAAAACAAAATCATTATTGATTACTTACTCCTGTAGGTTTGGATGATGTCGATGAGGAGCTCGCAGGGCAAAGTAACTCAACCGTTGGCGGTTTGGATGTAAGCGACGAACCCGGCTGCTGAGATCCGGATGTGGATGGGTGCTGGTACTGTTGCTGATATTCTGCAACTTGCTTGCGAAGGGTCACAATCTGGAAAAGTTGCAAAAAAAAAACAAAACAAAAGACACCAGTTGAGTTGACTGTTTTGTGTACTGGAGGTTCCGATTCCGGTAGGAAGGTTGTCCCACCATTTGTTGCCCATTCTCCGGCACACAATTTGTTTTAATTACGACGTACGTACGACGGTTTCTTTCCCTTTTGTTCGCCAACAATGCGACACCACCGGTACATGGGCGATATTAAAACAAAATGATTACGTCCCTTCAGTTTTTCGTTCGTTTGGACCGTGAAAAACCGGCTGGAAAAATGGCCACCGGAAAGTTCTAACCGCCACAATCGGTTACGCGGAGGAGTTGCTGGGTGTAATGAAGAACCAGTCGGGGGAGTGTATAGTTTGTGACCCCAAGAGATATGCCGTCTGCTTCCCCCTACACTATTCCCTTCTCCCATTCACCTTTACCTGTAACGGGTTGGGGCTTGTGTTCTATTGTCACAAAATGGCGCGCAGCCGTGCGCGTCAGGGACGTGGGAACGGTGCACATGCTAATCGGTTCTGGTTTCGGTGCCGACCACAAACACATCCACACACACACACATGCATTCTTTCTTTTTCTCTAGATTTCCCGCATGCACGGTAGCATAACACACACGGTACCGATTCGGATGCCAGGTGCCTATCGGTGTTGCCCGTGTGCGCCGTATGTTAGTAGGGGGAGGTTTTGTTGAAATTGTTTTATGATAAAACCGAAGCCGAACGGTAAGCCCGGCGTAAGTCACACTCGCCCAAACGGCGCTGAATTTAATATCCATTCCCAGGCCCATTATTTCACCTGCGGCCTATGCGGCCCTATCGCTTGGGCCGCGTCAACAGCATGCGTCTACGATGCATTTTGGCGGGGCGGTGTTCCGTTCGGCTTTTGCTTCCCTTCTTCCCGTCAAGTGGCATTTGTGTGTCGTGTCGATCAAACGAACAATGGCGACCGTGTGTGTGGAGCGGTGGTCGTTGGCCATGCGTTGCCTTCTGGTGCGCATGCCCAACAGGGCAACCTGTATCGATAATGCTATCAAAGCGTTTGGTGCAGGTATGTTCCCACTGAGGAGCGCAGTCATACATCGGCCAAAAACAGAATATGAAGAATGTAATTAACATTGTAGCCAATGTAAAATGTACACAAATAACAACAAGAAAGACTGTTCAGATAACAAACAGACAAAACTATAATTAGTAACACACAGGAGCAGACGATTTCACTTAACTAAAAATAACACAAATAAAATAAATAGATGTTTGACTTATCCATGTCAATGTTAAAAAATGTTCAAACTAGCAACAAAGTTTCCTTATATAAATTTGATGTAACTATAGAGTTTGTCCTCAAGTTCAGTTAAATCATCGTCTTCTTGAATTAATTATCTACTTGGTCATGACCGCCATACCTGATATGATCCGTCCACCTTTTAAGAGCTCTTCATTTAAATATTGGATCTTAAATTCAGTGTCAAATGTTTAATTCTCAGGATCCCAAATTCCGATCCGGGATTGGGATCGGAAATAAGAATCTTGATGCGAATCCTTCGAGAGCTGGATCAGCTATGAACAAAAAATATATAAATAAAGCAGTGGAGGACCATGCCTATTGTAGAATACCAGAAGGAATAAAAGTTTACTTCGAAAGATCACGTTGGATCCATCCAAAACAATGAGATTCGGCATTTACGAATGAAGAATTGAGGTTTGATATGTTTTAAAGGAAGGCCATCATATCCACGTCGACCGTAAATTTTCGGAACTGAAGAAGCCGACGTGCCGAGGGCTTTATACAACTCTTCCGTGCCCTTTAACCAACTGTGTGTATGTAGTTATATCTGCCACTTGAATAAAAAGGATTTATATTATGCTTCACGAAACTGAAGAATTTTAGTTTGGATTCGAAGGGTCGATTTTATGTCGGATCCGAATCAGATCAAATCCCATATGGGAACGGATCATCTCTGCACAAGTGTGCATCCTCCTGCAAAATCTTACGTTTTCATTTAAACCATCCAACGCTTCGTTCACGGAGTTCAAGATTACCCTGTTCCGTACTTTGTGTAGTTTTATTAACACAATTGTAATGTTTCCTACGGTTTTTTAAACGCATTGTGCATAATTTAATTTCGCCGTTCGTCGCTTGTTATCGTGCAAGTCTCCATATGAATGCTATTTAAGGACTATTAAGGAGCATTTAAATGCTATTTAAGGAGTATTTAAATTATATGTTTCAAAGACCTCGTGTGGCACGCAAATTCAAAAGCAAAGATTTAAAATAATCAATTATTAAACTCGTTGTTAGTAAGTGGTTCAATAGGCAAAGTCCTTGTACTGTGAGAGGACAGTATAAATAGGGAATCACTGCTAGGCAAAACTACTAAAGTTGTAGAATAGACTGGCTTGTACTAAAAGATATGACCAAGCAGCAATATTTATTGTGCTCTATGCTAGAAATCTGATCAAAGTAAAAAAATATACTGAAAACAATTTATCAAAATTATTTTTACTATTTGTATACAAGAAGAAGTAGTTCCGGCAAAACCAATGCTTAGATCACTAGCATTATCAAAAATTACGCATATATTATATTTTTCCTTCAAAAGTTTGGCACCATTCAGGTATAACTATATCAAACGTTCAAACTACCAAGTATGTGCGTCTATTACCAGTTAACAAACGTACACTGACACCGGCATATATGGAGATAAAGAGTGTTAGTGTGCATATTGTAGTTGTTACCTACACGCAGAGTTACATTTTTCCCCACGACACATTTTTTACGACCGTTTTCCCATTAAAAACGATATATCGTGTTGCACATGGTGCTGCTGATAAGGAGTATGCTCGCAGGCACGGGAGAACGAACCGAAGCCATCCCGACCACAGACCCCCAGTCAGTCAGTCCCCCGCCCAAGCTAAAAACAGTCCCTGCAGTAGCAAGAGGAAAAAGAACGGAGAAACTACACGGGGTACCAACGAACGACGAAGCATCCGCGACGAAACACACTTGTGTCCACAGACATCTCCCTGCCCCGTTTGTAACCGCTTGCGCATTGCGCTACCCTAGCGGATGTACCCGTTTCCCGATCCGAGTGTCTAAACGGAAACACGTACGTCCAATAACAGTAATGTCTTTTCCATCACCTAGCCTGACGGTACCATTGCAGTCGAGTGGCCAACCGGCTCAAGCCACGTCGGCTAAGCGGTAACATGTAACATGCTGGTACAATATGGTTGTTAGTGCTTTTGTTTGAAAATAAAGGTCCGATAGATAAAAGGCCAACCATCTGGGGGAAAAACTTTCTTACAACGGTGGGTAAGCTTGATATGGCGGATGAGTTGTAAA
This sequence comes from Anopheles minimus, assembly GCA_000349025.1. Lineage (NCBI taxonomy): Eukaryota > Metazoa > Arthropoda > Insecta > Diptera > Culicidae > Anopheles > Anopheles minimus. Next base: position 16,717,750 of record KB663832.1, on the reverse strand, counting down.
TGATATTGTTTAATGTCGAAGCTTTTCAAATAGTTTGGAGAATTCTTCTAAACCAGTCCAGCTTAAAATGAATATCGGTGTTTTACTGGATAAAGCTGAAAACAAATTTACGTTAGTTCAATAATCGATTATTGACTAAAGGTTCGTGCCGCAACCTAAAGGTCCGTAACTATCATCAAGTCAACTTCAAAGAGCAATCTAAAAAAATAGCAAAATTAAAAATAAAATTGGATAAACTATGAAACAGAACTTGGAAATTTCGAAATAATACAAAACATGAAAAAAATACTACAAAAATACAACCAATAAACAAAGAAAAAACTTGCGCATTTTACCGTTTGTTTGTTTGTGCGGGTGCGGAAATGTTTATAGGTAGAACCTTTACTTTCCCCACTTGCCACTCATTACCACCAGTTCCAGTGCGTTCGTTCGCAAAACAGCCACAGGCCCACATTACGAGTGTTAAAACGTCAACCATCATCATCTGCATCCGCCGTTGGCCGCGTGAGCAGAACAATATGCGGTTCCAGCCAAGTACGATCGTTCAGTAGGGGGCGACGATTATCGATGCTTCCGACGTCCCTTTCGAGTTTCACTGCTTGGCCACAGCCAACCAGCACCTGGGGTTTTGTGAACCGGTGCTCGTTGCGCAACGTTACGGGCTCGCGGTACGTTCCATGGCTTATTAATCATATTTACAACCGATTTTCAGCGCAGATCACATGCGCACGCCGGCACACAAAAGCGAGCTTCATGGGCCGTGTAATTGCCACTGCGAAAAGCCAGGAAGGAAATGGGTACTTCGGATGAAGCACGCTGGATGTGGTTGGAGATTGTCGGCCAATTCGCTCCGTACCTTACCGCGCCTTTCATTCGAGCAGTGGGGTCGAGCCAACGACGACGAGGGACCAGTCTGTTTGTCCGAGGCTGACACAATCTGTGACTGGTCACTGTACACGAGAATGGGATGCTCTGAAGCGATGATAAACCTTGAGCTCATCGCAAAACGGTCCGATGTATGCGAGTAATTATGAAATATTGTTTGCGCGGCATGATGATGATGATGATGTTTGGTGCTGCAGCTACTATCTGGTGTGGGTTACCACATGCACCGGACAGCTTGGTGACACTTTGCACAATTCTTCAATCGTTTGCAATTGTAATTACCTGCAAATCAACATCACTCGCAGTAGAACGTGTAATTATGCCCTACATCTTCCATAGTAGATGGTTCATAAAGATTATTTACTATAAAATATTCATTCGATCTGTGGACTAAGACTAAACTAGACCAAATCTAGACTAGCTACCCCAGTGGACAAGCCTATTGTGGGAACATTAGAGCAGTAAAATTACATACCGAAGCTCCAAAGATCCTTCAGTGAAGCATCTGATAGTATACTAAGGACAGTTTAAGTACATGAGGTCACTGGCTGGTCCGAATTAAGATATCGGTTGTTCCGGTTTCCTCTATCATTTGAATGTGGAGTTTACTTCGAATGTGGAGCAATTCCATAGCATATTCAGTAATGTTTGTACGAGCGCCGGTAGTTTTTTATGTAGTATCAGATTACATTGACTTCAAAACAATACCATTTGCTTGTCCTTAGCCTTTCCTGCAAAACCTTTGTTTACATACCTCTTGGTCTTGTGTCGCGCATAGGTCCGATAGTTGAGTGATTTTCTCACGTGCAATGTTTAGCTCCCGGACAGGGTTCTGTTCGCTCTCGTCTTCCCCAACGATGCCTTCCGCAAACACTTCCTGCGTGAAGGATGTGATGGATCCTTTCACCTTGTTGAGGCTATCGTTCAGCTTTAGCCACGACATTTCCGCGGGTTAGAGAGTTCTGATCTTCTGCGGCCACGGCCAAACAAACACGTAAGCACAGAAAGGACACAACACCGGCTGGAAAGATTGTTTGGCATAACCGATGGGGACAAAACGCGTACACGCACTATCCACTAGCTAGCATTCCACCAACTTTTCACACTTTCGACACTATCGAAGATTTGTGTGTTCCCGTTTTGGAAGATTTACAGGAAAATTGCACAAAATTTAAACCTCCACGAATTCCAAAACAAAAACATTACACGCAATGACAGCCACAATTCGCCCTCATTTTCGCCCGAACAGATGTAGTTTGACAGCTGATGGTTGAACATGGGCAAACAAAAAAGGAAATTTGAAAAAAAATGGGTTTTCGGATGATTGAATATTTAGAAAATTACTTTTTGTACCATTTTGGACAAATGTAAGCATATAAACTCTCGTAGGGGTTCAAAAATTTTGAACACAACTGAATTCTACAAATTTATTTCCATCGTTGCTTGAATGTTAGGAAAGTGGTACGGTTTTAATTTAAAACGTTTCGCGCGCCTTTCGGAATAATTATTTTACTTATTATACTTATTTACCGTTTTAGTCTTCCAATAGCGACCAAATTGGACCGTGGTATTAAGATGAACTTTCATAATTGCGAAACCACCTGTTGCAAAACCGTTGTAACTATGGTTCCGGAAGCCTAAACAACGGTAACATGACGACGGTTGTTTGCTACCAAACGCACTCCCTGCGTCATCTATGACGCCCGAGGAAAGATGGATTTTGAGGAAAATATTATGAAAAGACAAAATTCCAGCGAATATTTCGACACCGTAATCGGCCACATTGAGGACATCGTGATTGGGGAGGAGTTTCAGGTGAGCGAAAAGTGATCAGGAACGTTACAAACCACGTTGTTGGAGATGTGCTTTACCATGCTTCTTCCGCCAGCGTATGGTCAATCAGTTCATGGAGTGCTATTACTACGAGTTCGAACCAGGGGAGGAAAATAAAATCATCTACACGGAGATCTACCAAAAGTACACGAACATGATCGAGGCGCACATCGTGGAGCACCTGAACCGGAAGATGACCTGTTTCGATATGGATCTGTTTGCGATGGAGCTGGAAAACAAAAAAACACAGCTCGATGGCGAGATATTCGAGCTGCTGTACACGCTAACGGACTTTCTCGCCTTCAAGGACATGGTGCTGGACTACAAGGCGTTCAAGGAAGGGGCCTATGATGATCTAAGCAAAGGCATCAGCGTCACTGGTCTTCAGAAATAGTAATCCCCCTTTCGTAAGGACTGAACAGCGATGTTTTCTAATACAAACGCACGCACACACCCATACACGAGGTATTGTTACGCATTTATTAATTGTACGAACATTTAGCTTACAAATGTACGCTGTAGGCAGTTAACGCTTTTCAGTGCATGAGGATTTCCGTTTGAATGAGTCTACTATTGGTGTCTCCGGGCATGCGGTACGGCACCATCGCCGCCATGTTAGTTAGGGCCTTTGCTTGTTCGCGCAAATAGCTCAGTTGCTGTGTGTAAAACGATCAGAAAGTAATTAACATTCATTTGATACCGGAACGCGTTAGAAGCGAGCTCATTTTACTTACGTTCTTCTTGCCGAGGTCATCGTACTTGGCAACATCTTTCCCTTTCATAGCTTTGAACTTCGTGTAGGCAATGTCCATCGTGGCTAGCAACAGGTCTGGAATGACCTTGCAAACTTCTCCGGACAGACGCTTGAAGTTGTTCACTGCCACGTCCAGGTCGGACATCCGTAGCGGGACGAGTTTGATGCGTTCGAGAATGTCCATCGCGGATTGATAATTTTTCGCATGATAGTAGTCGAAGAATGCTGCCAAATCTTTCAGCAAATTAAACGTTGTCCACGTTTGCGAGTCACAGTTTTTCTCCGCACCGGTGTACCGTTCCGTGAACTCGTTCGCCATACGCTGGACACGTTCGCGGAGTGATCCCTCCTTGTTGGCGTGATGCACCACCTGCGAAAGCAGTATGGATGTGTAGCGAAGTGCCTGCTCCTGCTGGAACGCCAAATCGAACATCTTGATCGCATCCTCAAACATGCCCTTCTTGACGAACTTCTCGGCTACCATTTCGCACACGCTCCGGGCATCGATGTGCGCCGTTTCGAACTGATCGATCAGCCCGTGCGAACGCATTCCATCACGCTGCATGCGGCCGAACAGCAGATCAAAGTTGCGGCACTCGATGGCAAGATCTGCGACGCTCACGAGGAATAAGTTCCGACCCTCGCTGTCCTTCAGATTGCGCAGGAAGTAGAAATAGTGTAACGCTTCCGGTGGGTCGGTAATTTCAAACTTCTTCACGTACAACATTATCAGGCGCGCAATGTTTAACCTTCGCATCGGTTGTGGATCTTCAAAATCAACCGAGAGCAACGGTTCCTGCAGATTTCGCGGACCACCAATCATGTGCAGCTCGTTCAATGCCAGACCGATATGCACGGCATGGACACGATACTTCTCGAAGCGTGATAAAAATTCAATGCCAGCCTCATACTGTCCGGTGAGAGCGAGCAGCTGGAAGTATAGATGGGGCTGTTCATTAGCATTGTAATGCTTTTCGCCATATTGTTCTAGTATCATGCTTTGTAGCCCGGAGCAGGTTAAATGCTCGGAACTATCGTCTCCCTCGGTTCGTATCAGGGAAAGCTGTATCCAGAGGAAATCGTCCGTCGTTTTAGCAATGTCCGCATGCGGTTCCTGTATGTCGCAGCATCCAACGATACAGTACACGGCCCGCTTGTACGGATCGGTCGCGTTGCGTATTTGTCTCTTGTACTGCATGCGTATCTGCAGCTCCAGCCGTGGGTTAGTTTTTTGCTCCGGATTGTGGCACTTTTCCTCCAGCACTGCAATCAAATCTTCGTGACCTTGTCCCGCCATTTGCATACATTTCAGGGCGGAAGCGAGATCGCCGCACCGTAAACAATAGTACACCATGGGCCACAGAGGTTTCCCCTCGACCTGCCCATCCTGCAAACCGATGAACGACGAATTCAACCCATGGGTGGCAAGCTTCAGACCGACGAACGAGCCCACCAAATTGAGTACGCTCGGGATGCCACCGCGACGCGCTTCGCGAAGATGCTCCGATATTACGGTTTGCATGAATACTTTGTACCGATTCTCCAGGTAGCGTTTCGCTTGATTGATGAACAGGTGTTGCGTGCAGCGCACCTTCATCGGATCTTGGCTTCTGGGGATGGGTGTTACGTTTGCCATGTACTTTACTACCTCCCACACATCGGTTACACGCTAAAATTCGAAACGAAAGGGTGAATTAATACTTGGTAAGCAAAACGGGCTGCAAGGGGGTCCATCACTTCGTACCGAATCGTTGAAACTTTCCGCAACCTGAGCAAAACGCTGTACTAGCGAGGGACGCATTGCGCCTTCGCACACAAGCTTATTGTACTCATGCACCTCCCGGGCGTAAGCCATCTCCTGGCTGTTCAGTGAGGATCTACCACCGAACGTGGTTTCGTTGAGTATGGTCTGCTCCGGACCTTTCCGTATGTCGATCCAGCTTTGCGATGGACCAATCAAAGCGTTCATAAGCTTTACCTTTTCCTGCTTCCAATCGTTCATCATATGGTCCCATTTCTGTGTTTCGGCTGCCATGTATGACTGGAAGAGGGAGAAAAACGTACGCAGTCAGCAAACTTACTAACAGCAACCTGTTATCTACTCATTGCAATGCTCACATTCTTGTGCACTTCTTCAATGACCGCAAGTATAGCGTTTTCTTTTTCGTTGCGTAGAAAGTTCTGCACATCCGTCGTAGCAATCGGATCGAGCGGTTCAAAGGTCTTACGGGAGCTGAGTGTTTCCAGCTTTTGTGAAATTTTTGGCAGATCAATTCCGTTCGATCCTAGCAGGATGTGCCTATAGAGAATAGTGTACCATATGCTGTTAGAGAAACCAAGATCGTACTGGATTGATTTTTGTTACTCACGCTTGCATATCTTGCGCACCGGTTTGCGTTACCCGGGAGTGCAGTTCCTGCGTTGCTTGCAGCACCTGCGGTAGGGTGCGCTCGACGCGTGGCAAATCATCCGAAACTTGCGTCTCATGGGTAAGCTTTTGGGCTTGCTGGAGGAGCGCATTGAAATCCATTTCCGATACGTGTATAACACTGACGAAGGAGTAATATAAACTGTGTGTTTTTTGTTGTTTAGTTTACCGCTTCACCATAACCTACAACTTCACACAAGCGTCAGCAGCGACCCGTTCCGAGGGCATAAACAAATTAATCTGTAGAATATAACACACCTTCGTTAGCTGGAGTGGTCCCAGGTAGTTCTCTAAATACTTACAGGAAGTTAGTTTGAATGGGAAATGCGTATTTTCGGCGCATCAAACACTTTCGGCTCCAACGTTTTGGGCGGTTTTATTTTTTATGCTCTGCGCTTTGCGAGCCGCAACAAAAAGTGACATTAGAAATGTCAGAAATTCAAATGTCAAATCTACAACGCGTTTCAGTAAAAATAACAACAAAACAACCGATCATTCCGCTATAAACTAAAATCCTTGTGTTTTTTTACTCAATTTATTTTCTATTTATCGTTATTTCTTATTTGGTGCTATTTAACGATACTAATCATGTCTGAATCGCAAGATAGTAACACCTGTGAGCCGGGGCGCACAGAATCCGACAGCATACCAAACCAGGAAAGCCAAAGCAACGATGGTGAAGATGGTGTAAAGCATAGTGCAATTGTAGCCTCGCATTATAATAAAATCGAGGAGCGAGGAATTGTGGCTCGCAAAAAGTCAAACATATATTTTATGCGAAACTTTAACAACTGGATCAAAAGTTGTGTTATAGAAAAGTACGCCGCCTTGGTTAAGGAAAAGACTCCGCTGGGTTCACCGTTCCGGGTGTTGGATATGTGCTGCGGCAAGGGTGGCGATTTGATAAAATGGTCCAACTCGAATGTGACGCACCTGATCTGCACGGACATAGCGCAAGTGAGCTTAGAGCAGTGCGAGAATCGCTTCAACAGAATGTTCCATCAGCGGAAACCGAAGGTGGAGTATTTTGCTGCCGACGCTACGCTGCAGCAGCTGCGTACGAAGTATCACGATCCCTCGCTCAAGCTGCACCTGGTCAGCTGCCAGTTTGCGTTCCACTACTCGTTCGAGTCATTCAAGCAGGCAGACTGTATGATGAAAAATGCGGCCGAATGTCTGGACGAAGGGTTCTACTTCATTGGCACGATACCGGACGCGAACGAGCTCATGAAGCGACAGCGCAGCGCAATGTCGGACACGTTCGGGAACGATATCTATCGGATCAAGTTCCAGTGCGATACCGACAATCCACCGCTGTTTGGGGCCAAGTACAATTTCCAGCTGGACGAGGTAGTGGACTGTCCCGAGTTTCTGGTACATTTTCCTACGCTCGAAAAGTTGGCCCTCAAGCACGGGTTGCGGCTGGTGGAGAAGAAAAGTTTCGAGGAGCTGTTCGACGAACATCACAGCCGTAAGCTGGGTTTGCTCGAAATTATGCAGGCATTGGAAACGTACCCACCGTCACCGTATGGTCGGGGAAACGCGGATGATCAACCGAAAAACCCGGAACAGTATAAACATGCGGAAGAGTACGGCAGACAAATGTCCATGCAACACCAATTCCGTGTGGGTACACTCTCGGCGCAAGAGTGGGAAGCGGCGAGTGAGTATTTGAAAATACTGCAGCAATACAACGTTTCATCGTTTACTAACCACTTCCTGATTGTTTTCCTTTGTAGCGATTTATTTGTTTTTTGCATTTCAAAAAATGAAGACTTCCTACGACTCGAACGGTAGGCCAGTTTATTCTTGAGATCGGTATAGGGACGCCCGTTGCCGAATTTAAGCTTTTATACATGAAAAATAAATCAATGTTTAGTAACTTAAGAAGGATGCATTACCAACGAACGCATGGCGTTTGTAGATTTCTTTCGTCGAATCATTAAACATTGGAGAGTATTCGGTACATTAATATATTACATTCGTAGTTTCCCTCTATGATCAGTTAAATATCGACTGCTGTGGTGCGCTGTGAGGCTTATAACCGCCCAAAGCAACGAATGTCGGACCGCGTGGTGGACGTCTTCTCGACCAGCTCAGGCCACTGGACCACGAACATGTCCACGATGTAGAGCAGTATGCGGCCGCTCAGCGAAAGGCTCCGCACGCGACAGAAGCTTTCGACGAACACTATTCTACATTTGGTGTTGAGAAAGAGCAATCGAGCCAGAAATGCGACCAAACACACGGGTACGCACGTGCCCGGACCGTTGGTCAGTATGAGCTCCGGACGAGCCCTCAGCACGATCGGCACGCAGTTGATCAGCGCCAGCACGGTCGTTGCGATGGAGCTGACATAGCTCTGGTGTACGTCCCGGCTGCGAGGAATGGTAATGATTTCGTACGTTTGCTTCTCCGGGTCCGGTTCCCTCCGGATCTCGCTCTCGATAACTTTCACAACGCTCGTTTTGTCCGTACTGGCGATCACGTACTGCCGCGGAGAATAACGCTCACAATCTAGACGATCGACGATGCGTAGCATTTCGGCCGTATGTCCACCCGATCCCATCACAACCATCGTGCGGGCGGGAGTGGTACGGGGCGTAAGGACGGAACCACTTTGGCCACGGCGCACCGATACGAGCAGCTGTATTAATCGCATCAGCAACAAGCAGCCACCAAATAGTAGTATCGTTGATAAAAATGCCATGGCAACCGATAAGGATTCACGCGCTTCCGTTGCACAGGTATTGACTTTCTTCTTTTGCGTGCACTTCTGTTCGATCACTTTCTATTGCTTCAACCGATCGCCACTATTCTGTCCAACTCATCACTTTTGTTTACATCGTTTTACACACTACAACGATCGTTCGTTCGATATTCTCCCACAGATTTGCGATCGATCTGCACAAAATTCCGTTCCGTAAACGATGGATGAGCTGCTACGGAACGATAACACCAAACCCTGACCAATCAATGGAATTCCTGTATCGGTGGTGCTTTCTTTTTTCGTGCCTATTCCCAACAATCGACTTCGGCGGGGGGAAAGCGATCAGCGAGTGTGTACGGTATGTGCGTTCGGAGAGGGATGCGAAGGCAAACATGATGATAGGCAAACACGGAACATGCCATCGATTGGGGGGATGATTTTCGCTGTGATAATCTGTCAAAAGGGGTGCCTTTTTTATATCCGTTCAAGAACGTTGCGAGTGGAATCAAATTCTCGCAAAAATTACCCTGATTGGAGAAACACTGGAAGTGTATTTGGGGTTTGCTTTATCCGTATATGCGATTACGTTTGATCTTTTCTTCGCGATCAAGTCTGGTCCGAAGGGGGATGATTTACAATACGCACGCTACTGTAAATAATTCGATCCAATGTGCAAAATGAGCGACTAGAAAAGTTTTTTTAGCATAAAACTATGATTTAGGTAAAGCCTACAGTTATTTAAAACTGTTTTTTCACGAATAGAAAGGGTGTAGTGTTTCAGTTTTCGCTACCATGCAACAGATGGCGTGGCGCACCCGCCACATAACCAGTTGCTTCCGACAGGTAATAAACATTAACTGACAGCAGTGAAAACGCAAATGTCACATTTCGTTGACCGGGTAGAGACCGCTAAAACTCGCAAAGCATGCATAAAGCTTGTCCTCGGTTTACGGTGTTCCTCATGAGATGCTGCCCGCTACCAAACAAAAAGGAATAGAAATTAGTATTGTAAGCATTTCACGAACAGGGAAAGTGTGAACGTGGTTAGAATTTGTATCAAATTCCAGTGCATAAAGGGTATCGATTCCCAGAACGGCGGTAATCCGTACGATTTATTGTAAATAGGCGTAAAGCAACAAAGTGCTATCGATTCCGGCGAATGTGAGACGACGACGGTGCCACCATTTTTTGTGTGCAAGCGAGTAAAAAAAATCTTTGTTAAGATAAGAATTCGTCCACACGCGCGCAGATTGCTTGTACCGACGGTTAATTAAGTTGCAGAAGTGTATCTTCTTCGGCTGGCAAATTGTGTGAATTAAATAGTTTTCCTTCACTGCAAAAAAATGGTAAGCATCGGTAGGCTAGCCATACATGATGGTTATGTTGAGGTTATGTGGTTCGGTGCAGGAAGGTTGTTGCTTCTTTTTGTATTATCCTGCATTTTGCATTTTCCAACATCCAAACAGGCTAGTACAAGTACCGATGTGCCGATGGAGTCGGTGGACACGGCCGTACCGGTACCGGGCGCACTGAGCCCAAACACAGTGAATGGCAACGGGAATGACCTGGCCACCAATGCAGAGGATATGACTTCGCGCGATTACTATTTCGACTCGTACGCACATTTCGGCATCCACGAGGAGATGTTGAAGGATGAGGTGCGCACGCTAACCTACCGGAACGCGATGTACCACAACAAGCATCTGTTCAAGGGGAAGGTCGTGCTGGATATCGGCTGCGGTACCGGCATCCTGTCGATGTTTGCGGCGAAAGCCGGTGCGGCGAAGGTCATCGCGATCGAGTGCTCGAACATTGTCGACTACGCACAGAAGATCATCGAGGCGAACAATCTGCAGGAGACGATCACGCTGGTGAAGGGCAAGGTCGAGGAGGTAACGCTGCCGGACGGGTACGATCAGGTGGATATCATCATTTCCGAGTGGATGGGCTACTGTCTGTTCTACGAGTCCATGCTGGACACGGTCATATATGCACGCGACAAGTGGCTGAAGAAGGACACGGGCATGATGTTCCCGGACCGGTGTACGTTGTTCGTGACGGCGATCGAGGATCGACAGTACAAGGACGAGAAGATCAACTGGTGGGATGATGTGTACGGGTTTAACATGAGCTCGATTCGCAAGGTCGCGATCAGCGAGCCGCTGGTGGACGTGGTCGACCCGAAGCAGATCGTTACGACCTCGTACATGATCAAGGAGATCGATCTGTACACGGTGAAGAAGGAAGATCTGGAGTTCGAGTCACCGTTCCATCTGATAATCAAGCGGAACGATTTCGTGCAGGCGCTCGTGACGTACTTTAACGTGGAGTTTACCAAGTGCCACAAGCGGCTCTCGTTCAGCACATCGCCGGATGCTCCGTACACGCACTGGAAGCAGACGGTGTTTTACTTTGACGACTATTTGACGGTGAAGAAGGGGGAAGAAATTTACGGCACGTTCAAGATGAAACCGAACGTGCGCAACAACAGGGATCTCGACTTTAATGTCGATCTGCATTTCAACGGTGAGCTGTCACAAGTGCACGAAAAGAATCACTACCGGATGCGCTAGAGCGGAAGATCAGGGCTGGGAAGAGAAAGTAACACGCATGTCCCTCCGTACGGTCACCAAAAAAAAGAGCAAAAAACAAATAATAACCCCACCCATCATCACATAAAAACCTCAGACTCCCCCCATGTCCGCCAGTTCCGCAACAGCAATCGTGGAGCACGGTGGATTTTTCGCAAAAGCTCTCCCACGGTTCCGTGGACCACGGGAGTCGTATGGATTAATAGCAGCAGCAATTTTTTGTCGTGACGGCGTACTTCGTTCAACGAAACACGTGGTTCCATTCCACTCCGCGAACATATTTTACCGTGTGTGATACGATAGTTTTAATGTTCGTTAGCAAAACACAGTATATTGGGTCCATGACCGCATGCACGCGTAACGAACGTATCAGGACTTCCGTGGAGCGTGGTTTTATGTTAACTGATATCCATATGGACCTCCGCTCCCCCACAAAAGCGCGTCCACCGTAGCAACAGCAGAACTTGAGTAGCCCGAAGAAGAAGCAACCATCTGTATTGACCCATTCAAATAACTGAGAATCTATAGGCGCGTGGTAAGCAAGAGTTAAAAATATACGAACGAAATTATGATGACTGGAAACGGATTTGTTTTTCTTTCACGTACACACAATACACTCACTTAAAGGCCCAATGCGTTACGCAAAGCTTAACGTTGAGAAAGTGTATTTGCACATAGTTTGCAATCACTGGGCAGGATCGGAATATATCCTAAAAGCCCCCTGCAGCGATAAGCATCCACCACAAAACCCGCTTTACAAGCAGTTGGGGGGAAAACAACAGAACAAAGGCAACCACCAGCACCCGCTTAATTTGTTGGCAACGCATCCGGATGTGCGCTATTTGTTGTCGGACACGCTACTGGTCGTTGTGGCTGCCGCTTTACTCTCCTTATCCTTGATTTGTAAATCACTCATGAGCGTGTTTTTCTTCTCCGTCAGCTGTTGCTTGCGGTCCTGAAAGTCTTGCTTCTTTTCCGCTATCTTCTCCTGGATGTTTTCCTTCTTGTCCTTGTACATCTGCACCAGCCGTGCCTTGGAAGGTATCGGTTTGATATAGCCCCACTGTTCCAGGTACTTGATGGAAATCGTCGTACCACCTGTGATCGTGTGAGCGGAATTGAACACAATTAGTGTGACCGAATAATAAACGCATCGATGGAAAGATGCTGTTGGACACTTACCCAGTGTAACGGTATATCGTGCTGGGGTGGCTATTTTATACAACAGGTACGCAATGGCTATGTGGCCCAGGCTGGAATCCCGCACCGGGTTGATCAGCGTTTCGGACACACCGAGCGATTCGAGGATGGCGATCACATCGACACCACTGGTGGAGGCGTAATAGAAACCCCCGAACCACATAACCGACGTGAGACAGTGCACGGGCACGAGCACGTACCAGTACTCCTTGTACATCTTCTTGAACCGTGCAAAAAGACCAAGTTTTTCCGGTGCGGGTGTGGAAAGCTCTTCATTTTCCTGCTGCTGGTTCTGGGGTTGTTTCTGCTGATGCAATGTGTAGCCCTGTGAGAAACATCGTACTGGCACACTGGTGCACCATGTTGGAACGGGTTGCCGAATCGTAGCATATCGATCGTTGCTGTAAAGGCATGGTGCCGAAAGCGTGCTGCTTACATATCTGATGAGTCCACTGCCGGATGTGAAGCGGGGTGCAATAGAAAGCAGCTGGGCGGAAGTGGATTTCGGTACCTTACAAACACCTAAAGACGTCAAACGGGCCATACCTAGCGCTATTGCTGCCATTTCGGGATGGTTAGTTAGCGTTTTTTTTCTCACACACTCTCGTAGAAATGTGGTTTCGTTTAGGAAGGGTAACACAACACAGCTTAGAATTGATCGTGAAGATGATCGGACATTATTCGGTTTCGGAAGCAGCCACGGTTGAATTTACGCAGTATCGATTTTTTCGGCGCGGATTGTAACAGCAGCAGGCTGGCTGGCGAGTAAATATGGTGAAAATAGGTTGATTTGGTAATAAGGAGGGATTATATTTACGTTATGCTGTGTTGCGCTCGCCGTTGTTATCCCTTCTCCCGGAATCGTGCGATGATCCCACCGCTTTTGTTTTCGTGCTGTATGTTTGTGACAGCGCAAACTGCATATTCGCCCCGCGCATATGGAAGCGTTTCGCGGGGCGAAAAAAAACCAAACGGTTCGGCAGAGCTGTCAGAGCAATCGCATAACAAAATCAGCTGTGCAGTTTGCTGCATTGTTGTTGTTGTATTTTTTTCTAGTTTTCGCTCGCGTGTGTGATGGCAGGATTTTAAAAAACATGTCGTAATGTAGGGAATTAATTATTACTCTGTATCTCCCTTTTATCCCTATCGAAACGATGAGCGGAAACGGAGGGCATCGCAGTAAGTTTGGGTCGCTGATAGGCGTGCTGTACGTTGGGCACTCGTGCTGCAAGTGTCTGGTAAGTGTCCTTGCTCCCACACCCGCAGCATCCTTGTGGTGTGTTTCAAGGATAGGGCCGTTATCGATTTTAATTTGTTTTCACCCTACTTCTCGGCAGATTTACTCCACCAGAAACGCGGAGGTGCTCACATGCCACGAATCGTCGCTCGAATGCCTTTCGCCCCAGTCGGGATGGGTTGAGGTTGATCCGTTGGCCGTGTGGGAGACGGCCCGCATGTGTTTGGAAACGGCGGTACAGAATCTGATCATACTGGACATAAACCCGCACGACATTGTGGCGGTTGGTGTGTGCAATCAACGCGAAACGACTGTCCTGTGGGATCGAACTACCGGCGAACCGCTGTGCAACGCGATTGGATGGTGTGATACGCGCACGTCGAGCGTGGTCGGAAGCATCCTGCAGCGGGTACGAGGGAAAAAGAATTACCTTAAAGCGGTATGCGGACTGACGGTTAGCAATTGCTTCAGTGCGGTAAAGATACGGTGGATGATGGAAAACGTTGACGGAGTGCAGCGCGCGGTTGACGATGGGCGGGCGGCGTTCGGCACACTGGACAGTTGGATTATATGGATGCTAACGGGCGGTGTTGAGGCGGGCATTCATGTGACGGACGTTACGAATGCCTCCCGGACCATGCTGATGAATCTGGAACGTTGCGTTTGGGACGAACGGTTGTGTCGTTTCTTTCGCATTCCGAGCAAGATTCTGCCGGAAATTCGAAGCAGCTCGGAAGTTTACGGATACATAAACGATGGTCCTCTGAGTGGAATACCAATTGCAAGCGTACGTAATTTGTTTTCATCTTTATTCAGCTCAAAACCACTTATTTCATTTTTCGTCCTTTTTAGTGTCTTGGTGATCAACAGGCCGCTCTACTCGGACAGATGTGTATCAGCGCAGGGCAAGCCAATTGTACGATCGATGAAGGAATGTTCGTCCTGTTTAACACTGCCCAGGAAATTATCGATTCCGACCACGGGCTACTTTCGACGGTGGCGTTTCAGCTTGGTCCCCGTGGGGCCGTATATTACGCGCTTGAAGGTGCCATAGCACACGCTGGTTCATCGATCGGTTGGCTAAAGCAAACGCTAGCGCTAGAACCACCGTCTTGCGATACAATGAATACCAGTGTTTCACCGTTGTTCCCCGATGGCACTGCCAATACTCAGCTAGTGGCTTCGTTCTGCTCCGTCAGCTCACCGGTGCCCCCATACGGTGAGACAAAACCTCCGCTCGCTACTAGCGGCAGTGGTTCCCGCGGTGGCGTCATTTTCGTACCTGCCTTCAGTGGATATTATTCGCCGTACTGGCGATACAAGGCCCGGGGCATGATGTTTGGCATCACGCTCCAAACAACGCCACGACAGATCATGTTCGCCGCGCACGAAGCTATCTGCCATCAGGTTCGTGAGGTGCTGGAATCGCTGGCGAAAGATTGTCCTACGTGGCCACGCCTAACGAAGCTGACCGTCGGTGGGGATCTGTGCGAACGACGGTTCCTCGTGCAGATGCTATCCGATTTGAACGGGTTGCAGGTGGAACGGCCACAAACATCGACACCGGCCTGTCTCGGAGCGATGCTCGCTGCTGGACTGGCCACCGAAATACTATCCATCGATCAGTTTCGCCAAAACTGTGTTCCACCGGTCGATGTATTCAATACTGCTTTCAATTCTAGTCGTACGTTGACCGTAACCGTACACGGGTAAAGATCGCTACTAACTCGTTTGTTTCTGTTTTCTGTTTCGCAGAGAGGGATATGAAGTTTCGTCGTTGGAAGATGGCCGTCGATCGATGTTTGAACTTTGACTCCGTGTCGGAGAGTGATCCGGTGAAGCTGATCGGTGATGGACGCGATCCGGACGCGTTCGTCCGTTGCTCGATCCCCGGATCGGTTTTTATCGTTTCATCGTTTGTGCTTATCGTCGTTGCACAGCTGATGAAACAGAACGGTTTTGCGTGAATGCGCGCGCAAGATGGATTTTTTCGTTGCTGTTGCCGTGCTGATCCGCAGTTACCAAACTTCAGGTAGTATTAGGCGCTGTAGCTTTGATCCCGATCGCAGCATCGGGCTGATGGAGAAGGAGGAGGCAATCGTTGTTTGTTACCGAGCACAAAAATTGATGACACTTTCGTACGCTTGCAGCAAAATATGACAAGTGAGTGTATTGAAAAAGAAATACAATAACTTAACAGTTTGTTGCTGAAAAATCCAAAGATGTTGATTATTATCAAAGTTATGAAATTGTTCTGCAAAACGTATTTACGTACGGGTAAATTAAGGTTTTAATATCATACTGTAATGATCTATACGAGTCGTACAAAGGAAGTACAAGATAAATATTCCGCTCCAATTAAAATGGCGACCGTTATACTGATTAGGGAGTTTTAGCAGCGACTAACGTTAGTTCTCGTTTAAATTATAGGTTCCCAGCAACCGAAATCGAACCCGTACGCTTAAATAATAGGGCAGGAGGCAATGATGACACAGAAGCTGACGAGTACCACCGGACATGAGAAGGAATGCAGAAGATGCTACCATTTCCGTTCGTTCTACTGAAACGAGCTCGGGTTTGCGATAGAAACCAAATTGATTGATTTTGCCCGATTGCTCCCGTACCAAGACCAATGGTTTCGTTCCCGGGCTCATTATTACAGTGTTACATCTTGTTTTGCTGTTAACTGTCGCTTGCCGATCTATTACCTGTGGCTGTCGTATTTGATCACACGGGGAAACCAGGGAAACGTAATCATTCCTTTGCATGATACCTTCCCAGGCCCGGTTCGAAACTACGGCTGCAAAAGGAATGTCTAATTTACCGTAGCATTGTTAGACGCCGTACCGAATCGCTTGAAATCGGTAAACACTGGCCGCCACACATAGCCATACGGTCGATCGCGAAGGTTAAGCACGGCAGTAACTTCAATGCTGGCGTAAAAAAGAAGCTCCATAGATAGGATGATCAAAAAACGATGACGTTATATTGTTTCCTTCCATTTCTTATTGTTTAAAACGCTTCGGATCACGTGGCAAACAGGGGTTCGGATGCCACGAAAAAAATAACTTAGTGTCGTAGTGAGCGTGTTGGGGCCATTGTTTTGTTTTTGTTTAAAATTCCTTCGCTTCCACTCCTGTCGGGCATGACGGGATGGACCTGCCCGGCGCCATGTATGCACGTGGGTTCACCACCAAACACGGGTACCGTAAAATTTGGCCCGCTTTCAATAGCCCGATGTGTGGCTGTCGTTTTCACCGGTATTTTTTGTTTTGCTGTTATTGGCAAATGGAAATTAAAAACGGGGCGCACCCGAGTGAATTATCCGAAATGCTTGTGTACGGCCGGGCACGGCCTAGAAGCTTTATTTTTTTTTTACTGTTCCCGCACACTCACCCTAGAACGGGGGAAACATTTTCGCAACCATGTTGGACGGGAAGAACGTCTGCAATGCCTGGGATGGCTGGGAGGAGGGATTTGAGGGCAAAATTTGAAACACAAAAATTCAACGTTAATTACGCGTCAGTAGGAAAGAAAAAAATAATAGATTGGCGCTTTTGAAAGATCGGAAGCAGCGAAAAAAGTATGTTAATTTGCGCCCGTCTACCGTGTGTGGCCTTTATCTGGCTATCCGTACGGTTACTAAGTCATGTGTCCAAGTTTGGAAGATGGAACGCAACCGTGTATAGCAACGGGCGTTTAGAAACGGGAGTGTGTGTTATCGGAAAAGCGGAAAAGTGGGACACCGAAGTTTAATGATATGGCCGATCCATTTCCCGGTGCTTCGATACAGACAAAAACCGTCATATTGGGTACATTAGAGGTGATACAAAGTAGATAGATCTTTAATGCTTAGATGTTTTTTTGATACTTTCCATATGTCTGTCAAAAAGTATTCTACCGAATCAGATGTAACCGTTGAAGGTATTGAAAAGCAAAGGATTCGAATTAGCGTTTTTCAATTGTAAAAAAACTCCAACTTTACTGCTTACTGCAACTAATTGTTTAGGGAAAGAATTTGATAGCAATAAATGGGACATTTGAAAATTAGATTTTTTATACCCATATTTGGATAATAAAATGTAGAAAAAACTCATTTAACAAGATATTTTATTAACCTCACAACAATTGTGTAGAATCAATTACTACATTCTACACATTGAAAAATTATTAACGCCTTTTATCGTACTCCGGTTTGAAACGCACTTTATTCAACAAATAATATGATCAACGATTGCTTCATTCACGTACAATCGCCCCGTAGAAGCTGTTGTGGTGCATTGGGCGAAACAAATCGATAGAAAACTATTAGCCCACGGAGAACTATTATCGATCCTCCACTTATCGATCGTACGAATGATCGACTGGAAACCGTTGTAACCATACGATACGATTACAGCGGACCGCTAGATGCGGCCATTTTTCTTCTTCTTCTTCTTCTCCTGATAACTGTACAGCTGCTTCCGACGGACACGCTCCAGTCATTAGTATCGATTGGGGCAGAATACGGGCGGCGTTTTGGGTTACGATTCTTTACCGATACAATAAAACCACTGGGGCCATTGGGGCGATTGTTAACAATGCATCCACATTCTTCGGTATTAACCCACTATCGATAATAGCTTTTGGGTCGGGGTGCGTTTTTTATGGTGTGATAAATTGTTATCTAAACGAAGAAAACTAGGTTGGACGAAATGGTATCATCCGTTGGATTGTTCCACACCATCGAAAAAAAGAAGACATATTAAAAAGGAAGCTTCCTCCGGTTGGGGATTAAGCTGTGACCAATTTTCACTTTTCACGCGAGTAAAAGTGCATCTCAACAAAATTTGGGATGACGGTATTGATCCGGATCGTACGCTGTACCGGTGGCGAAAATCTTGATATCGCGGGAAATAATGGGAATTTAATCAGACCGCATTACTGGGAGCGGTTTGCTCTACCAGCTCGTTCCTACCCACCGAGAAGGAACTTTCTCCGGCCCATCGAGGGCTAATCATGTTGTTAATTTTACTATTGTGTTTTTTTTTGGGTTTTCCTTTTGTTTAGAGTCGGCAAAACGGATTTTTCCTTTGCTTTCTAACCCTTTATGCACGTGGCCACGCTGGACACAAACCTACACACATGCGTACGGATTTGTTTCGATTTCGTTGCAACTTCGTGTATTAAGTCAAATCAAACCGTTTGGTTCGGTGCTATCGCGCGTCATTTCGCGTATGACAACACTTCCACGGTTGGAGCTCAAACGGAACGGCGGATCTCGAACAAAAGTGAAACTCTTTTCCCGCGGACGGTGGGCCCGCTTGAGCAAACACACACACACACAGCGAGTGTGGCGGGAAGGTAAATGATACCGTCCTGGCAATGCCCTGGCGTCGATGCTCCGGATTAGCGGTCGTGCATGAAGAAAAGTCGTTAACATAATTTGTTGTGTATGATCACAGAACAGAGCGAAATGATGGGCCGCGGTGCAAACCATCAAATGGCGATGGCGGTACGCGCCATCGGAAGGCATCAAATCCCCATCCGATGGTCGTGTGGTTGCCTACCTGTCGTCACCGGGCTTTTCGATCGGTGTTGTCGCCAAGTGTCGTTGAGCTGGGACGATAAATTCGATGAACGAGCGAGATAGAGAGGAGAGAATGTGAAAGAGAGAGAGAGAGAGAGAGAGAAAGAGAAAAAAACACTGAAGAAATGAAAAATTGATACTAATTCTTGAATGTGCACTTAAGGCATTGGTGGCACTTTTTGCATTTGCAATACATAGGGATGGAGACGCAGAATTAAATGCTCGGTTTCTCGTGGAACTGCTTTATAGTATAAGTATTTATATTGAAACGCCTCGCTTCGCGTAAACTTGATGGTTGTGGATTTCCTTCTACCTTAATGAGGTTTACCTTCAAAATTTAAGCTCAACTCTTTTGGTAGTTGGAAAATTGTAAATCCGCATGCATAACACAACCTTTTGTATGCAGGATTTTATTGTAGGAAGGTCAGGATTGTGTTGTACATGAATATTTAGTTTTATCTAGGACCATCTCCTAAGTACTGAGAAGGTGTAATGCAAGGTTACATTTTTTGCCTTAACTTGTATATAATAACTGCAATAATATCCACAAATTTGCCTTAACTTGTATATAATAACTATAGAAGAAGCTCTGTGTAAGTTTATATGCATTTGGGCTGTTTGGTCTGGATGTTGACAGTCCCATCGTGCTTTTTAGAATTTGCTAGAGTTCCAAATTCTATCAATTCCTGCTCGGTGCATCTATAAGTATCCTTTTCTTCTTTGTAGGGTGCTCAAATCAAGTTTAGATGCTGGACTTAGTGTTATTACAAGATCAAAGATGTTTTTCGCAAACCTTATTCCCCAGCCCTGGAAGTAGACAGCGCTATCATCCTTTCTATAATTCGTTTTAATTAAAAAAATCCTTCCGGAGTTCTATCAATTCCTGCTCGGAGTACCTTTGAGTAATATTTTCTTATTTGCAAAATGGCACAATTAAATTCAAGTTTAGAGGATTAACCTAATGTCACTGGAAGATCGTAGATGTAGTTACACTAGCCTTATTTGCAATTGGTATACTTGGGCTAAAAGAAGATGGTGCTACCCTTCTCTTTAGAATTCGCAAGAGCTTCGAAAATCACTGCAAAGCTCTATCTTTTCCTACTCAGGATACCTCTGATTTTATGATATAATTAAGCGGTTCGTCGCTTATCCCAGCGCAAGTCTCCATATTAATATACGGCTAAGGGTCAGTCATAATGGAATAAATAAATAAATAAATTAATGATAGTGAAAGACGTTATTTGAGATACTCATTAGAAGCAATTAAATAAATAATACAAATGTTGCAAAACAAAAACAACAGAAATTTAAAAAATAATAAATAATATATTACTTATACATAGCACAAAAAATAATATTGCAGAAATATATATCAAACTTCCAGTGAACGATTTTTGCACGGAAGGACTTATTTTCTTTCCGCCCACTCCTACAGCAATGAGAGAATGAGTAAAGAGCATCAATTTTGGCACAGCTCTACACTTTTTCCACTCCGAATTTGCGGTTTACCTTGGCGGTTGTGTTCCGCCACGGGGTTTTCCTTTTGTTTTATTAATGGAAACCAACCGACTCTTCCCGACCCCCCCGGTGCTGGGTTGAAATTAGCTTCCTCACCAAACCACACTTTCCCACCTATCTTCCCACCGTTTTTTTTTATCTGCCACCGACCCGCACGGCTGTGTTGGTGTGATCTCTGGCCAACAAAATGCTGGCGCACATTGGTCGTCAACATTCGGGGTTCGGGAAAGCACGGGAAAAGACGCGAAAAGAAAACACGGCGAGAGGAAAAACGGCCCGCCCGGGACCGGCGGGGTTGCGGTGGTACGCCCGGTACAACCAGCTGGCTTCACAGATCACTTCCCAAAAGGTTCGCCTCATTCGCGTTCTGGCAGTCGCGCCGACGGTTAGCAAAAACGGTACCGACACCGAGCACCCCAAAACGCAGTGGATCGTGTACCAGTGCGCGGTGGATGTGATCCGTGATTGTGATCAAAACCCCGTACGGGAGCTAAATGGTGTGATTTTAAGCTTGTGTCAAGCCAGTGGAATGTGTGTGGAAATGCGACCGGCTGTCTGTAAACATTTCGGTGTGACTTTCATGTATATTGTGTCGCTTCTGGTTTAACTGTTCCGTTTGTGAGTGTTTTTTGGTGCTTGAATTTTGTCATCTAAACCTTCAACTTCAATATACTGTAGAGGACCAAGAGTCGTAAAAAGGTGCACAAGATCGTGGTTGTGTGAAATTACTCAATGCCATGTACCCGAAGGATAGGCATCTGGTATGGGTCCTGCTAGTGACAGCAGGACATCTGTTGGTGCGTGTCTGCAAAGCCACCGAACACGGGGCTGGACCGAGTGGTCGAAAGTTGAACCATGGCGGGTTAGGCGTCATGCATCACAACCATCTTATGCTGCCGTCGGATGATTTGGCAGAGCACGCAAAATTCGCAATCCCCAACAGTGGACCGCATGTGCCGTATGTTGCACCGGCGGCATGGCGCATTTCGGCTACTGTCAGCACACCCCTGGCCAGCAGCTGGAACGTACGGAAACCGCTTGCAAAACCCTTGCGAACTGGCAGCGGTGGGAGTCGGAGTCGTATCAACAATCGGTCAATGACTCGCTTCTCCGAGGTCGAAATTCCACCGGGGTTGGAGCAGCAACTGGACGCTCCGGAACTGCAGAGGCCTGAGGTGGCGGGCGATGAGACTGGGTTGGTGGAGCTGTACCGCAGTGCAGAACGATCGCGCGGGATCGAGAACCTCTTTTGGAAGTACTTCGTCGATAGTGGTAAGCTTCGAAATTGATTCTTGAGACGTAACGGATAGTAGTAGTGCTTGACTCGTTGCGATGCTCTTGAAGTTGAGCAGCGTACGCACTGTGCGTTGAGCATGAGTTGCCTTAAAGTTCGGCAGGCTTAAACAAAGGCCAAAGAACATGCGTCTCACGGTTGGGTCCGTTATTGTTTCTCCATTATGCTGTTGGCGTATGTTAGAATTTTATCTCAGGAATTTGGACGCATGTGGGTCAACAAGTGCAAAGACTCACGCGTGAAATGAGCAAAGGATTATGATTAAGCATTATTTCTTTAAGTTGCAAGCCTTATTTCGATCCATGTACCAATTTCCTTGTATCAATCACTTGAAGTTTTAGCATACGGTTGTGTTGGGTTTATTTGAGTTAATCAGTTATGTGTACTGAACAGCAATATTAAGACGGTTATTTTGACGAAACCATATTTGTACAAATGATATATGGCTTTGAATGATTTTCATACTCTTCATAATTTTAACCTGATTTGGCAGTACTTCGAATTTGTAAAGTACAATATACACTAGGAGATCAAATTATAAATGAATATATTAAAAAATAAGAATTTTTGCATTCTGATGATAGATTAATCTTCTTCTTTCCCTGGCACTACAAAACCTCGAGAGGTCATTTCTGGCTTGAATTTCCCCGCAACAGAAAAGTCAAGCCTTGCGTACGGGGGAAATGGTCCGAATGGGTTTTGAACCCCGGTCGGGTCCTACCGTATGAGACCGCCTCATCGTTATCTTCTCGGTCACCGAACCGCTCCGTTGATGATAGATTATTAAACACTATCAATAAGGCTTTGATTCATAAATAACTCGTTAAACGATACATTTTACTCGTATGATAAATACATTTTGTCACAACGGATACACCATTGATGTGATGTGAATAATGATTGGATTGAACTCTATATCTGATATGAAGAAAAATTACGATATTTTCGAAAGGGAGGAAGCTGGGCTCTGTACCTACAGTTGAGACGTCAAGTAGCGAATCTAGTGACATTTTGTTTTAAAAATTTAGAATGCACCTGCAGATCCAATTGTCACAGTGGGGATATTACACAATGGATCGGTAGATTCTGGACAATTTCTCCAGACTTAAGAATTTCAAAGCAAATATAAATGTGTGTGGAATAGATGGTTTGAACCGGGATTAGTAGGGTTTTGCAAAAATAGATCGAAAACTTGAATTGCATTTGTTGTGTTGTGTCTAACATACCGAAGTACATCCTCAGTACTGATCGGTTCTCAGTAGAAACGGTTATTCGCAAGGTCCTCGGCAAAGAGCTAATAGATACTAATTCAACCAGTCACATGACTATAAGGCCACTTTTTTGTTTTTGTTTTTTTTTTATTCACTGAACAACGGCCGTACAAATAAATGGAGATTATGGAAATCATTTTGTTTGCAAAATTTACTCAAAAAAGTCAACAAGCAGTTATTTTATATCGATCGATCCATGCTATTTTTGTATGTATGGCTTTAAACGGCATTGTAAAATGTGGAACCTGATGTTCCTTAAACTATTTGCTTCTTTTTTACCTTTGATTTTATAGTTTCATTCTATTATATTGCTGATAAAATCCTTTCGACACATGTTTTAATTATTCAGTTATTAAAAAAAATCCCACACATGACCAGCTAGTATTTAACATCTTTAATTAATAGTGAATAATTGACAACTAAAATTAATTGGCAAATTGTGGCATTTAAGTTAAATTCAAACACTCAAACCGCCTGCTCATGGCTCATCTTTGGGAAGAAAGCTTGTTAACGATGTAAAACTTCCTGTTCCATGTTATTATTATCACCTCGCGTACTAAACCATCTTCCCGATCGATGCAATCATTGCTTAGCTACCATCGAGAGCACCGGCATAGCTGGCGGTTTTAGTGTTGAAAGCGAGCAACATATGCGCTTGTTTGCCCGTTGAACTTTAGCTCGAATGTTGTGATGAAACACAACAAAACAAAACCACTGCCCTTCAAGCCAATCGCCCATGTTGCGTTGAGTGACCAAACAAACAGTTTGACTCGCTTAATTACCGCACTGGCCCGCTTCTTCCGGACCGATTTTGGCCGAAAGTTTGCCGCATCCGAACCGAAAAGTTTGGGAATGGTTCTGCTTCGTTTTACTTTTCGTTTCGCGGTGAAAACATTTCTCCCAACTCTCTGGGCCTCGCGTACCATACCGTTAGCGGGCACGGAAGGCGATTCCCTTTTGCGTGGACTGTGGGAACTTAATGACCCGTGATTTAATTGTGGAAGCAAAACGGTCTGGACGCGGTCCGGCCATCGATTGAGGTCAGCCTTACTGCTGCATGGGAAGAATGGTGCTGTCGGGATGATGTTGACACACGCAAACACGGCACGCACGTATGGTGATGATGATAGGGTTTTAGAATAGAATAGTTGGATGGAAAAATTGAGGAAAAAATTATACCACTATTCATCTTCAGGCTAAAGAGTAATGAGCTAAATGTGTTTTTTTATTTGTTGTTTTATTTCCAGACGTTTCCGCCTCCACCGAAGACGACGACGATGACGATGGTACCGGTGTCGGAGTTATCGACAAGAACGCAGTCTCCTCCCAGGAAGCGAACGGGTCGGCGAAGGGAGAGGAGGGTCGCAAGAAGAAGTTCCACCTGAAGAAGAAGTACAAAAAGTTTCTAATTCCGCTACTGTTGGCGTACAAGATAAAGTTCCTAGCATTGGTTCCGGCCATCATCGGTGGGCTGATACTGCTGGTGAAGTCGGCCGGATTGGCCGGGTTCTTCTTCGCCCTTTTCACGGCCGTGGTCAGTCTGAAGAAGTACTAAAGTGGCAAATGGGAACTTAAAGAAGAGGAGCAAGGAAAAAAAGACATACATATGTCATCACCCACCCGAGAAGGAAGCTGTGCAGGAGCAGAGACGTACGCGATCGTCATACCGGTCCGGTTTGATCGTAAGGGGTAAGTGTCGGCAATGTGGGCCAAGCGGTACTTTCGGTCAATAAAAAAAAAACCGAACTCCATGATCTAAGTGCTAAGGAGCGTAATGATTTTCACCCGCAACCTTTCCTTCTATTGTTTGGCACGCTTTCATTCCACAGGGTAACAGACGCGGACATCACACGAGGCGGTTCGGTTCGTCCTCTAATTTATTATCGATTTTTGTAGGCTTAATAGACAGGACTGTTAGCGGGGCAGCCTTCTTTCTACCAACCCCACGGGCAGAAGAAACAGAAGATCCGGAACGCGCGTCAATTAGAAAATACGCAAACGCCATTGCGTAGGCAATAAGATGGACACCCGTTGGGTTGTCGATGTAATCACAAGAATATGGAAAGGGGGGTCCGGTCATAGGCGCTAGCAGAAAGGTTTCGACATATAAAAAGCAAACAGCCGCGACGGGGCATTGAATGGTCGAAGACATTGAAGATTTCTTTTGTGTGTATTCGCCCCACCTTTAATGGGCAGCGGTTGTGGCAATGCATTGGTAGTAGCTCGCGTTACGCGAAGGTAAAATTGTTAGGTTAGGTTAGGTTTGACTTAGAGGTCGAGGATTTATTTTTTATTATTTATTCCGTTTTGCTACCGTTTGCGTTTGTTAGAGGAAGACTACCGGTAAGGGAAAATAGGTTGATGCGAAACGAAACAGTTCAGTTTTGTGCGTTTTTTTTCTTCTCTCGTGTATTGTAAGCAAACGGCCAAAAGTGGTGCGCGAAAGAAAAGTGTAGATAATTAAAACTGAAACCAAACTGCGTCTGGCATATTTATTACTCCCGTGGCTTTTGCTACCATACGAGAAAGGCATTTTGGGCTGTCAAAATTTAGATTTAGCATGCGTAAGGGTAAGTAGATGCGGCTAGTACTCGCACACGATCGGTAAATCGGGTTCCGTGCGTGTACGGTCGGATGCGGAAAATGTGGAAAATGCAATACAAAGGTAAGTGCCATGTATGGTTGGAACGTGGATCATGGTATGGTAAGG
This sequence comes from Anopheles minimus, assembly GCA_000349025.1. Classification (NCBI taxonomy): domain Eukaryota; kingdom Metazoa; phylum Arthropoda; class Insecta; order Diptera; family Culicidae; genus Anopheles; species Anopheles minimus. Next base: position 16,691,750 of record KB663832.1, on the reverse strand, counting down.
ATGCCTGTTGTTGAGCGGTGGTCGAAAATCCGTTCCGTTCGTTCCGTATGGTTGCGTTCCGCTTGCGCTGTATCGTATGCACGACAAGGTAAGGATTAGCTGGGGTAAATTTATTTTTTTGCGAATGATTGGCGGCCACAGCGGTACAGCGCACTGATAGTGCGGACAGGTTTGATGCACGTTAACACGTGGAGTTGTGTTTTCGTTTTACCGCGCGCGTGCTTTCGTACGGCATGCGAGTGTGGGAACGGGCAACTGACGTGAAAATGGAAGGAGGTTTGTACGTAGAAGATTAACACATTTTTAATACATCCTTGTTGTACACCTTTTGGGGAGTCCATACTGGAGTACTGTGAATAACTCACAGTTGAACGCCGCCAATCCCTTCTCAGACAATCCCTGTCACGGTAGACAATCCCTTATCTCAGAATTATTATCATTTGCATGAGTTTTGGACTTTGTTTTTGTGTTGAACAGCCAAGCCGTGTTAGACTTAATATTTACCACATTGCCGGATAGTCATTCTTTACTACGGAGTGATGGTCCCGATAACCGCAACCTCACCGGGCTGATCAACTTTTGGAGTTTATCTAAACTAATACTAATAAATTATGATAACGTCAATCTGTTAAGAAAAATATTATACCTAGAAGTTCATAATTCCTTCGTTCATGAATTTTCAAAAGAATAGCTTGATTACAGTACAATTGGCAGCTTTTTGTTAATAAAATAAACATGAGCAAGAGTATGTTAGGTAAATTATTGAAAATACTCTCACTTGAAATCGGTGTAGAACTTAATTCAGCCCAATAGATGAATCTGCAAACATCATCGGTGTCTAAAAACTATAATTTATTATGAAGGAAGATAGTTAAATATAGCAGCTTACGCGTCAGAATTTCAATATTTTAATTTTATAATTAAGTCAAATGGTCAAACTTTGATATTTCTATAAATTAATTCTAAATTATTCAATACAAAAAATCATTGGATTTATGGAAAAAAAGAACAATAAAAATTTCTAGTATTTTGCCTGTTAAGCAAAAAACCAGCGGGGAAAAAAACAAAATTTGATGCTCTTCTCAAGTACTAATAAACTCAGTACAGAACATCTCATTAAAATTGCAATTTAATAAAGTTTGGATTCAGACGTTTGTGCGTTTAATTTTTTCTTTTCCTCCTTTTCTATGGCACTACAATCTCGAGAGGTCTTGGCTTGCAATTTATGGCTTCCGTGACATGAATTTACCCGCAACTGGATAATCAGTCCTGCGTACGGGTTACTCATTATTTGTTAGTGTGTTACTTTGAAATTTTACAACCGAGTACATCATCCGAGGATGAGGTGTCCTTTCACGGTTTGGAGAAGGAAAAGTGTTCCAAACCAATGTGCATAGCAATCTAGATCAAGTTGAGGTATACATTCTGGTAAACGTGATTTATTTCTACATACGGATTGAATATTTCCCCTTCATATCGTTTAATTTGTACTGTGCATCTAGGACATCTATTAGTTGAGAACTTTTGAGAGATACTTTATTTAATTACGTACCATTATTACATTTTTTAAAGCAATACGGCCTGGTCATCATTTATGAATAAAAAATACATTTTTTTTGATTTGCGAACGATAGTAAATATGATGCTCAATAAAGAATCGGCCAAAGCTTTCTTCACGGTATAACTTCCCGGGAAGATTTATGTCGACGTTTTCCATATTTGCGCCTGTAGGGTATGCAATGCACTAGCCGAATCGTTGCGATTCTCTGCGGATGCGATGTTTTAGTTTCTTTTAACTAGACGTAGACGCAATTTTCAATTATTTTATTACGATAAAATTAAAGAATAATTATCATGAACTCATATACAAACGATGAGGTTATTATTAAGTTAATTAAATATTTTTAAACGAAGCTTACTGGCAATTGAAGCATGCTTAGGGATTAATAATAAGACATCTGCTATCTTCCTTATTTGAAATTTATAAATACTTTTGTCGATTTCGTTTTATACAATATCAATGGCGATTTAAAATATACTGTTGTTGGTATAAATAAATGATGATCATGATTGCATTTAACAGTTACACGCGTTTGCATTAAGCAATCTTTACCCATCGCGAATATCATAACGCACTTTCTCTAGCGGACCCTATCGTTCACACAGTGCATCCTGCATTCGGTTTCTCCTGTCTGGTAAAACACAGCATCGAAGTAACGGAAGTGTGGCCTCCAACACCACCCAGAACACTGCTCGCCAATTACGTGCGGACAATGTCTTCCGTTGTGATGAGTGATCATTCGTGGCATGTTCTTCATTTCTCTTCATTTGCACAAATGCAGCAGCATTTAAACGTATCACGAGCGATGGCCGATGTGTAGCACGCAACGCTGGTGCCGGCGAGTGGGCATTTCTCTCGTCTTATCAGCGCAGAAAAATGGGCTTCCAATTAACGATTGCACAATTGCGTAACTGCCCTGCCCGGTCCAGGTTTGCGTGTAGGCCGGGCTGGACGGTTGAGTGCGTCGGTTGGGCTGAGAAAATGCGTCGAGGATGCAATCTGGCGGTGCAGATGCGGCGCAAAAAGTGTTTGGCTGGCTATCGCAAAGCGATAGGTTTTATTGATTGTTGCAGTTTTGCGATTTTAGTTCACCTCCGATTGCTAACCAGTGCGGACCAGATTCCACCAGCCCGTACCGATTCGTACCGAGGGCGTGAGGTATTTGCACAAGCGGCAAAAAATACCGAAAAGTTACTTGAACCAAATAGTTCCATCTGTGGCAGCGGGAAGCCCGAAATTTGGTGTGCAACGATGGGGTGTCTTCCGTTGCTGATGGTGCTACTGTTGGGGACGGTTGTGCTAGTGAATGGTTCGAGTGAAACGGTTAGCGCCAAGGGTGAAGTTGGAAGTGTGTCGTACCTGGACGTTCTGAGACGGATAACGAATCTGCGGGGTGAAGATATACGAAAAAATCTTCGCTCGCTCCGTCTGCTAGCCATAGAGCATGGACTGATCAAGAGAAGTGACGTGAATGATCCCGTGGCCAGGGCCAGCAACGAAGAGCAGTCGTCGGAAGGGGAAGAATCGTCGCTGGAATCAGAACCGGGTCAGGATGTAACGGCCATTGCTGAAGGTGATTGCGATGGTTTGTTTAGAGATATCGAAAGATACATATCGTTACTTGTGACTCTGTCGGATAGGAAGAACCAGGTAGTGCCTTTTAGTAGTGCCAAATGTTAGAGAATGAGAACTTAAAAAAGATACGATCTATTTAGATCATGTGATCGAAAAATCGAAGTGTTCCGAAGAAAAGACGGATGATTTTTTATCTAGTATATTTCAAAAAGCAAAAGTGGTGTGTTGTGTTTGCTATAAAGAGTATAGTTTTTGAATAATTTGAATGAATGAATGATAGTAGTAGGAAAACTGTTTCCTTAGCCAATTCACATATCCAGATTTTTATTAAATTATGTGGGGTTCTAGAATTTAAACAACATTTACGTGAGATTCTGCAAGGTATTCTTTCATGTTCGGTTTATACATTATTCATTCAAAAGATAATAATTTGCACGACAATACCGGGGATCGTATATTTTCCGAACCGTTCCCCGTATTGAGGACTGACTGTGCAAATAAGTGGTATCCATAACTGTAGTAAACCCTTCTATGTATGGCCGACATTACCAAGCAGAGGTCATTAAGCCAAGATGGAAAATATAATAATTCAAATTTTTTTAAATTTAATTCTAATTTATTAAGAACTGCCATTACTTTCAACTATTATCTTTAATCTAAACTGAATGTAGTATGCAATTCACTTTGTTTGGGAGACATTTCTTTTTCCGAATTGTGAAAGGGCACCTTAAGATATTTAAATCTAAAAAAATGTTAAAAAATAACAACCACAAAAATAACCATTTGTGTTCCTGAGGCGGTACTGTAGATCCATTTCTTTCCATCCACAGTGCTTAACGATCGCCGAATTTCTCTAGCAAACGATAAATCTTACACGTGCTAGAGGCAAACATAATTGCAATAGTCCTCGTACGTAGCATTTCCACCAGCAGCTCAACTTCCCATACGTGACGCTTTCTGAACACACAAAAACATCCACATGCAACACGGTAGCACGCATCGAGCTTTGGCCACGCGTGATTGCCTGGAAATGGCATGGATGGAACACACAAAACAATACACAAGATCCTCGTATGCTGCTCGCTGAGCATACATGCGCATCTAGCATATATCCGCTACGCTCGAAAAAAAAACTGAGTGAGATGCACCGAAGCATAGGAGCGAATCTTGCTCACTGGCTCGTCATCGGGTACAGTGCGAGCGCGTTATACGCCATAGACAGTGTCGGGATAGGAAATGAAGTGGAAATCTTGACGGCCGAATGGCACAGTTAGGCTAAATGTTTCTTTCAAATAGGCACACGCGTTAAGTGATTGGATATAGGAAAAAAATATGTTTAACACATGGCAATACCGTACCGGTTCGTTGCTGATCAATCGTTGATGTCTTTCGTTTGATGAGAATGGGGTGCGAAATGGATCTTTATGGATTTTTTTCCTCTGTGTTGTAGCACTTTAAAAACGATTTAATTTCACGGTTTTTTTCGGTTTTTTATTGCGTTTGTTTTGATTCCTACTCTTCCAACAGGTCGCAAGAAGGGTGGCGGAGGAGGGAGTAACAATAACATTGTGGTAGCTGGCGGTGGCGGAGGACATGATGATGGTTCGTACTCGATCAGCATCGAGGATGGGGGCCACAAGAAGGGCAAAAAGGGCAAGAAAGGCAAGAAGCATCGCAAACATAAGCGCAAGGGTTGGAAGAAGCACATGAAGAAAGCGGTCCCGATCGGGGTGGGTATACTCGCCCTGAAAGCCATACTGTTGCACTTCATCCTGAAAAAGCTTGTGATGGCGACGGCTCTGTCGTTGCTGCTCAGTAAAAAATCACTGCTGGTGTCGTCGTTGATTGCGCTGAAGCTGTTGCTGCAGCAGCCACATAGCAATGATAAGAGCGAAAGCAGCAAGCTGGAAGTGGTTCACATTCCGATCCGCAAGGAGGCCGGTTTCCACAAGAAGCATCAACAGCAGCAGGTACCGTCGGGCAAGATGAAGCTCCCACCCATCGGGACGTCTGCTCCGAGCACGACCAAGTCTCCGATCACCTCCAGTCTGTCGCTGTTCGATCCGTACGTTAGCTCTAAGCCACACCAGATCCAGCACACGCACCAGCAGATGGCTGACTTTGGCGGTAAATACATTCCGCTCGGATACGAAACCAATCATTTCCACTTCGATGCTACTCCGTCGGGGCCCACATTCGGGGATTCGGGCCTCAACTCGGTGCAGAACGTGGAACAGTTCTTTGACGATGCAGACGAGCTGCAGTTTGATCGGCAGGACAACGGTTGGGAAGGTTGGAGCGGATGGAACCGTGGGGAGCGCTATGAACAGACGGGTCCATCTGCACCGGCGAGCGGTGTAGTGACTGGTGGTGGTAGTAGCAGCGGTAGCGACTCTGGCACTTATTTTGGTTGGGGTGGAACAGAGTACGGAGTAGCTCCAGAGCAGCAGCATCAACAGCAGCAGCAGCAGACGAGCAGCAGCTACGGCTCGCCTAACCGAAGCCGGTATGGTGAAGTATTTGACGGTTACCGACAGGGGGTGCAGGGCAATAACCCGCCACGGCTGCAGCAGCTAATCGGTAGGAGAAAGCGAAAGTTCTAACACAGACGACGAACCCCCTTGGAACGAGAGGAAGCGTAAGCGACGAAAGCACGAAAGCAAACAGAATGGTTGTCGGCATGTCGATGGCGAGATTACGGAATGCAGATTATACCACTACCGGTTCGGTAGAATCGATGAAGCTCAAAATGATGCAGCATTTATGTGAAAGAGCTTCCAAACTTTTGGAGAAGAAAACAGACGACGAGAAACCATGAAGTACATGGATAAATGCAAGCTAGAAAGCTATTAAAACAACGCTTTTGATCAAGATTTAAAAAATGGTAGCAGTACAACGTTGTGAACAAAACAAAAAACTCAGAAAGTGACTCTAGTTCTACATCAAATTCTACTAACTAAAGTTACTTAGCTCTCTTGCAGGTTACAACCCTTCCCTTATCCATTCAGTTTCTCAGTTATTTTTATAACTTATCGTTTTCGGAATTTGGTTTGCAAGATAATGGTTTTGTTTCC